>JALDNG010000053.1:1262500-1590000 GCA_024349245.1 Neodontobutis hainanensis
TTTTTTCCTTTTGTGAACCATCAAGATGAGGGACAGTATTTAAATCATTTTAAAGCTATGTCACTTTAAGTTTCGAGATAAGGTCACAGAATACATACATACTTTACATTGAATACTTATACATTAATTGTCATTGTTAATTAACTCTCCAAGTTTGAATGTAATCATGTGTCCATCTCTTTCAGTTTGTCAGATTTCTCTCAGCCCGTCTCCTTTGTGAACGCTGACATTGGGCGGTGTCCGAGTCTGGCCCCTGCCCCAGCTCCCCCTCCTCTTCTGCCTGAGCCCGAGGAGCCAGTCACTGCTCCTGTAGCCCCCGCTGTTACAACAGCTCCTGACCCTGGGGTACGTATCCCACAGAAAAAACCTTTACCAAGCTGCCTTTGTCGTTTAACCTCATTTGTCATATACTCCACTGTTTGATGAGACTGGGTTATGTGTTTTTCAAAAGACTCGGAGCTTGTTGGGGTAGTGGATGGGGCATAACACATAGGTCTTTCACCAGAGATTGTAGCACCCTACGACTAAATTTGCTCCGGCTCTTTCAAGCATTAAAAATGGTGGTCAGTTGGTTTAGTTTTGAAAGAATCACTTGGAAAAGGATTATAAGACATTAGACATTATTTCTTATAGCCAATGTCTTTCTTGTAAAATGCTACAAACTGGGTGTTAACTTTTACAAATGAATTGAGGATGTTCTGTCAGTGTTATACAAAGGACAGTAAAACATTGTGTGTGTGTGTGTGTGTGTGTGTGTGTGTGTGTGTGTGTGTGTGTGTGTGTGTGTGTGTGTGTGTGTGTGTGTGTGTGTGTGTGTGTGTGTGTGTGTGTGTGTGTGTGCGTGTGTTGCGTTGCTCATAGGCTACACACTGTTCTCTGTGTGACAGAGCAAACCCCTGTCCCCACTGTGTTAGCTTAACACTTCATCACACCACACTTGCACAGACCATTAACTTTTTTTTACAGTCCCTTTAGCCTCGAGCCACTAAACTCCACCTTTGGGCTAACTGTGCATGCCATTTATGCTTTATGAGCACGCGCCCCACAGCAGCCAAAACACACAGCTAACATTTAGGCCCGATGCTGGGAGCCTGCCTTTGAATCTCCATCATCTCCGCTGCAGCAGGGGAGGTATATTTCATATATTTTGAATGTGCTATAGGTCTTACAGCAGTCATAAGGTATCAGTTGCTCAGTTAGCTGCTAAACTACACTTCACAAAGCACATTGATCATAAAGAGTGAAGCCACAGGGCCATGCCGGATTAGTTTTAACTCAAAGGTTTGTTACTCTATGGCCTGGAAGTTCATGCTGTGAGCACCGATCGTTCATTCTGTCACCATCTATTGTCTGTCATAAAAGTCTGGTGAACGGAGGATTCAGATATTGTACATAGTGTAGTATATAGATAGTTATTAGAACTATGTGTCGTTAGGAACTCTCGCCAAATGCATTATATTTGTTGAATAATGCAACTATGAACTTACTTATAGGCCTATAACATATAAATGACTAACAATATTTGGCATATATTAAGTAAAAAAATATCATCACACTCATCTTATTGCAAATTATGTTTTGTGTACTATTTAGGTCTTTGTGATATTTTGTCCAGTATATTTTTGAAAAGACTTTCTGCTCTAGCCACATCAAGTAAAAATCTAATGTGTCGCCAGACTTTTAGAGAAATAAATAAGATTTTCTGACTCGACCTTTCCTTTCCGAACCACACTTAACTTTAAAGATTATACAAAAGCAAAGTTCCTTTTGATTTAGTCTGCGTCCCAATGGCCTCCAGTCTGAAGTGTACTTGGGCAAAAAGGAGCTTTCTTTGATCTCTCAATTGTAAAGCATAGTCTCTTTCTTTTGCAAATTATAAGCCACTTGGGTGTCACATTTCTATTTTGAACTTCTTACAATTCTACAAATACAAAAAAAAATGTCTTCCAATCTTTTACCTTTAGCTGTGTACTCATTTTGTATTTGAACAGACTAAAGTGAAGGATTGACACTGACTGTGACAGGATGTTGTCAGGAACAGAATGTCAGACTAAAGAACAGCTGAAAGTAGTAAATAAGACTCTTAACATGTTTAAAAAGCCTTGAGCACATTTTGTTGTGAATGCACAGATAGTTGTGAGAGTTAATTTATGGTGTATTTCTTTTGAGTTGAATTATTTTCTTTTGTTATATTTACTGCATTGATGGATGTTTATGTGACAGCCGCCTCGAATTAGTCTCACCTCACAGTCTCCTCGAGCCGTGGCCCTGGCACCAATCCCACTGGAGCTCTTTGGTCCTTCACAGGAGGTGCATGTTCGTGCAAAACTTTGAATACAAAACATGTTTTTTTTAATTTCCGAAATTTTCAGAATTGAATAATTATATTTCTTTAAATCAGTGCAATGGTGGAATGAAAGAAAGGTTCTTGTGAAAGATTTTTATGGCCTTTTTTAAAAAGAGATTCAATCGGTTTAAGTGTTGTGCCAGCAGCAAGTGACCAGGTGGTAATACAATATTCTATGTGTGAAAAAAACTTCCTCACAACATTTAAAGTCTTATCTAAAAGGTCCTATCTGCCTAAATGTGTTTTTCTAATGTTAAAGTTGAATTCTAGATATTGAATTCTAGCCTAGACTAGGCTGAGCTCCACATTGGCTTTCAATAGCTCTATTGGTCATTTGGGAAAAAAAATAAAGTAAACTCCGATGAGTCACTTTACAAGTTTACCTGCTTGTCTTTCAGGAGGCCACACCCCCTGTCATACCTGCAGTCCCCACACCTGCTTTCCCCACTGAACCTGACGCTGAGACGGTATAAACACACACGACAATTTCATAAATACCCACAGTCTACATCCGAAAAATGAAATGTAAAAGGGTTAAAGAGGATGTTTTGCAGATTTTGTTCACATCTGCGTTGTACAAAGCCTAAGGTCTCGGTTCAGTCTTATTTACTACTTGGTCTTGTGACGGCTGCTGTCCATGGGCTGTTGTGCTTGGTCTGATTTATTTAACACCATTACTGTAATTGGATGGGTAATGTCCTGCTTCCATTGCTGTCAGCCGTCCCTGCTTGGTCATTTTATGGCAAAGTGGATATTTCCAATCAATTTGAGGAGTGTCTATGGATAAAATAGATGCATGTCCCTTCTTTACAATGTCATAAATTATTAGACTTTAAATTAACCCAAGCTTCTCAAGTCTTTAAACAATCGTATGCTTAACCTACAGAAAGTATGGGCTTGTGGGACATTAACCATTTGTTGTGGACTCTCAACCCAGTTAAAGGGTGATGTTTTTTTAGATATGATCACAGACATGTAAGGCTTAATCAACAAAGGTGTTTAGTACATAGTTTTAATTGCACAATGCAGGGGTGAAGAACACCCTCAAACACAAAGTCCAATTAAAACCATTATGTACCATACACATTTATGTTCATTTATCTGTCTGCACCATGGTTAAACATCATTAAATAGGATTGCACAAAATGTTGCAAATTTATTGTTATGAAAAATCAACATTTGCAATATCCATATCACAAAGAACAGCTTGAAGTCCTGCTTTAGTCGAGGGTTTAGACTTAGTTTACCAGCTTTGGCCACTGTCAAAATGTGAATTGCAACATTCAGTGTAATTATTGCATGTTTTTCTCTGTCGAGCCCTTTTAAGCACATCATTTCAGTTTAGTTCATTTGGTGTTTTAGCAGCTCCCTTGTTTACAGAACACAGGAAAAAAAGTGCACCGTTCAGTATAAATGTTTTATTGCACAACCCAGACCACTGTGCATTAGAATTACACATGGCACTTTGATATCAGCCAATTAAACTTAGAAAAGTTGATCTGTGAAAGTGCAAAAGTTGATTACAATATTTGACAAAAAGTTCAGATGTCAGAAAGAGTCAAGCTTGATGATAACAAAGTTAGCTGTAGTTGCAGTAGGTGTAGTCATAGATAGACCATCTGTGTTCAATATTTACTCATATGCTGTGTGGGTAATGTAACAGTTGCCCAAACTTTTATTTGTTTCAAAGTTTTGTTAGAAATGGAAGGAAAATGATATTCAAGTAAAGAAAAACAGTGGTTGATAATTCAAAGAAGGGTTGGGGATCTCTGAGGAGTTAGCCTCACACAGGTCGGACCACACCAATACAAGACTCAGAAGGAATGAGCTGGTGTGACCTCTATAACTGGAGTCTGAATAGAAGGCCGTCTCTGTATTGTCTTTTAAATAGAAAGAATTGAAGTGGATGAGTAAGGAGGGGAGAACTGGGGATAAAAAGTCTTGGAGGAAAAAAAACAGCAAAAGAGGAAAAAGGGCGAACAGGCAGCAGGCTTTTGTTGGCTTAATGGAAAAATGGAGTTGAGGGAAAGAATGGAAGAGACAGGAGAAGAAGGAGCTAGAGCGGCGGCGGCGGCCTTTTGTTACAGTGCAGCTTAGGAGCAGAGGGGTGGGGGAGTACAGGGACAGAACACGATAAGAGGTGAGTGTCAGCCGTAACAAAGCAAGGTCACAGCGCGGGGAACGTCTTCACTTGAAAAGGAACAAGAGAGGAGGGGCGCGTCTCACACTCAAGAGACGGGGAACAGGAGTGGATTAATGAATGTAATGAAGAGCAGCGAAGGAGACACAAGAGACGAGAACAGGTGAGGACAGGTGAGGACAGGTAGAGACCAGGTCTGACATTAAGACAAGGAGGGACGAGAGGAAGGAAATGAAAAGCACTACAAAGACACGAGGTCAACATATGCTTGGAACAATTGAGACTGAAGTATTAGCAAAACATTTTATAAAATACTGGACTTAAGTTTCCATGTCAGGACCTAGCACAGAACAGCGCTGTCTACTCGTGAAGTCAAGAAAACAACTCTTTAAGGATTCAAAACAGGGATCTAAAAGCCATTAGAAATAAGTACAGTATATTACTATAACTGTACTGTCATCTGCTGGACAATAAAAGAACTGCACAGAAGGAGCACTGAAATATCAGTGAAATATTCTGAAACACATTGTAGTTATTGTTGTTTGATTTACATAAATGACTGAAACTGTGCCAGCCACATTTACCCTGCTACTAACTTTAAGAAAACAATGTCAGCAGTGAAACAGACTGAACAGGACATATGCTGTCGAGCACAGGGACTGTTGAAATATTCACCATCTTGTATTTCTATCCTTGTTTTTGTAAGCTCTGGATTCAAAAGTAGATTATAGCTAGTTTAAAGCTCTATTCAACAGAGCATCGTGACAGAGCAGGCCGTCACAAGCCAAAAAGCCCATTAGTGTGATTGACGCGTGGTGTCTGGGTGTTAAGGCTGGCGTTGACAGGAGGCAGTAGGTGTAACTGACTTCTCGGTCCAATCTGCAGGACGCCTGTGCCTCGGCCGTGGCCCCCACAGCGCTGGAGAAGGCCTATCAGTTCGGATTGAACAGGAACAGCTACATGAGCTTCAGCTTCGACGACACCAAAGTCAGAGAGAGGTCAGACAAACTGTCATGTTAATGTCTGTCTGGGATGTTTTTATTTACAGCAAATAATAAAGATGCAAGAGTTTAGGACAAGGGGACACATTGAGTTTAGTTCTGCTGTAATATTTGTGTAATACTGACGTCAGTCCTGTTTTCCTCTTGGTTTAGTCTTGGTTTAATCTGGGCTTATTTTTTAGTTTAGTCATTGACTAGTCTACTCCAGGGTTTAGTCATAAAATTATAGTGTGCTCAGGACTGGTTTAGTAATCTTGGTTTTACTCCTGGTTTCTTGGTAATTCTCCAGTTTAGTTCTGTTGGTGTTTCAAAATAAAAGTCTATGAATTGGAATATATAAAAATAAACATTAGCATTTGGATTTCCTGATTGAGGATGAACCAGACATGCCTACAGTTGTATTCATAAATGAATGAAGACTGAGTGATAGCTTGGACAGACTATGATTTCGAAGAAGCCACACTGGCAAAAACATCCTGTATTAATAATAAGGTGATGAAATAGTGAACATTTTGTTGACCGGACCATCCTTCAAATCAACCTCCTCTTTTCCACAAACTGTCAGCAACAGAGTGAAAAGGTTTTTGTGATAAGTATGTGGTGGTAAAATCACTACTAGAAGCTTCAACACTCAAACTATTCATTCCAGTAAAAGAAATGTCAAGTTTAGTTCACAATATATTCCATGAAGCGTAAAAAAAAAAACATAGAACTACACAAAACACTACTTACACGTTTTGCTGAGGTGACTTTTCTCAGGCACTGAATACATTTTTTATGGCAACAATGTAGTTTTGAATCTGCAATCCAGTTTATTTTTGTCTTAGGTTAATATTGGAGCTGGAGCTTAGGACAAAAGAGGAGTCAGGCCTTGTTCTTTACATGGCCAGGATCAACCACGCTGACTTTGTGACTTTACAGGTATTAACTGTGATTCATCTGAATGTATTTTCTCTCTCTTTGTTAGGCTTACTCATCAGTCCAAAAAGGTATTATACTATTTCTGTCTTTATTAATCAATGCCATCTCTGTTTTTGCAGATTAAGGACGGACAAGTATGTCTGGGTTACGATCTCGGTCATGGAAACATATCTGGCTGTGTTCCCTTCTCCATCAATGACGGCAACTGGCACAAGGTGAGCAACATTTATTGTGCAGCACATTGAATAGTTTATGATGATGTAAGTGTTTAAAGAATGAGTTTCTCTTGCACTTTTAATGGGAAAATGAAAGAGGTAACCCTAACATCCAGGGTCTATCCACTTTTTCTGTCGTCTTAGATCCGTGTGACTCGCAACAAGCAGAGAGGTCTACTTATGGTCGACTCAAAGTTCAGCAAACAGATGATCAGTCCCAAGAAGGTACAAGACACTTCCGTTTTCCATATGAAAGCATTGTGCTGTAACTATACATTGCTTTATGTGTATTTGAAGCGCTGTTTCTAGGCTGCATGAATAAATAATCTTGTCTTGTTTCCAGGCCGATCTGCTGGATGTGGTTGGAGTGGTCTATGTCGGGGGTTTACCACAAAACTATACGACCAGGAGGATAGGACCGGTAAAAAAAAAAAAAAAAAGCACACACAGATTTTAGGTTTTGTTTCATATTTGAGCTCAACAGAAAATCTTACTATATCGGTTCTTTATTCTCCATTCATTGGGTTTTCCTGTCGTAGATCCTGTACAGTATCAATGGGTGCATCCGTAACTTTAAAATGCTTGGAGGTGCCGTGAGTAGCAAACCAGGGGGCACAAGTAAGACATAGCTTCTGTTTTATACCTGTATGCAGTCAATTACAAATAATGTTTTCATATGTTTGATTGATCTTATGTCTATTAATATGTATTGTGTGTATCAAATCTGCTTTTTTACTAAACTAAAGAGAAAACCTCTCTTTTAAACAATTGTTTTTTTAATAAACATACAATTCCCATTACTCAAAAGGACCAGTGTGGTTTAGGTCTTGACTTTGGGATTATTCAATTATTAAAGAATTAAAACTACCTTCGTTGGTCTCTTCCACTTGTCCCAGGTGTCACTGAGGACTTTAAAATCGACATGGAGGCCCCCACCTTTCACAACATGGTCGGACGCTGTTTTGTTGCGACTGAACCAGGAACATACTTTGACGGAACTGGCTTCGTAAAAGCAGGTATGGCTTTACATCCCAATATCAATATTTACCACCCGTTTAGTGTTAATAATTGTGTCTAACCGGATGTTATCTCGTCTCCTCGTAGTTCCTTCCTACAGAGTGGGTCTGGATGTGTCCATTTCTTTTGAATTCCGCACCAGTCGAACTAATGGTGTGGTGTTAGCCATCAGTAACAAAAACAGCGATGGCCTTGGAATAGAGATTGTCAATGGAAAGGTAAACAGATGTTTTCTATCCATCTTTTATCACCATTTTAATCCTGGTCAAATAGAACGCCATAGATGTAGGAAAAATATACCTCTAATATCTGTTAAAGCTGACAAATGCAAACTATAATCTTCTATATGCACACATTCAGTTCCTATAACTTACAAACATGATGTTTTAACTCAATATTTCTTTTGTGACAGTTGCTTTTCCACGTTGACAATGGAGCAGGCCGAATCACAGCGGAGCATTTGCCTGAGGGTGACGGTTTCTGCGACAGCCAGTGGCATTCAGTTATGGCCAAGAAGATCCGGCACAAGATCGAGCTGACGGTGGACGAGAAAGTCACCAAAGCCGAGAGTCCTAACGTCAGCTCCAACAACTGCGACACCAATGACCCCATCTATTTTGGAGGCTATCCCGGTAAAGCTGCACACTCACAAAGTAACATTTAACTTAAGTGATACAATTGAATGCAAATGTAAAATGTGTGATCTGTCTCTTTTCAGCGGGGGTCCCTCAGGCGGCGATCTCCATCAGACGCTCTTTCAAAGGTTGTATGAGAGATGTCAAGATCACCAAAGCGTCCAAGACCATGAATGTACAGTTCAACAAGGCTCTTGAGATGAAAGGAGTCCAGCCTCTGTCCTGCCCCTCCCCTTCCACTGCCTAAATGCAGTCTCTTTGTGGAATAATCTTTGAAACTGCACCGATTTTTACCTAAGAGTATCATTACATTCAAAATCAGTACCTGGAGTTTTTGCATGATGGGTCCTAAATGAAATGTGGAGAATGCCTGTAAAATATGACCATAACCCCTTATTGAAATTGGAAAAAGCACTTAAAAAAACTAAATTTGCATTAACATTGAGCCCATTGTACATTTTGAGACTTTGCAAAATAAATCTATAATGGCTACAGTCTTCATGTCATACATAATATAAACTACGTACATATACAACTTAACGAATAACATTTGCTGGAGAAAATTATTCTTACATAATATTTTATCTACATAATAGTCAGCCATTCATTTGAGTTCTATTAAACATGGCATCGAGGTAGGTCATTTCTACCAATAACCTCCATCGGATAAAATCTGAATGTCGATTTAGAACAAGTTCTAACCTGATATTTTGTTTTACACAATGTGTTTTAATCTGCTTCTAAAAGTACATTTATATCATCAGATGGCCTACTTTATACTGTATGTAAAGCAAATTATACAAAACATCATATACGATTGTAAATAGTATATTCACACATAAGATGAGGCGAGGGACATATTGGCCTACAAGAACAGAAGTTTTACTAAGCTTAGGTAATAGTAAAAACTCTAGGTCAAAGTATTGGATGAGCCCTACAGTCTTATGTAATAATAATCTATCCACTCTCTACAATATACCAAGTGTTAAATGTGCACCAAGAGACCAAAACTTTTGTACAAATGTTGTCATTAAGGGGATGTGTAAGGGCTGGTGATCCGAGACATAAAGGGCCCATTTGGAAATGAAATGCTACTTCTGTTTGTGATTGAAATGCTACTTCTGTTTGTGATTTCAAGCACAGTAGGCCTACTACACAGATATTAGACGTCTAGTTGCATTGCACTTATATTCCACAGGAGGGCAGTGCTGACCTACACAAAGCACAGTCCCCATGTGGCCCACACTGCAGCCCTCTGTCACTATCTGTGGACTTCTGCCAGGTAAAAAATTAAATCAACACTTTTTACCTTCCTGAGTGCCAAAAATGTAATGACCAAAAGCCTTCATTGTGCATTCCTCTTTATTTCCATGTCCCTCTTTACATTTGGTAAAGAATGGTTAGAGGTCTGCCCTCTAACTTTTAATACGGGCACCCGAAGTGGAATGTGTAGAAGATAGAAGAAGCCTAGAATTACATTATTTTAGACCATAAATACACTCGCTTAATTATAACATTGTTTTGTATCTTTATGGCACAAGATGCACCTCTGAGTGTCTAGTGTGCTAATAAACCGGGTCAGTCCTCGGTATCCTGACCTTTTAGATGTTTAGCTTGCGGTTCTCCTACTTTCTGATAATGTAGCTTCACTAACAGAGTAAAGTCAACAGTATTCGCTACAGCAGGCTGATCATTACTTTGGAAATGATAAAGACTACAGGAATGCATGTCATTTTCACCACATCAGATATTAACAAAGACAAATATTAGTGTCTCCAGTTTCAGTCAAGTCTCAGCGTTAAGTCCCGGTCTTTCATATCTTGCAGTTCCCCTAAAATCATTGCTTAATACTTTTTAGGCTCCATCAAAACAATGTAAATTGCAAAGGTTGACTTAAAATGTAAAAACTAAATGAGCTAAACCAGGGCTGTAGACATGCAGAGATAAACCATGTGCCATAAACAATTGTCTAGTCACAAGCTGGTGCAGCCCTCAGTGTGTGTAACTGTAAAAGCAGTCCAGATGTTTACAGATAACCGCTTCTACTCCGGTCCCAGTGAGTGACGAGTGGTAAAACAGATAAGCTACAGTATTAATCTAAGTCTCATTTGACATCAGTTCAAGCATTAAATTGTTTATAGCACTGAAAAAAAAAAAGCGATAGCCTCCTCAGCTACACTATTAACACGAGTGTATGTAATAGAAAGACAACAAGAGCCTGGCAGTGAACAGGCTTTAAGTAAAAACCCTCGAGAAGACTATGGGCTACAGTCTACGCAGTGACAGTGCTGTCCTCGTGCAGGGTCCGGTGACTTATTGCATGCTGTTGGTTCTCTTCTTTGAGCTGGGTTACATTTGTAATGTGGCAGCCCAGTCCAACAGAGGCTCTTCTGTCTTCTCCTCAGCCGCCTCAAACAGCCACATCCAAACAGCTGCTCCCCAGGGCCAAGGAGCTCTGCAGAGTACAAGTTCTCCTAGTCCTGGTCCAGGCCTTGTCAGGATGACTGCATGAGGCCAGTCAGCCGTTTGCCTGTCAGCGACTTGCCCTGAGAAGAAATAAGAGAGCTGTCAGAGCTCAGATAAAAAGCTGTATGAGAGCTATAGAGCAAAAGGAAGTGTATCCAAACAATCCTCAATTTGTTTATTCAAATACTTTGAATTTATGTCTCTTTATTTGCTCTATTTGCCTGTTTACAGCTGAAATAATTATTAGTGCCATGAACAGCTTGTACCTGCTGTCAGCCAATCTCAAGTACATCTCCCCTCGAGGGAAGATGCAAACAGCAGAACCAGCAAGAAATACAAGGAGAGGAAATACTACACAAATGTTACTGAACTCTAGCTTGGTTTATTAGACTGCTTTTTGTCAATATAGTCACATTTTATAGAAATGTAAGAATTGAAGCAGAAACAAAAAAGAATGTCAGCTTCATCTGTTTGTCTTTCAAAAGTCGATTTAAGTTTTGATTATAAAATTTTAATTACCACTGTCATTCGTTTGCTTGAGACTATTACACTCACCACACTGCGTGTAAACTTCTCCAGAGAAGTGCGTCGTCCCTGCTCCGTTTCAGGCTAAAGGAGGAAAGAAACGTTAGGAATGGGACCATTTCTTTTATTGTTTTGGCTCAAGTCTTGACCAGAAAAGTGTTCATTCTTCAAAAACACTTAGCTAAACTCTATTAACTGGTTAGGTAGTCATTCACAACAGTATAGTTTTAAGTTATTGTTATGCAACCCCTGCAAAAAAAGTCATTTTGAAATGCCTCACAGATTAAATGGTTTTAGGGGAATGACTGATGTGAACATGCTGAAGCGTTCTGATGTTTTATTTCAGAGACATGTAAAAAACGGTACCAGGTATATTATATAATATTTAAAGTTAATAGGATATCGAACAAAATGGCAATAGTATGCAAAAATCTATATTCCCAAAGCCTCAGGCCAATATTACTTGAGACCAGTTCTTAAAAGTCTTGGTTTTTTTTCTTGGTCTCAAACTCGTTTTTTCTCTGTCTCATCTCAGTTTAGAACATCAGCACAAACCAAACCCAGTCACTTCATATTCAATTAGAAAAACCTGCCTCCTTCAACAAACACTAACCTAAACGAGTCTGGACTTGGTCTGATTTATAAATTTTACTCTTCTCTTTTATCTATTGTCTTGTAGACTGGTTCTAATCTTGATTCAGTCTTGATGGTCTTGGTCTTGACCACAACACTGGTCTATACTATATATGCTCCACAGTATTTCTTAATTATTTTGTAAAAAAGTGAGTGAAATTCAAAAAAGGTACATAATGTCATTGTACTGCGGCATTTTGTACATTTTGATCAATTAGTTAGATGACATTTTTTGGGGCTTTTGTCCGAACGTTGGTATTCAAAGCAGACCAAATTTTAATGAGTTCATCCTCAGTCCCAGGTCGACAGTTACCCAAACCTGGAGATATTGCCTCTGGGCGTCTGTGGCATATGCTCATGAGAACGGACACCGGACAACCTGAAAACATTACTGCCTGCAGCTACAGCTGTCACTGGCGCGCACACACACTTAAATAATCCCAGAGTGGCAACACACACATACTTTCTTTCTGGCCAAGAGCAGGTCCTGGTACACATTTGAGCGGAGAAATCGTGCGTAGCTGTCGCTCTTCATCAGTTTGTAGATGTGATCCTGGAGGCACAGACAGGACCAAACACAAAAGTATTAACTTATGCAATCTCAGTTTTTCTCTTCTGAAAGAAAAAGACATCTACTGACTTCAAATGTTTCCAACTGATTATGGTAAAGACAATAGGCTGCTAACTTTTTTATAGTTTGCTGGGGTGCAAGGGCCTTCTTTATCATTATACACAATTCTTTTGACGATGCTAAAGAGCGCGAAAACCTGCAAACTCCGACTAAACTAAACAAGATAGTTACTGAGGGAGATAGATGACTGGTAACAGAATTTTTTTTATATATCTTTCCCTTAAGTCTATTGAAGATGGAGCACTAATGCACCCTGCCCCCACTCTTAACTGTCTCCCGTTATGAGATGAAGCCTCACGAATCACTCAATAACACAAAGCATTAGCTAACATTGCTCAAGCGTGTAAGAAGATTGAGTAGACAGCAGTGAGATAGGATACTTCGCCCCGCTCAAGTTAAATTATTCCTTTAGACAGTGGCCTTTACCAGAAAGTTTTGGGACAATTTGATTTTAGACATCATTTAAAAAAATACCACAACATATTTATAATTTTACTTCTAGAGCAGGGCAATTATTACCTAAAATATATTAAAGTCAACATTTGGAGCCTCCAATCAACAAAATCAAGCTCATAAAAACTGTAGCTCTGTCAATTTTTCACCACCTCAAAGCAGCTGCCCAAGCATTTTCAGATGCTACACAATAAGGATTTTTTTTATACTGTATACTTCTATAATATGATGTATACAATTTCTATCTTTTATTTTCACTGAAAAAATCCCAGCTTACGTTATAGTTGAGCATATTTACAGTGCAAATCTTACTTTATAAATCACATTACAATATCTGGTGAAACATATTTGTACATATAGCTATAATAACAGTACTGAGTGAAAACAGCAGCTGTAGACAATGATAGGTACTGCTTTTATTGTGCACAGCAATGGTCCTACCACAGTGACAGGACCCATGCGTCACAGTACACTGCTGTCCCACTCTGTCTACTAACTCCTCTCTTTTCGTGAAGTCTCACCTGTGCGTCCTCGTAGCTGTATCGGCCCGGGTCTTTCAGGTTCTGGCTGGTCCGCTCGTAACTGTGAGAGTCCAGGTTTATGGAGCTGGGGGCACCCTCTGCTAAAAACTCAGTCCAGATGTCTTGAGCCCTCTGGCCCACGTCCTGCTGGGGCATCCTCTTCAGGTCCTGCACCGCCAGCCAAAACCTGCACCAAACATTTTCAATCCAGACAGATATTTTTACTACATAATAAGATCTATATTCTGTACAAGAATAGATTTACTTAATTTTTTATTTATTTATTTATTGGTAAATGTTTAAAAACGGTGTATTTTGAGATTAATTATTGACTGAAAGAATAGTGAATGTAATGCAAAATACATTAACTAATAACAAATGAGAAAGACTCTGCATATGGACAATATCCCAATACAAAACATATTCCACAGTTAGATGCTAAACTGCCTTTTGTTGTCTTGTCACATTGTGTTATTGGCAAATAACCAATGTCCAATGATAACTATTGGCATCAGACATTTCAAATATTCCTCACAAAAAGTAGTTATTCAAACCGGTATGCCAAAAACATTCATTTATTCATGTTCTTTTTGCTAATCTTAAAGCCTAAACCAGCTGCTTAGGGTGTGACATTGACAGTCATCGTTTATCACGAGGCTAACACTCAGACACCGACAGATAACCATTCACTCACATTCATTTCCGATGTCAGCAATTCACCTTTAGGCTACACGTTTGTCTTCGGTGGAAAAAAACTAAAGTGCCCTACATTAAAAATACAGCAGAGCTAGAATGTGTTCAGAATCAGATGTTGGCCACCAGAGGCAGCAGAGAGGCACAAACTGAAGCCCTGTGATATTAGTTAGTATCAGTATTGATCTGTGAAGTGGATTGGTAATATAGAAACACCAGTGTGGCTCACTCACTGCCTCCATCCATCTCTCTTCCAGAAGTTTCTCATAAAAAAAAAGCTATTAAAGGTTGGGGAAAGAGGAAAGAGGGAGCGACACAAAGAAGAAGAGATAGGAGTGTAGCGGGATAGCCGAGGGGCCTTCAGCGATATGGATGTACACTTTTTCTCTGGTTATCTACCTCAGCTGCATCTTACCGTCCGTTTTCACACTCCAATACTCCCCTCCTCAAATCTCTCCAATGTCTTTAGACGCTTTTTCTGCACCAAAGCTTATTAACCCTGATGGAACTATATGAAAGCATATGTCTGTGTGAAGGATAGCTTTAATATAGCTGTAACACTTATCAACCAATGCACACACTAATGGTTTTCTATGTTCTTTCTGCTGCTCGGGGGCACGCTATGATACATATCAAAGCACATGTGTTTGTGAAGATGGGTTGTAGATTTTACTGTAATATAAAAAGGTAAAAGTAAGGGCACTTTGGAGCAGCATCTCAGTGTAATCTCATCCGTCTAATGCTGTATAAGCTGCTGAAGTGTAACAAAACTCATTTGTATTCTGCGCTATAACTAAACTGCTGTAGCTCACTTTCTCAACCGGAAACGTTCTTTTTATCTGATGCCTATAAACCGTTTCCACATACTTTGCTCTGGCTTTGCTGTGAAATTCTGGTTGTGTAATTTTTAGAGATACTGATTTTCCATGCTGAGCAAAATGCTGAGAGTCATTTTGAGTGAAAAGATAATTTCTCTAACTCAACAGGAGCCATTCCCAAAACACATTTTAAACTGTATTTGATTTCTGGAGCTTTCTTAGTGTGTTTCCAGGTTTGTAAAGTGGCTCGAGTTGTAAGCAAACCAAAATTAGAGATTGTTTTTTCGACAGAGCGACTGAACGTGTGTTACTCTTGCCCCATAAAACACACAAGAAAATGTGCTTTCATTTTTTTTCCATCATTTATTGAAACCTCTGAAGTGCTTACCGGAGATTTTCTGAGCTAAACTCCGACTCCAGGAACTTGAGGAAGAGATCTTGTCCCGCTGGGTCTTTGAGGGCCTCCTCCAGCGAGAAACCCCACTTTTTCACTCTCTGCTGACTGGGCTCTTTACTGGCAGACAGACAGACAAACACTATCAACCGCTACTAAAGATTAGAGCTGATTAAAGTACAGGGAGAGGCTCAGATGAATGTAGAGAAGACGCTAAAACTGAGATTATTGGCCACACATGTCGAAACGGCCTGGTCTTGAATGCCTTGAATGTAAAAAGCTGCACCATATGCCAAAGTTGATGTGAAATCTAATCATTAGAGGCTCAGTAGGGAATATGTAATCAATTCATCTCAATTATTAAGCTGCATTAGAGCAGTGATTATCCGTCTGCTGATATTACCTTCTGCATAATTCACACGAGCTGGAGGTGACCGCTTAGTGCCACCTCCAAAATTGAATTGCATATGTAGATAAACATTGGGTTGAACAATAACGTAATTTTAGTGAGATAAAATAACACAATCAAGCTCTGGATCGGGATACTCTAAACTATATGAACACTTCCGATGTATTTTATGGTATGGTAGCTGAACAAAATGAAACATATTGGTAAAAACTGTTTTCAACAATAACACTAGAAAGAGTAATTAGTTACTATTGCTGTCTTCTTAAAATTGTGAACAGATTGACCTCAGAAGCATAATTATACTCCATTTATGAAAGGAGTATATTTTGGTTCTAATTGTGAACAATTGGACTCATCTTTTGAATTATTTGCATTGGGTTTGTTCATAGAAACAAACATGTCCCTGCAGAGCTACCGTACGTGCTCATGGGCTGTAAAAAGGAGGTGTTTGTTTTGAATAATTGTGCTCAGGCAAGTGATATACATAAATAAGGCGTTAAATGAAGGCGTTCTCTTATGGAGTTTCATAGGTGTTGAGTGAATATAGCTTTAATATTTTTTTAGAAACACAGTAACTGCTCAAACCCTGATTCAGTGTCTGTTTCTGGTTTGTACCTGGCCTCGAGATCCCAGAGGGTCGGGTCGTCACTTGTCCAGGGGTTGGACGGTTCAGGGCTCATCACAAACGGGTCGTACTCAATGTACTGCTCAGTGTAGCTTATCAGACTGAAACACAGTGACACACACCACTCAACACTGGATAAGGAGAGAAAGTGCAGTCCGTAAATACGACAAAACCACAGTAAATACAAGATCATGTTGGATTCTCTGTGTTTTTCACAAAAGAATTACACACAGAGCAGTTAAACCAGGGTTAAAAATAGCACAAGTCAATTGTTCACAGCAACACCTCAAACTTACTGACAACTAAATATTAATCGGCCCCGTTTCAAAATTCAGCATAATATATAAGTAACACGCTACTATAATAACTACACACAATTAACCATTAGTTGAGTATTTACAAAGCATTTCTCCCACATTAGTAATCAAGTTAAATCAACACAATCAAGTCTTGAATAGTCAAACATACTAATTATAATAATATAAAACATTTATTCATTAATTGATCAAAGCTGTACTTTGTGTGTAGTTAATATAAATAAATATTACCAAAATATACAGTTATATTGTAAAAGTTTTTGGCCTATACGTCGCTCCATACCTGCCCACTGCTTATAGAAAAAAACTAAAAAAAACACTACATAACCCAAATTACATTAAGTTTAAATTTAAAATCTAAAATAGATAACATGTTCATAAATAAACAGTTTTCATGGATGACAGAAAATATATATAATTGACTTTTACTGTGTACCTTTCAGCAACTTTGGACATCTTCAAACAGTGTCGATCGAGCTGTGTGTTCAGGAATTTAATCTGGGAAGAGACGCCGAAAGAACACAAGACTTACAATCTGGGCTTAGTTTTCTTGTACAGCAGCTGTGTCTGCCTCAGTCTGCTCGGTACAGGACTGGTTTGAAGTATTTAGGAATACTAAATGTTGGTTACCTCCTTCTCCACATCCTCCTTGGTGCCTTTTCTGCTGTGTTGGGACGGGGTGTGTACGGGACTCTGAGACTGTGGACCCTCTTCCGTTAAACCATATACTGACTAAACCCACCAGAAAAGAAAAAAAAAAGGATGAATCACAAGCTAAATGTGCATTATTATAATGCTGTACTCTACGTTATTTTGAAACTCCTGCAGTACCTTTTTAACTCTGTGAGGGTTCTTAAGGCGTCTACACTTCCTGATGTCCATCTCCGTGGTGTTAACACATCCAGGCTGCAAAAACACAAAAGCACTAAAGATTTAAGTTATTCCACAGCAGTAGAGTGAGTTTCTACAGTTTTACAGCACTAATAGAGCTTACCACTGGTCTGTGCACATCCCAGAAGGCTCTCTCCTGACTATCAAGGATCTTCCTCTCGGTTTTGTCTTTTTTCCTGTCGATCCTGCAGATTAGATCAGTCAATGTGAGAAAAAAAAGCAGCACACAGTTTTTCTGGCGTCAGATGATGGGTTAAAGTATGTGTTTGATCGTTGCACGTGATCTCCCCATGTGCTTTTTTTATGCCAGATATTTGGGGTTAGTTCTGGCACATGTCACATGTTTAAGTTAACACTGGTGCCCATTAGAGAGGCACCGAAAGTAGAGTTTGGCACCAAACAGTTCCTAATTTAAGCAATTCCAGCATGAAACACTATTTATAACCAGTTAGCAATTAAATACATGACTTGGCTGTTTGGAATAACTCTAAGTGCTACAACTTAGCAACAGAGAGCAACTGAAAAGAAAAACTAAATTAAAAAGACATTGCAATCAATTGACACAAAAATACAATTCGAACAGGATATAATAAGCAATTAGGAGTATTTGTAATTAATAAACTCTGCTTAGACCTAATATTTCTGCTACTTCTGCTGTAAAAAGTCTGTAGGAATATACGGTAATTTTATTGTGTAAATGTGCAGCTTACAATTGTTGAAGAGCACTGAATTATTTATGTTTTCCAATACAATGTTTCCTGTGCCCATCTTGGAAAAAAAGACCTTTATGCCCATAAATGGAAGAAGACATTTATTACTTCCTGTTCCCAGAACTGCCCAGAACAGACAAACTGAAACTTAAGCATAAATGTGGAGGAAAAGCACATTTATGCTTAATTTGAACACCTATCGTTTTGAGAAAAAAAATAAATCAATGATTGTCAACAAATGTAGGCTACACATTTACAAAATAAAATTCTTGTATATGCCTCTATATTAACTTTATAAAAAATAATGATGGTACATTCTTACAGCCATGTGGATTATTTACTGGTCAACAAGAATACACGATTGTTTACCTTCAATACCAAATAAGATGCATCCAACCTGCCAAAATCCTGGATAAAGGATTAGGACATTGTGACATACATTACATTATTTAAGTTTCCGACCTATGTCCCTGTTGGGCTACCATAGGTGCTCAGACAGCTAGAAAGGATTGATTAGAGAAGTGGAAATGCAACGTGAAATTTTATCACCATATCTTGATTCAGCCAAATCTTTACCCTGCACCTTTCATGAGACGCTATAAAAATGGGAGTAGCTTTCAAAAGTTACACAATATAGTCCTCTATCTCAGGCACACAGCAGCGACCTCAGACTTGTACAAGAAAGATTTAAAAAAAAAAAAAAAAAAAAAAAAATCTATTACTGGACGCTTAATAGAGTCCCAATACCTGATGTCATTCAAGAAATTGTCCATATCACACAAAAGGAGCAAATATACCACAATTTAATCTAATGTGTTGCTATGGTAACGGAGCACACTTACTTGACCTGGGCCTCAGCTTGCATGTAAATAAACTCCCACTTCCTGGCAAAAGCTCTCTGCAGCCTGGCAAGGTTCTCCTGAGACAAACACACCATGTAACAAACTTTACAAACTTTATAAAGTTGTGCTTTGACATTTTGAAACTTAACCCACAAGTCAATACTTTGAGACAATATTAGAAATACCCACCGCCTCATAATCTGCCAGCTCCAGCCGGGTTTTATTCTGCATGGTCCGCTTACACAGGTAGATGGCTGAGGAAACACACAAGAGAAGGCTTGAAGACTCAGGCTAAGACATCCCTGTATACTACAGCGCTTGACCTTTCTGTACAGGTGTATGCATGTGTATTGAATCCAAAAGTGAACATATTTAGTAACACAGTCGAAACAAAGGAAGTGATAAGCAGGTATAAGCAGTATTTTATTCTGTGCTGCAGAAAAAACTAATATTCGGGCACTTAAAAGCGTGTTATGGGAGATTTTCTATGGGTTGCTATTTATAAATATCCAGAAAATTTCTGAAAAGTTAAGCATGAAAGTGATATTGGTCATGACAAGATGGTAAGAATCATGAAATGGACTCAAAAAAAGTAACACATGAAAATTTTTTAATTTTACAAAGAGCTGAATAACATTAGAAAGAACTAAACTAATCTAAAAATACCAAAATCTATTTATAAAAAATAAAAGCTAAAAAAGATCAGAGAATTGGGTCTTAAATCAATGGTCTTTTAGAAAGTGTGGAAATATCAGAATAAAACTTTTTCAAAACAAGAAAAAAAAAATTACAAATTTATCAAAATAGCAATTTTAAAAGAAAGATATATTGTTTTAATTGCTTTGTCAGGTTTTCAAGTTGACAGGTCATTATTTTGAGAGTGTTTCAACACTTCCCGGAAGGTCTTTTATAATCACAGAGTCAAAAACCAACTTCTGTACAGTATCACGAGTGAGAGAAGTCATCAAGTGCTTTCAGACAGTGTCACTTTTCTCCACTCATCCATACATCTCTCCCTTCACCTCCTGTACCGGCCCCTCCTGTCCTCTCCAGGGCCTACTCAGATGGCTGTCCACCTCTTTATCGTGTCAGGATTACGTGTGTGACAGTGTGAAGAGGCACTGAGGCCTTCGTGTCAGACAAGGCTGCCTCTGTGACACGATGAAGAGCAGGAAGTGGCACAGTGACTGACTAATCCTCGTCCAGCGCTGTGTCTGCAGAGGTGGGCTGCTGCACTGCTCCACACTTCACCTCATATCCACTGTGCTTACACCGGCACACGGGCACTTTCTTTAGAAGATAGGGCTTTGGCTTTATAGACTGTTGACCATTAAGTAAACTGAAGCTTGTTGTCTTTGCGTCATTTATTTTTCTGAGGATTTGTTATATAGCTGGCAAAGACAGTTTTTAAAAAGTTAACATAGGTTTGATCCCCGCTCGAAACATCTCAAAACCTCATAACATCCTGCTCTTCCCCACAGTTCATACTGTCGTTGTGTCCTTGGGCAAGACACTCAACCCAACCTTGCCTCCAGTGGTGTTCCAGCTGTAACACTGGTAAAATGCTTAATGTACAGTATGTAGAGCGCTTTGAGTGCCTACAGTAGGTGGAAAAGCGCTATATAAATTAAAAAAACTTTTAAATTGTTTGAAGGCCATTTTAATTTTAAAACCTGGTTTTACTCGCAACAGATTTAATCAAGTATTAGAAAGTGACTGACATATTATTATTGCTGAAGTTTTTGTATATTGTGAAACTCATCAACACATTGAACTTTTAACATGTGTAGATGTTAACATTTCTTTAGGAGATGGTCAGAGGTGTCGCATAAGAGAGCTTTCACTTTATGAATATGCATATTTAATCTTTTCAAAACCTGCATCTCCCAGAACAAAGTATGGATGAGCAGAAGAAAGTGTCAAACTCAAGTGTCAAATAAAATAATAACACTTCACTAAAAGCATTGGTGACGATTACCGTAGAAATCATTTAATGGTATTTATCCCTGTAATAAATGTACTAAACTAATGTATAGACTGATACTTCCGAAAGCTTGTGTGGCTTTTGTAAATCTACCTCTAAAGCAATGCTCCGAGTTAATTCTAGATACAAGTACAAAGTGGCAAGAATACATTATACAGGATGTGACGGTAATATTAGACAGTTAATTACAGTCAGAGCCTAATTACAGCAGGATGTGATGAATCTTGTTAAGGTAATGTTGGAGACCATACTGTTACACAAGACTGAAAATCATAAGAGGCTCAGGGCTGCAAATTAGGACTTGATTTGTGAATTTAAAACTTGGGTAAAAAAAATAATAATAATAATTTCTTGCACAAAACAAAATACTTGTTGTAATCCTGATGTAGTATGTGACAAATCAATGTAAGCTACAATTAGCATTTACATCTCATAAATTATTCAAACAATCAGAGCTACACAAAAAAAAGAGTCAGGTTTATCATTTACCGTAGTCTGTGTTTTCTGGCTCCCAGCAGTTGGACGGCCAAAAATACGGTGCCTGAAGAAAGCAAACAAACTGGCATTTAACAATGACTGATCTTTTCATAAACAACATAAAACAACCCGCAGAAAAGTTTTTAAAGATGCCTGAGCTGTGCCTGAGACATAGTTTGTGATAAAACACTTTGTGAGCACTCAAAATCATTTCATTATCAGGAATGAGCAGCCGACTTGTGAAAGTTTTCCCGTTGTAAGAAGCGTCCCATGGTGATGCAGAGGCGGAGGAGAAATCGGCACCGACACAATAAAACAATGAAAGCTGCAAAATAAACAATGGCAAACACAACAACAAAAGCCAGAAGGCAGTGAACAGATGCTCAGAGAAATAACTTGCATAAAGGCACCTACAGTTGATTTAGAAATGAGCAGTGTTACATCATTTTAATTGTTTTCTGCTGTGTCTCTCACTTAATATCCCTGCAACTAATTGATAAATAGTAATTATCTTCTTGAAAAGCACTATAAAACAACCCTTTTCCTTCTTATTCTTGTTCCAATTCACTTTGAAGCGACAAGGCCATGGTCAAAGCATGGCAGTGTGCCGTGCCGTCTGCTTTAATTAAAATGCTGCTTCAGCCGCGGTGGAGAATCAGTGAAAAGGAGGGAGATACGCAGAGATCATCCTAATCTGGCCACACGCTGCCTTCAAGTCTCCACTGAGGAATTTGAAAACATTGTCCTCTTTTTAATTAGGAATTTCAGGATAAAACAGCCAGGCATAATTAACCAGTGACTTGTGCCACCGTCTTATCTGCAAACTGGAGGGAAGTGTTTGGCTTTCCTTTTGTCCCTCGCTGAAACTCCTATTCTATAGATTAGAATTTGTTGCTCCACTACAACACCGCTTCAAGCGCTTCGTATCCACCTGTACTCAACCCCACCCTAGGACTGCCTCACTCACTTACATGATGAATATTTTAATAGAATGACATTTATTTTTAATAGGGTCATTGGATGCCTACATAGACCTGAAGCAGCTGCACATGGTGGACAGGCCCTTTGTCATCAACATCAAGTTTGCTGTGTTGTAATTCCATAAATGAACAAGTCATCTACAGCGGCAATTGGGGTCTTCAGTGAAGCAGGCACCACAACGATTGGATTAACCCTGCTGCACTGTGGCATCTCTCTGACGCTGACATTAATGAAGCAATCAGAAGAAGAGGGCATCAACGCCTAAACAAATAGATATTTCAATAAAACCTTCAATGAACCTGGGTTGGTTTAAATTAGTATATACTCAATGCTGATTCTGTGGACCTAAACTACTTTTTGAACTCAATTGAGTGCACTAACCTTTTTGATCAGCCTGCTTTAATGAGCAGAAACATTAATGATTCCACTAGGATCACTTATCGGTCGTTTAACATCCTGAACTAGCTTCATAGGCAACGTTAGCAAAGAAACGGTCAGATTGTTTTGTTTCATCACACATTTTTTAATAATTCATTAAAATATTTTATTTTTGACCATTTAGCCTCAATGACAGACAAATAGACAAAACACAGAGAGTACTGACATGAAGCAATGGACTGAAGCTGGATGTGTACCTGAGCTGCTGATGTAGTACCGTACACCCACGTACCGTGCAAAGGAATGACAGACAATACTTTAAAGTAGTATTATCTACAATCTTTACTGTAGGTAGTAGGATATGTACCTAACACACCAGAAAACACTGCCAGAAAAGGTGAGCAGTGAAGAGGTGTGAGAGGGACTTGTTCTATTATGTTTTTTTAATCCTAACAACAAAATGTCTGAAATATGCCCAATGCCCTTTTGATGTTTTGTTGCTTGCACTCACTTGAAATCGATAAAATGTCCCATCATCTTTGAGCGAGAGGACGTGGTCTGAGATCGGGAAGAAGTATCCCTGAGCTGCGATGAGAGATCCGACGTGCATGGCCTCAGCTACACGACAAGCAGAAATGTTTTAGCCAACTGCACAAAAAAAAAAAGACCTTCATACTGCATTTAACCTAGAATTTGTGTAAACTAGTGTACAATTACTAGGCTTACTTGGCTGAAAACAATACATATTCTGTATTGTTTGCCATCAAGGAACTTGCTTTTGTATGAGATGCTGCTGTAGCTTTTAAGCCTGAGGTGCTTTGACTGAGATGTACATCCATGAGTCAGTGTTAAAGCTGTGGGCTAATACACTGACTATAACTCTGCTCTCCCACCATCTCCCCTCAGGTCAGGCCAACGCCAACCAACTCATGGGATAAAGTAACTATTTATTCATTCTGCTACATGTACAATAAATGAACTCATCGCCCTTTAACACGTACCTGGATCCTCAATGGCCAGGTTCTTCATCATCCATTGCACAATATCTGTACCTGAACAAACAAATCACAATAACTTCAACGGTAACGTGGTTCAAATTTTCCAAGTGTTAATATTTGTTGTACATCATATTTACATTCCCATATATATATCTGGACATATAGTCTGAAAAATATACCAAATAGCTGATAAAGAGTCATCCATATTTAAACCATAATACATTTTTCTGACACATTACCACCTTCTTATAAACTAACCTTGACCATATTTGGTAGTCAAATAAAACAGGAACACATGTTTGCACTAAAATAAAAAATCCTAGGTTAGATCTTTAATGCACTTGCTCTCAGAGCTCTCAGAGACCAGGTTTAACTCACTGAATAATGGAGCCTTGGTTATCTTGTTCTTAGCTTGACCTTAACTTATCTGCGCTTGAGCTACACACACGTCAGGCTGAAGAGAGACTCATTGTTGATGTGTCCTTGTTTGTTCTCAGTTTCTCATTAGTTTCTCTTCCCTTGGCACTCAACCGACATTGTTCAGGCAGCTCATCTGTTCTGCTCATCTATCAACGGCTGTAATAATTATAGTTATTGATATAGTCTGCTTATGGCAAATAAGGGAATGTTAATAGGGTTTTTCTGTTTCCATAATTTGTCTGAAATGTCATGTATTATCCTATTGTTAATCTGTTTAAAATGTTGTCAAGTTTTTATGTATTTGAAGTGGCATAAAATGGCTGTATGAGTCGTGTATAAGTAGAAGCATAGCTGAAGGCAGCTTTGTTTACCACAATAGCATTATTCATTTATCTCTGAACACATTTTGCATTATTATTATTATTATTATTATTATGATTATTATTATTATATTTCACGTTCCCAAGACATAATTTACAGATGTTTGATCAATGGCCCAATGACTAAAACGTTTATTCTTTCCTTACCTGTGACCACGCTGGGGATTTTTGTCATGAAACTTTTGACAGTTCTGATGGGCACACCCTCGGCCTCGTCCTGGATCCGTGTGACAATGTCTTCAATCTGCAGAGGGAGACAGACATTTATTTTTGGCATGTGATGACTATCAACATATCATTCAGGTGATATCCTCAAATGGGTGCTTCAATTATATACAGTGTGCTAAAGGCATCTGCTAAAGGAAAGAGCAGCAGAAATCACGTGCTACCATTACATTTTGGCCTTTTAACACTTTAATAAGTTGTTAAATAAAACCCTGTGTATATATTCATACTAAAGTCAAGTGTGGCTCACTGTAGATTGCCTGTTGACATCTCTCTGCACAGATGCTTTTTGTCTGCGTCAGAGAGTGGGAAGTGAGAAGTTGGTCGCTTTGGAGACAGCTATTGCAAAACTACCACACAACTCTAGAGTTATACTTAGACCCTGAATGACAAAATTGAAAAGCAATATATTTGTGCAGCTCTAGAAAAGCACTAACACAGCACAGACCTGTGGCATGTGTCACGCTGTGTACATTTCGTCAACTGTTTGCCTTTGTGTGTCGGGCAGAGCACATGTTGAGAAGGCGCCTACATTAGGTCAAGCTTAGGTCTATTTCTGTAACAGACTCAGAAGGTCCTGAATACACACTATCAACAGATGTAACGTAAAACAGCCTGCCTTACTTCAGAGAAGGTGGAAATATCAAGAACTGGCATATAGTAACAGAAATCAGGCTTTATTATCAACAATTTTAATAAATTAGAATTTTCAGTCTAGAACAGAAGCTTTGGCAAATCACATGTTTGCTTTTGGAAAATCGGCACAGGTTGTCAATAAGGAAGTAAGGGCTAATGAGAAAACAGAGATGGGTCTTTTAACACTGCTAAACAGTACAAAAATGAAAGACACACAGAGAAAAGGGAGTCTGAGACAGAGACACTGGATAGTGCCACGTTAATCATAGTTGCTCAAACCAAACTTTATTTTCCTTTTGTATGGAGCCACAACACATCATGTTTTTAAAGCTCCACAAAACCAGTGATGAGGTTCAGCTCAATCAATCCTCCCTGCGGCTCTCACTGCAGCCTTCTAGCTTTAGCCGACCAGACCACCGGACACAAATAAGCTCAAGGAATCCAAAAGATTGTCTATAGTCAATAATGGACCACAAACACATTCAAAGCATTCGAATTTGAAATATAAAGAAGGCATAGTCGGTCTCATAGGGCTAATTATTGCATCCAACCCAAACGGCAGTACAATCTGAGGTCCTACTGCAGTGGAACTCTAAATATTTGAGATTTTCTTAGCTGTCAGTGCATTTGTCAGAGATGTAACGACAGGAAAAAAAAAAGGTCTAACAGGAATCCTCTTCAACCCTGGAGCTAAGTATTTCTCCAACAGTCTGCAATTCAAACTGACAGGCCCTTTGCTTTTACCTCTTTGGCCATCAGAGTGCTGTCACAGCCCGCTCTCGTCTGGTGAAAGAGAACAGACTCTGGCCATCTGCCATAAGCAAGGGCGCAGGCAGCCGCTCCACGTCACAACTGATGGAACAATAGGCTTCTAACAAGGCCTCGATGGTATGCGGGGACAGCTTTAGCTGTCGTGAACAGTCAACCTGTTTATTCACAGCAGCATTAATAAAAGTTAAACACCACCATTCATTAACCGCACAGAAAATAAGCATAATAAAATGTCTTTTAGCTAAGAGCAATCTAGGAAGTCTAATTATACAGTACGTTATATGTATGTTAACAGTCTAGACTTCAACTGGTCAAGCTTTGGGACCTACTTTGAAGTTTAGAGCATTTACATAACAAAAAATAAACAACACAATTGATAGGAATATTAAAACTGGTTGTGACATACTCTTCTGTATTTATACACAGTTTTGGAGGCTTCTTGCTCATGACTTATGAATATTAATCTTGTGACCAACAACAACAAGAAAAAAAAATTAAGACTTGTGGCTAAAAAGTTGAAAAAGCCAGTTGTGACTGAAGAGGTAAATGGATCATTAAGCCTTTGGGTTATCGGTCCACCCACTCAACCCCCCTAAAGCACACATTAATGAGGCTCTTGAGAAAGTAGTCACTCTCCACTACTGTAAAAGGTAAAAACTCTTAAAGTACGTCGTCAATCACACTGTCGGTCTTTTCCTATAAAGAATAACTTTTACATGAAACGAAACACTAGGGTTCCTTCTGTGAAACCAATCAAGATGCTATTATTGTAAATGAGTGACTATCTACATAATGTAATAACAAAACATCTAAAGCATTCTTGATCCAAACTCTGCTCTAAGAATTGTAGAGCTGTCTGTCAGGAAACACACCTTTCATTAAATAAATAGCAGCTCTGAAGTTTGACTCCAGTGCACAAGCTTTCATTTACAGCTGTCAGTCACCACCCACACAGCAGCTACCAGGGCCTCTATTAGCCCTGATTATTGAGACAGGTTTCATTTACAAGGCCAACACTAACTTATTGTAATGCACGTGTTTGTTACCACTTGAAGAAAGTGGCATGTAATTATAATAAATGTATGTGTTTGAAGGTTATTTGTTAAGATAGTTTGAGTCTGTGCAGTAACAGTGTGTGTGTGTGTGTGTGTGTGTGTGTGTGTGTGTGTGTGTGTGTGTGTGTGTGTGTGTGTGTGTGTGTGTGTGTGTGTTTGCGTCTCAGTGGTGAGCACATCACAGTGGGAGCAAATTTTATCAGACTTATTGTGAAACGCTCTATTAAACAGCCTGCTGCGTGATTATAGTGCCATCACTACCACGAGCCTACTGTGGACCGACGAGTGAGCTGCCAGCTGCCAGGCAGGCGGGTTATGAAGAGCACAGGACTACGGCTTTGATTGAGGTTTAATGGTCCTTTTGGGTGAATGCCATGGACATTAGTTTAATTACGGCAGGAATATGGATGGAGTCATATTCAGTGTGAAACTGAGAATCGTAGGAGGGAGGAGATCATAGTTTATGCTTATGATGAATATGCAGCCATATAAATAAGAAATAACAGGGATCTAAAAGTATGAAGAGGCCAAAGAGGCTGGTATAAAACTGTTTCCATACACTCATCTGATATTTGTCTATGGAAATAAATCAGAATCAAAAAACTTTTACTGCCATTGTCAGAGAACAAGAGCAATAAGGTGCAACATGAAGGGCATGCATAGAATATTAAATAAAACACAAGATAAATAAAAATATACAGACTAAAAACTTGAATATACACAGACAATTTACAGTTTGTTGGCTATGGTGCAACATTTGCGGTGCAAAAGGCACTCAGATTAATAATCCTTGGTAATGCATGAAGCCTGGTATTCATTAAAATTAGAGAGTTTTCTTGCAGAAAAAAGGTATACAATTATTTGTGAGAGAAATAATACAGATTAGTTTAAAGTGGCAGTGCCAACCATGCACCATTAGCAACATGGATCTGGAATATACCCATCTTCTCCATAACATATACAGTCACTGGTATTTTTACTTTATATAACTGAGATAAACGCCGAAACATCTATGCACAAGTAATCCGTAATTCAGAGTTCTGTAACATGCCCAGATGATATTTTTGAGGTCTAACACGTCTGCACATTGCCATAAATGGAATATTCTTTATGCTTACTACAAATCTACTAAATTAGATCTTTGTATGAAAAAAAGCACAACACATGCATTAAACAGTTTGTGTAACATTTAATTTTCCAACACGATGTGACAAACATTGAACTGACTCTGGGTATGGAATCTGTGATTTGGTTCTTTCAGGTTAAAGTCTATTGAACCTCTACATGTATCAGTTTATCAGATTGAGAGGCAAAATAAAGCCACGTCCCCACTTCACACTTGACTCACCTCTGGAGCCCCACTGACCAAACATACATGCACACCAGCACAACAAAATTTTATATAAAGCCGCTTAAACCGATGCATTTAGTCATTAGTGGCACAAAGCAAAGCAGTAGGAGATGGGAGTGACATAGTAAAGATATTATAAAGCAGATATACACCCCACTGAGATGGAAAATGTCAACTGTGGCCCTGGGGGCAAGCATGTTTGGCATAAATAGTTGGGTAACGCATTTGGAGCAAAGAGGCAGAATGTACTTATCTGAACCATGCAGCTCAATGGTGACAGTTTAACACAGCGACAGATCAACTGGAGGTCGACAGAAAAGGCTGAAATCAAACCCACATTAAACCTAACCTTTTATGCATGTCAAAAGAAAAAAATTATAAAAGATTATTTGAAATGACTTTGCTTACTTTGTGTACTGGAAAAAACAGTATGTAGGACATATACCTGTTTATGTAGTGCGTGCAAAATGCTCCTCACGTTGTGGAAGAAATGCTGCATCAGCCGTAACTGTATAAGGTCTGTCCTTTTGAAGACACGTTAAAGTATCAACATTTTTGGATCAACACTGTATCTTTTCTTTTAATGCAAGAGATGTGCCACTGATTACAACTTGTCCCTCTGATCTCAAAAAGCCTCTTTTGACAAGCTCCACTCATGCTCACATCCAAGCAAGAGCTGATATGAGCTTTTTGGAATCTGACTCCAGGCAAAAGATGAAAAGCATGTGGCTAGAATGGAGCGGCCTGGTCCTGCCTGATAGAATAGATAATATGAACAAAATAACATCATCTGCATTTTAGGTCAATGTGCATATGTTCCTCAGCCTCCAGTTGTTTTCTTATTGACATATTAGTTCTGTAGAGACTCATTATTTTAGCGTCCCAACAGGATTATGTGGTTTATTTCTCTACACAGATTCAACATTTATGCTCAAAATAACTTTTTCCCCTTGAAATGGAAAGCAGATGATTTAATGACTAGCAGCTCCAAAAGGATGGCATTTTTTAGAAGTCAAGGATCCATAAATAAATGAAAGCATTATAGTGTATTAAAAAAATAATGAAAAAAAAAAAAAAATCAACATAATGCAGTGTTGTTGGTCTGTAAAGTTATCCAGTGCTGGAGTGCTACTAAGATGCAGAGGTTTGCCCTAAATCTAAGTGTATAACCTAGTACTACCAAAAAAAATAAATAAAATAAAAATCCTTTTTATAAATATATATATTTTTTACTGTACTTCCTCCCTCTTCACTTTACACTAAACAGTTCAACCATCACAAGTTAAATCTATTTCTGATGTTGGACAGGAGTACCAATAACCGTCCACTACCAACATCAACATGCAATGTCCCAATCAAATCAAATAATTAATAATAAAACTTATCCTAAACATTCAGTCAATAGTAACACGTGAGTAAATCCTGGGTTCTGGTGCTTCAATATACTGTATGTCTTTGAGTTTAATGACCTATAAACCATTGAGATGTAACTGACTGACTAATGCAGCACGAGATTTTATTTTCCAAAAAACTAAATAGAGATCATATAACTACCCTCAGGCTTCATAGATTTCACGTGCCAATGGTGAAGATAGGTGGCATGCTTGGCTGGAGGTACATTATGTTTGAATCTGCCCATTTATACATAACAAAAGTCACACAGTTTTCAGAAAATATGGCTGAGAGAGATAAACAATTTTATGATCCAGTCTTCATTATCTTTTTGGAATAAAGAAAGCCATTGACTGTTAAGTGTGGACATACTTGAAACTATAGACAGTTCAGACATTATGGGCCAACACTGTTCTTTTTTCTATATTAATAAATGAGTAGACCTATGACACACTGGGACATTGTAATACCTTGACTGTGAATCCTCAGAGATAAGAGACATGATTCATCGGCTCAGCTGCATCTGTAATTATGTATTACCTCTGTAATAACCTTTCATATGAGCTCAAAATTATTCATGACTGTATAATACAGAATCCTATTATACCGCTTTTTATAACTGTTGTCATGCAATACACGGTGTATGATGCTGTTGTTAAAACCCCATGTGTAAGATATTATTGAGATCAATACTAAATCCTAAACACTTAAAGCCTCGCGCAGTATATGAACCATACCATTTACGTTTTGTAAAGAAACTTCTAATCAATCACAACCTATCGATCCTGCACCTTGCAACAATGATGCTCAAAGGGTGAATTCTTAACCTAACCCCAGGCCCAACACTACTTCTCGGCTCAGTTTAAAAACAGTCTACTAAAGTTTTAGATGGTCCTTGAAACTTTGGACTAAAATGGTGAGTAAACAATTTTGGAGTTTTATTTGAATGAAAAATGAATAAATGCTACAACATTATCCATATTTTGTACTAGTATTTTCATCTGAAAAGGATTTTAGTGTTTATTCTAAACACTCACCCCATAAGCTGAATGTCTTACCAACCTAGAGACATAGTGACTAAACATGATGCAGGGGCCACACTGAGATATAAGTGGTGGAAAGTGGTTCGGTTAATGGCGAGAGCAGAGCAATGCACTGCAGGGAATTGCATAAATGTCACAGACTGTGCCGACAATCAAATGGCTTTATGAAAAATTATATCAGCAATTTTCCCATGTTTTTTTCCCCTTTGCATTTAATTATACAGTATTAATGAAAATCTGTTTTGTGTTTTTGGGTTATAGACAGAAATGTGCTTAATTTATGGTCACTTTATTATGTATTAATACAATGATCTGAGTTATACTATAGTTTGTGCTCCTTGTTTCATTGTTCGTCAGGTTTAGTTTTGTGTAGATATTTATTCTCTCGTATATGCTGAACAGAAGCTTCCCTTAATTAATAGCACCATATTCTGGTATACACATAATCTGGCATATGGAGGTTGAAGGTTAGCCTTTTCACACGACATCTTGACCTTTGACTCTGCCTTCAGCATTTAGGCTGTCTGACATCCTCCCATAACCCCTGTCATAACCCCCACAAACTGTCTGACTTGCAATGGTAAAATTTATTTACAAGTGAAAAAAAAATGGCCTTTTTCCACCACTAAATAATCTTCTAAGTCACAAACATTGATTACACACATGTCCATAAAATTACAGCAATAAAGCATTTAATTTAAAACATCTCGCCACAATTGATTCAGGAAGAGGATTACTGTCCCCAGCCAAGAAGATTAGTTACAACTGCTTCAAATATACCGATTTGAGTCATTGTGTAGGTGTCAGTTACACATTTGCATCACTATTCATCTGCAGAGGAGTAATAACTGGATGAGTAGAGGTGGGAAAGCTGTCTGCTGCAGAGTCTGTGTCTGGACGTCATTTGCGTCATACTGGTTTCAACCCACTGCATCTGGCAACGCAGTGATGTGACGGTTAATGGAAGTGTAATGACAACAGGATGGGCTTTGCCACACTTGACTGCTGGAGGATCTCTGCCTGTCAGCTGAGATCATCCCAATCCAATTTATGAGGCCAGTCAGCAACCTGGACCAGCGGATTCAGACCAGTTTGTGTGTAAGAGATAAATGGTGTCTCCTCTACAACATATATCCAATGGAAAACATCCATCCTCTTTGACAAGCTCATGACTGAAGGTTGTTTGGATTGCATTGAAACTTGACAACAGCTGAGGAAGCACGGGCAACAGTGGTGCCTTATTAGATCTTTATGTTTTTGATTTACTGTAAATCACTACAAACCTTAAATCATATGCAAGACACACTTGTTAATATGTAAATCACAAGGGCTCGGACTGTTAATAATTGTACAATATAAAGAATAGGTTTAATTTTGTCACTGATAACGGGGTTTGGTACGTACTACAATGAATTGAATTAATCCTGTAATATAGTCATTTCACGGATTATCACTTTTTGCACGGCTCACATGTTAATTGTACAACACTGATATATTTACACAATTGAAATGATTTATTGATAGTAAAGGTGTCATTAAACAAGTTGATACTAATAGCACTGTTGTGTAAAATTGCAAGCACCACCCATTTGTCAATCAACCTATCAAATCAGATGATTGCATTATCCACAGCACTACTCACTTTTTGACTTTGACAAAACTGCTGTAGTGTGAGTGAATGTGTCCTACAGAATAAAAATGACACAAGCGGCAGAGGGAATAATCCATCATAAGAACTGCAATGGTAATCTATCTGCAGTCTGGTTCTATGTGGAAAGATAAAGATCACATTTAAATGCGTTTAATGGTGCATTTGACCAAAACAACCTTGAAAATGAGAAAAATGCACCCCAAAGGGTAATGCACCAGAAAGTCATCAAGTGATTTCAAGTGTGAAACCATACCAACCAATATTTTCATTAAAACTGTGTAAGTCTACATGAAGGGAGGGCCTTCATTTAGATTGCGTTATCCACATGTACATACAGTAATAGTACACTGTCTGTGCAATGTTTAAGGCTAAGCAGTTGGTTTTAGGAATGGGAATGTGCACAGACTGTGAAAACTAATTGAAGAGAAGGGGTTTGAGGCAGGTTTCTGTTACCGGCTGCAGGAGAAGCAGGGGATTACAGCTTTGGCCTCCCTGGCTGTGGTTAACACCTATGGGACGTGACACCTGCTCCACTGGGAACAAGGTGCCCCGGGCTACACCACAGCCGCGGGTCACTTACCTGTCTGCAGCAAGACCTAAAAGATATCCCGCAGCTTTGTCAGCTTTTTCAGACTTTTCTTCAGTTTGTCACATTAAAATATAGTATAGTGGCATTCAACCTGGCTAATAGACTTTGAGATATTGTGAGAAAAGAGCAGTCATTGCCAAAACGGCTTTGAGTTTTATCTCTGTTGGATTCCCAAAAGAATAAACAGTTGCTTCTGCTGCAAGTGTCAAGGAATATTTTTAGCCATGTCCTCAGGGAGCTTTAAAAGTCTTGTCTTGGTTTGTTTCTCACTGGGGATGCCTTCCATGTTGTTAATGGGAGCTGGGTACAGGTGCACAGGTGCTGCTATATGGCACTCTTCCTCTGTCTGGTCTTGAGTTGATTGCCCTTGTCTTGCTGAAGGACACCAATCAAAAGATGAGTTTTGAGAATTCCTCCGTATAGAAAAAGGAATGCACTGTTTGTCTGTCATTGTCAAACAAAAAGCCTCTTTTATGTGCCTTCCCATGATATTGTGGGACTCTATTTTACCAATATCTTGTCTTGGTCCGCTTTGTTGGACTAAGCTCATTGCTTAATTAATCCATCAAACTGGATTTGTGCATTTAACACAGGAATCAAACTATAGTTGCTAGTGCATCTCTCAGGCTAATGCTGCTTTTATTGGGTCTGTATTTAATATCATTCAGGTTTTGTTAAATCAAGAAAAGAAGCTAATGTTAAACCTTGTTGTACAAGTGACACAGCTCAAAGACGAGCTACCATCTACTTGAATGCTCCATCCTGGCACTCTATAAAGAAGCTGGTCAATTTATACATATTTGACATTATGTACACTATGCTCGTTTAAGAAACAAAGTCAATATAGAAATTACATTATAAAAGCATCAAAGGTGTGACATTAAAACCAAAAAGCATAAACAAAAACCAAAAACATTTGCAAGAACAAACACTCATTTAGGGATTGCAGGTGACTAGAGCCTATCCCAGCAGCTTTGACCCTTAGTCACGGGGCTGACATTTGGACATAGACAGTGACAGACAAACGCTTACATTCATTCACTAGGACACTTTAGAATTGCTAGTTGACCTATTGACCTATGCATGCTTGTCTTTGGGCGGTGGGAGGAAGCCGGAGTACCCGGAGAGAACCCACTGTAACATGGGAGGACATGCAGACTCCTCACAGAAAGGTCGGGGTCATCTGGGGTTTGGCCTCACGACCTTCTTGCTGTGAGGCAGGAACGCTAACCACATGCACCCCACACAAATGTAGCTATTCTTTTGTTGTTGTATTCCTGTCCATTAACTGCTATACGCACACCTCATATGGAATGATTGTAAATTTTACCACGGTGCTAAGCTCACCTCTATTACAACATCAATGGGAACACTGATGATCACAGCCCCCATGACACCTTTTAGGATGAGGTGAGAAGTGTAAAAGACAGGAGTTCCCACAGCAAAAATGAGGTGCCCGAGTGTTAGACCTGGGCAGTTAACCTGGGCTCCAGTCCCCTGTGACTGATAAAACAAGACAGTAGTCTATAATACAGTATAAGTGTATTTGCAAAAATGATATTTGTCATGAGGATATGACAATGTAATAAAAATGGCAGCAACCGGATTACAATGCCTTCCCAAAGTTTGTTTATTAATAGAACACACAAATGCCAGCAATGCTAAAAATACAGTTTGTTATTTCTGTTTAGTTTAGACTTTCTTTGAGTTGATTTAAGCTGTAAAATATACCCAGCAATTACGCAATAGTATTTGTGCAGCACTAATAATATCTACCACATTTTGAGGTCATTTCTGCAGTTAGCGACTAGATTTGAGAAGTGATAAATTCTCGACACAGACATGTTCCCATAAAAACGTGATTGAGGTGTGTTTGTGGAAGAGAGCCAGACGGCACAGACAGACAGACAGCAGAGTGTGAGCTCAGGCCAAACACTCCCCGGGCAATTATCAATCCTGACAAGTTTTTCACAACACGGACGCCGACAGAGCTGACCTCACGTCTGCCACATGGTTGCATTGTACCTGGCTCTGTGACAAATCATCACAGTGTTCACCAAGTGGAGAACAGACATCCAGGGTGCCCCCAGCAAATAATGACATTACTTCAATGTCAAAACAAGCTTACCTACCCGTTTATTCATTTAACTATGTGTCAAGAAAACAAAAGCGTTTAAATATTTTGTATAGACCAACCACCATGGCATTGGCAGTCTTTGTGATTCTCAAATATAACCTAAACTATATGTTGTTTTTTTATTGTTGTATTGCTAACATTACTGCAGAGACAGTTCAAAAATATACCATTGCCAGACTTACAGTCTTTTCATTTATATTAGGATAATTGTACAAAGAATAAAACAATACAGTACTGAGTATACCACTGTAATAATAATAATAGAAATAATAGAATTATGGTCATGTTATGTGGATCCACTTAATGTCTCTTTTCAGTGTAGCTCATGAAGGTAGATATGTTGCAAAATGCAAGAAAAGACTTGCAGAAAACGATTTGCAAAAACATGTTTGTAAGCTAGAATAACACATACATTTTGTCTACATGCCTTCCACTTGGTGATTACAACCTCTCAAATCAGCCGCTGTTACGGTACAAATCTGGCCAATCTGCCGCCTGCAGTTCCGAGACATTTCTTGCAGCTCGTCTTGTCAGAAAAAAATTGATTTATACTCGTAAGGCGTAAGTGTGTGTGTGGGAGACAATAACTAATTTAACAATCCAAAACCTCTGACAGTCCTGGGCTCAAGGAGAGGGGTCATCTGATGGGACCAGCTGGTTAGGGCCAGGGACGATACAAAAGAGACAGGACTCAGACATAACAAGCATTTCAAATAGTCAAATAGTTCCTTGAAAATAGCAGACGTGGACTTCTGAGGGAAACTTGAAAATCATGGATCAACAGAAAAATTTAACAGAATCCAATTACCATTTACCATTAGCCAGTTCATTTTTGTAAAGGATTTTTATCAAACATCAAAAATGTACTTTGAACTTCATGTGGCCCCATCAAACAATGTCATCTGAGTAGTCATAATTGTCATCACATGTTTTCAGTAATGTGTGCCAAACAGTTAAAAAAGGATTTCTTGAATCTGGAAGGCTGAAGAGTAAAACAGCACTTGGCATTTCCTTTCAACGATGCCACTGTGCCCATTTCAACTTCATTCTAACTTTGTCAGAGAGCTCCATTAGCCCACGATTTAGTGCTCTCCTGTTGCTCTGTCAGAGTGAAAAGGGACAGATACGTGGGTGTCTCTGCAACAGCACTCATTAAAATCTTTTTATCTTACCTAACACTTCAAGGCTTCGACATGAAGACTCTGGCTCAAGAGAAGAAGCATTATTCAGCTCTTGAGGAGAATGTCGGCATTCTTTTTGGGTTTCTCATTAGGGCTTTGAAGTCTGACACAAAAACATGACGTGTTAAATTTTATGTGTTTTGTTAAAAGACTTTTCTTAATCAACCACCAAGAAGACTCAGTAGAGAGTTGGGCTTGTTTTTTCCCGGGTCCTATTTGGGTTTACAATAGTTCTTACAGCTTTTATTTCAGAGTGAGGTCCCTAATATCTTTTTCAAATAAAGAAATGCTTGGAGCAAAAGGAGCACCAGAGGAACAAGAGATAAAAATATTTAGTAAAACGAACACCAAGAAAATAAATGTCAAGATTAAAATCTTAGCCTGTCAAGACTGTATTTATTTAGAATATTTTATCTACATCTTACCTTCGCTTCAAACTATACAAAACACTCTAGCCTGTATATAAAAATGGACAGTGTCAGCTCTTCCTTCATTTTGGCATAAAAGACCACGTTTGTTGAATTAGCATTTTGAGACTAAGAGACCCTTTTACACAACAGAACACTTCCAACACTTCCAAAAACTCAGATTCTCTCTTAAAGTTTGATCAAGTTCATACAGGGTTTATAATGTTGTTGTTGTTGAAAAGAACTTTAAAAGCCTTCATAATAATGGATTGGATTGAAATAGTGCTTTTCAAGGCTCTCAAAGCGCTTTACAGAGTCCATTATTCATTCACTCCACAGTCACACACTGGAGGTGCACCTACGGACCCTCCAACCTCCAAACCTCCTCACACATTCATACACCAGAGCCACAGACCCTGGAGGCAAGGTGGGTTAAGTGTCTTGCCCAAGGACACGAGGACAGTATAAACTTGGGAGAGCAAGAATCGAACCATAAACTTGCCGGTTATCGCTCTACCACTGAGCCACTTCCTGATAAAGGTCCATAGACAATGACAATATTAGATTGATGAATTGGGTTGTTACATAAACCTACAATAGGTCTTAATCACAAGTTTATAGAGATAGAAAAGTTAGTGATAAACTTCCCTCGGCTTTAGAAGAAGACTGCCTGGCTACGAAGCCTTTTCTTATAGAGACCCCTTTTTATGGAAGGGGCTCCCGGTGGAAGTGCGGCGAGCTGACTCTGTTGAGGCTTTTAAAAGCAAACTCAAAACATACTTATCTTACCAAACGGTAGGTATACGTTCACACTTTACTGTCTTTTGTTCCCTTGGACCATGCTGGCCTGCGTTTGTTTGTGTTCTGTTCATGTATTTATTTATTTATTTTCCTTCTTAAAAAAGTATAAAATCATGAAGAATGTAAGGAGGAAAAAAATAGACCAGTGACCACATTGCACACAGAATAAAGACAGCAGCAAGTGTTACACTATTAAAAAGGTCAGTGTCTTGTTTTGACTTGAGAACTCTTCAGTCTGCAGGCTGTTTTAACACAAAGAGAGTCATTTAAAAGATGCTTTACAACATATACTACGTTTATAATCATGGAAGTACTGTGTTTACACTCAAAAACTAAAAATTTACACTTGTGGATAGTGCATATAATCCTATCTTTTCAATCATGCTTTGATAACAATTAGAGAAAGGCCTCTGAACTACACAGCTCTGGGATTCTGTAGGAGGAAAGTGTGGGTGCTGCAGTTATTTCTGCAGATAGATACAGAGGCAGAAAATTGCAAAGAAAAGTATTAAAAGAAAAGATTAAAATGTTTTTTTATTAACAAAACATTAAGATTACAACTACCTACATATTCAAACACGATGTTCTTTAAACAGCCTCTTGAGATTACATAACACAATTACAAGCATGCAGCCTACATAGTGGATCTTATCCTTAACAAAAACAGTCTGTCAGCATTTTCTGTTTTAAGATAATTCATACGAAACTGTCACATAAAAAGCCAAACTGGATAACATTCAGAACACGGAACATTTCTCATTCCCATTGATCGACTCACAGCGGAGCATCAGAAACATGGCAGCTGCTGTGAAACATATGATGAGAACTCATTGTAGGATAAAAACAAGAGGCTGTACAACAGAGACCTTCAGATCCAAAGCCTTGCCTTAGGCCTATAGCCGCACACTTGAGCTTGTGCCATCTTTTTTTCCCCCCAGTTTACTCTCCGCGTCGGCATTATTTGTCGAGAAGCCCCCACAAGAATGAAATAATCAGAGGCATTCTCATCGTTTCTTGTCCGTCCCTAACAGGATGAAAAGATATTTAAGACTACAGTGGAACAGCTGCTGGGGAAGCAGGGCGAACACCATCTGTCAGTCTTCACTTTTCATAACTAGACCCATAAACACTAGTCCTCACGATGGACGTCCAGCTCTTGTTAAGCATTAATCGAGCAATTATGGGCAAAAGTGTTGTTATTTTGGGCTAGAAAGGTTACTGCACTGGTCACTGGGGAGATCATTTACTAAACAGAAGCATATTAACAGAATAACGTATCAGAGCTTTGTTCGTGTTGTAGACCTTGGTTAGCCATTGACAGCCAGTTTAAATCAGAAACACTGATGTGGTGTGAGAAAAACACTCATGAGAGAATCTGCAAACACCACACTATTTCCCTCTCAAAAGGTCTAATTCGAGTGGACACAGAGCCAGAGCCTCCTTCATTGAGACATCTCTAGATCCTCTTCAGTCACGTGAGCTTTGGGACAGGAACAACGTTTAAAGAATGGTCCCTAATGTTTGCATTGGCCATAGATTAACACATCTTATTGTTTGCTTGTAAGACCTTAGTTATCTTACTTATTATAACACTTCTAAGTGTGGCAAGCAAATCTAATTTATTTCAAAAAAGAAAATGTGAAAATACAAAAAGTACCATTGACGTTAGAAGGCCCTTTTACAGTCATTGTGTCTTTCACATTAGACAAGGCTTGTGATGTTGAGTAATGGAGCAGTGCTGGTAAAGCAGTTTTAGATTTATTTCTTACATTAGAAAGTCAGTGCAATGTCGAAATATACTATCAACTGTATTATAGCTGTAAATCAAATCTGACCAAACTGCTTCAACAAAACAAGATAATGTCATATGACTTGCTACTAGCTTCAGAGTCCGACAGTTTACAAAGACCGAAATACAGTGGTGGAGCTGTATATTCCAGTAGCCAAAACATGTAGTCGGTGTCAAATAAATGTGTTTACTGCTGTTTAATGCCCTATTCGCACCGGATTAGTATTTACACCTGGACTTCTGTAATTCAGAAATGACACCACAAAGTTTGTTTTTAGCCCCGCATTTGCACGGGATCAGCTATGTCGTTTTACTGACTTAATCTTTGGCAGGGTTGCCAGATTTGTCAGTCAAAATCCACCCAACACCGACTTGAAAGTCTCTCATGGAACCCCTTGAGTAAGGACGCCACCATAGAGCGATATACCTCCGTACTCCAGAGGGCAGGCTCCAAAAGCGGAAATATAAGGAGAAACCCAATGGAGAAGTGTAAAAATCATGTTTACAGCCTGGTACAAAACTATTGTTTTACTATGCAGTAAAAGCCGAAAAGCCCAACTGTAACCGCCATTTTATTGTCCTGTCGTAACGACAATATTAGTCGTTAGGGAGCAATGAGCAGAAAACATCTATATATTATACAGTCATTGCTTGAAACCTGCTCAAAAAGTTATATAATAATTAGTGGTCAGCGTGTAGCTTGGAACGCCAGTCCAGTTTTACTCTTCAAAAATTCACAAATCCACAGTAGCCTTTTTGTTTGGTTTGTTGCCTTCAGACTTAAGTCTTTAAACACGGACTATCACACAAGTGTTTGCTGTCGTCATGCAGCAGAGGTGCGTGTCTCCTGTTCACGGCTTTTACTGCGGTGAATGGGTATCTTCAGCAGCTGATTTTACATCTCAACTGGATAAAATAATCAGATGGCAGAGACTGCTATTATTAATGAAGAAATTTAAAAGGCACTAATGCTATACGTTTTAAATTGCTGTAACACTCATTTGAAAACAGACGGCTGCACAGTAAGCATCTGTCGTAGCGTATGGCTTAGCTAAATGACTATAGCATTAAAAAGAGAGCAATACAAAACAAAAAAACTTCATCTGTGTGTCTTATAAACTCCAACGATAGCTTCTTATGTTTCCTTGTCTGTCACTTTGTTCCAAAAACCAACACAATTACCAAGAGATGTGGGTAAAAAAACAGAAACACAAACGTGGTGATTTGCAAGGGACTAGTTTTATTACAGGACCCCTGCGTTTAGCAAAATACGGTGCAGAATTTGTGGAGAATTTTTACTTTACAAATTATGAACATGGCACTGATTTAAAATCACAGACAAGTCCTGCAGTTATTACAAATTGGTAAATGTCTCCAGGTAATAATAATCCCGTGCGAATAGGGCTAAAGGGGATCTGAACATTCAGATTTGCAAACAAAAGGGAAATGAAACGGTGTCTTTTTCCCTCCATGCATCGGAGAGAGAGGAGAAAATGCCAAAAGTGACTCAAACGTCACTTTTAAAAGGGAAGTCCTGAAGCTATGCGTGACAATCGGAGAATGTAGCAAAATGAAGGACATCTGTATGATCATGAAGGGAGGAAACATGGCCATAAACAGGTATAATGACATTTTGCATCAAGAAATCGAACGCCTGAAAAATACAGAAGAAATTGTTTTGGCAGACAGGTTTACTGAATTAAAAACAGCACATAACGCTGTGACCCAAGAGAAGGAGGCCCTGCACAATGAATTATTGGAGCAACGAAAGAAAATGATAGGTGTATTGACTCTGGAACAAAAGTGTGAGCAAATGGAAATGGAGATATCCTTCATGAAACGCGAGAAGGATATTAACCAAGAGAGAACTGAACGACTAAAATCAAAGGTGGAAAAATCAGTGGCATTAGAAGACAGCTACATCACCTTGAAAGCTGAAAAAGAGCTGCTCCATGAGCAAAATGAGACTCTAAAACAGGATATTTACAAGATGAACCAAAAGATCTATCAAGAGAAGAGCTGGCAGAAGAAAACGGAGGCGATGAAAGCTTCCAAAGATGCTCTGCAATACGAAAACACCGCTCTGAAGCAGCAATTCCAGAAGACGCTCCAAGAGTACGACCTTCAGAAAATCAAGGTGGTCGAATACAAGCTGAAAGTGAAGAAAGTGGAGCAGCTTCAGCGACAGAACGACAACATGCAAGAACAAATCAACATGATCGTCCATAAAATGCAAAATCGGAAGGCAATGTTGGAAAATTACAAGCAGCTGAAGGCGAACGACTCTGTGGTTCAAGCTAAAAACAAGATGCTGGCTAAAGAACGCACCGAGCTCTTCAAAAAGCTGCAAAAGCTACAAGACGTAGAGAAAGAACTGGAGCATTTTAAAGACGATTTGGACGATTTGAGAGAGGAGAACTGTGATCTTCACCAGCATATCCAGGCCATAAACGAGGAGATAATAAGTAAAGACGCACTAAAGGTGAATTTGAAGTTGTTGAAGGCGGATAAAAAGGCGCTGACGCACAGAAAGAGCGACTTGACAAAGGAGTTGGCCAAATTGCAGAAGAAACTGTCGCACCAACAAGCTCTGGAAGACGAGTACGATACAGCCAGAGAGGAGAATGAGTATCTGAAACGAGAAAATGACACACTGCAGAAAAACGCGGAGGAGATGTTTGCCAGAATGTACGTCAAAGAAGTCCTGTTGATTTCAAATCAAGCTCTGAACATGGAGAAGGAGGCACTGATGAGCCACAACGAGGCACTGAAGGAAGAGATTCAGCAGCTGAAGTAGAAGATCAAAACCAGATAAAGACATTACTGTGAATGGCATCAGAAACACTTTAGAGTACTCGAGTATGTGTTACCACGTTATCTTTTGTTCAGTTGGTAACACTTTATTTTTACACTACACTTGATACATTGTATCTAACATTGTGCATACATAATATGATCTTGTTCACTTACACATTGTAAGGAGAGTAGGGTTAGGATTAAGGTATGTATGTACTATGTAGTTACATGTTATTACAGTTTGTTACAGTGTGTTACATTGTACTTAAGGAAGTGTAGTGTAAAAAAACGTGTGACCATTCAGTTCATTACTGCTCTAAAGATGCCATAGAAGCAACAATAAAATACAAAAAAACTCACCACTAGTATCTTGAAAAGCTTTATATACTTTAAGAACTATCCATTATTAACGTTTTTGAGCACTTGCTTGTGGTTCATTAGCAACATAAGCGCTATTGAGTTTTTTTTACTGTATTAGCTGCGGCCGGGTGATTTTATCGTTCATAAGGCACTTTGGATTTTAGTTTCCGTCTGTGCTGGATTCAGGTTTGATTTTACAGAAATAATAATGGCGAAATAATATTAATTAAAAAACAAAAGGGATATTATATCACAGAAAAGGTCTGCAAAGTGTAAATGGAAAATAAAAGTATGACATACAGTAACACAACCAGACTGTTGCACTCAGTGGTTTACTGAGGTGTAAAATCTATATTTGTAGTTTTCTCTGTTAATTTAAGAAGAGAAGACGACAAAACAACTTCTATAGAAGTCCTACAATCACAGCCTACGACCAGCATCTGTAAAATGTAAGTCTTTTGAACCACAGCAGTTTCCTGAACAAATCTGATGAGACACTTTGAGGTAACTATTGTTTATCCAGGTACAGACAGTGTCCAAATACAGCCAGCGTGGCTAATCAGGAGATTTGGGAGATTTCCCGATTGGCCGGTCAGGATAAGCGCCGACCCGGGAAGGCGACTGTTCACTGAGTGAGGCTGCTCACCGCTTGAACTTGAACAGTCGCTTTCGCTGGCACTGCCTGTGCGCTGCCCCCCCTTTTCTTTAGCTCTGTCATTGGACATGTTTTTTGAGCCATCATATGATTTGCTGTCTGTAAAAAGTAGTTGGGAATATAAAACTAGATGCGCTGGATTCAGAGAGACGGCAGGTAGCAGTCATATGCAGCAATGGATGTGATTTGTTATCTAGGTTTGACAACATTTTCCATCTCGCCAAATCATTGTAGATTTCTATTTTGACTAAAACATTATTACTCTTAAAAGCCAATTTGGCCAGTTGGTCTTAATTTTGTTAATAAGTAGACTAAATATTGTTTTTTCTGATGCCATGTCTGCACATTTTAAGACCATAGTGTATTAGATAGGCCTAGATCAACACATTGAGTTAAGCATTTTGCACAATTGTTTGGTTGGTCATATTAGTTGGTTTAATATTTTATTGTCAGATTTCTTTTACAGGATCACATCTGTGCAAAGACTTTATAAATTAACTACTTACTATTTATTTTTAGTAGAAGCGGCTAGGGCTGCAACATCTAATTAGATTAATCGATTATAAGCAATTAAAATAATCGTCAACTAATTTAATAATTGACTAAACCGTATCTTGGGTATTCATAGACTCTGAAACCTGCCATGTGCTGAGAGAAGAGGGTTTTATTATGAAAGGCAGAGCAGTAAATCCACAATCACACACACACACACACACACACACACACGATTTATAATCAATTAATCAAAACTAATTGACAGATTAATTGATTATAACGATAATAGTTGCAGCTCTAGAAACTGCACATTTTTTGTTTACTATTAAAAACTTGCAACTAATACTAAATAAATACTGATGTTTTGTGTGACCTAATTGTTTTTTAATTTTGTGGGATTACTCCACTAACTAACTACAGTGAAATTACTAACTACTAATTTACACTGAACTAAGACAAGATTTCTGACGAGGTAGGTATATAAGTGCTAACCACTCTGTCATATGCACCTGGTAAATAATAATAATAATAACTTTTATCAAAATGCAGAAGTGCCCTTTGTATTTTGCCTGCCTCACTGCTTGTGACAGTTCTCTATTGAACTTTTATTGAACTTTCATTTATTGTGACATGTTATAGGCTAAGTGTTAAACTCCTGTTTCCACTAAATGGCTGAGAAACTGAAAGTATACTTGAAAGAAGCGCTGTCATCATCGAGCTGCAGTCTACAGATTTTTGGCACAGAAAACAAAGCTTGTCATAAACGGCTACAGTACAGGCTGCTAAGAGCATTAACAATAAGTAATGCTACATAACTGATGACTGGGAATAGACTGTTAACTCCACACGTCTCAGAAGCTGTACATTGCTGTATTATATGATGGATTATTTTATTATAAATGTGAGCAAATCTTAAAGTTTGATGTGTAGTTAGGAGATTATCCTTGCCGTAAAACAACTGTTGCTTAAAATTGCTTAAAATTACAGCTCAACCAATTCCCTGTATGAACTCTGCATTCAGAAGAAAAGCATTAATACAACAATTGTTTAACATTGACCTGCAAACTTAGATACCTGTCTGTACTGATACAGCTATTGCAACCTTCCTTTTACATTTTCCCTAAACATTGCGCTCCTACTGTGTGTAGGCTTGTGGCATCTGAGCATGTCTGCTCTGAAATCCTTTACAGAAGTGAAGAAGAAGAGTAATGTCATGAATGTTGCTTTCTGCAATTCAGCAAGATGTTAAACTGCGGAAAATATACAGTGTGGAAACAAACAGCAAGACATCCAGTGGAGCTATTAAGAACTCATCTGCCAGGGAAGAAATGCACCGCAATAGAGAAAAATGCACTGTTTAATTGTTTTCTGCCATGTTTTCGATTGAGAAATGATCTTTAGCTATAGCAGAATAGCTTTTACCGAGGAAATAAATACAAATTAAACAAGAAGCAATCCATTTATTAGTATGCAACGTGCAGCAATAAAAGCACAAGTTTTACCCGGCCAGCTGACAAGTCTCCCATAATTCAACTGTGATCGATCGATGAGACGGCCCACCGGGAGCTGCTGGTCTGATAGATGGAGGACCAAGCAGTCATCATTTCTCCCGACTTCTGTATTCTCTCTGGGTCTGGGACAGGGCTATTCATCCCGGCCACATCTCACAGAGCACTGTACCCAGAGATGAATACGGCCAGTGGTTTCGCCATTGAGGAAAACACAGGGTCAAGAGCTGCCACTGCTTTTAAGCATTTCTTAAGAGCCTCCAGGCCAGAGACCAAGAGTGAAGAATAAGAGGAAAGCACTTTGGGGGGACTGGGAGCCGGAGAGATGCAGCAGAATGTGTAAAGATATGAAGATTGCCATGATGAACTACATTGAGTCAAATTTGTCTGAAAGGTTCCTTTTTTTTCCCCTCATATAATTTCAGGCCCACTTCAGTCTGAGTACGTCTGCTCATTCTGGACATGACACACTCTGCAGCATTAAAAAGACTCTGCAGTATTAAGGAGTTATTGAGGGCAATTTAAAGTTAAAATTCAAGTTTTTTGGTGTGTCATTGATGGGTCAGGTTTATCACCATAAGAACCTGTTTAGGAGCAAAGATAAGCTGCAGTGTATAAGATGTCTTCTACAAAATGATTTATTGACAAACTTTCTTTTTCAAAATGCAAAATGTTCAGCATGTCACAGAATGCTTTCGACAATCACATAATAATAATCTTTATAAAGCGCTTTTCCACCTACTGTAGTCACTCAAAGAGCTTTACATACATTAAACTATTACCAGTGTTACAGACCTTCACTGAGGCAATGTAGGTTAAGTGTCTTGCCCAAGGACACAACGAGTATGCTGGGGAGAGCGGGATGCTATGATGTTTTGGGATGTTTCGAGCGGGAATCGAACCGCCCACCCGCCGGTGGAATACTGTGCTATACTGCCGCCCCACATGCCCGCAGGGGGTTTACTCCCGTTGGCTGATACGTCTACACTGACTCAATGGTGCCGGAAAATTCTACATGGAACGTGTCCATTTGAGAACTGGATACCTCTGCTTTCACGGCTAAAAACAGCACAAAAACAAATTAAAAATTAAAAAGTTACACACAGATAATATCAACAATGCCTAAACTTTAGCCCTATGCATGCGTGAACATTTTGATATTGTACAATGCTTTTTGGACACACTCAGGTATTGGCTGATGCAGAACAGATAACATCCTCTTCTAAAACCGGGCCTTATCCTCTCCTCTTTGGTCTATTGTGTTCTTTAATCACATGCCATTGTTACAGAAAGCCAGCAACTTTCTCAAAATGCAACTTACAAAAGCAAAAGGAGCTCTACAGCAACTATAAATGGTAGTGGAAAAGTAACACAAAAATGCAAAGTACCATTTTCAGACAGCAATATAATATAAGCTCCACTTCACAGTAGGTCAATAAAAGACCTTGTCCATTCAGAAACAAGTTATATTTCAATTTACTCACTGTATTGAAGCAATGGTGTAGTCATTACACAATGCTCAAATGGCACGAGAATAACTTTCACCGAAAAGTCTTATAGAAAATTTCCCTAAAATAGTTTGAAGACTACAATACATTGGTTAGAAAGGAATATTTACAGAAGTTCTGCCATGTGCACTACCTTTCGCCCAAACTTTTTCTCTCCCCCGTTTCCCGTTGCCATAAAAAGTCACATTTAATAAAAATTGAGATAAACTGGACTGCCGCGTGCAGCAGATGAGGCCAAATCAGGCTTGAGCAGTCAAGGAAAACCACAACGATGAAAAGTCATTTCTTTCTTAGCGCAGCATGTTCTAAGATAGCAGCATGCTATTACCAGACACTGGGGCAGCTATGGGGAGGATAACATACACACAATCATTGTTGCTGTGTGAAGCACTTTGTCAAAGCATGTGTGTGTCAAAGCAAATATATAGATTTGAAACAAAAAACATTCAATGGGCTTGGAGGAGCTAAACTAAAGTATTAAAAACTATTGGAGATACTTTTTAAATGGTGTGTTTCCCAGAAGCAGAATACAATAATGAATATAACTTTGCTGATGGAGAAGAGAGTTATTTCTTTCATCCCTCAAAGCCATCAATAATTCCACCACTGCAATGACACACAGGCTTTAGGAGCAAACATCCTCAGCGTATACAAGAAACTTTAAGGAAAAAACACAAGGGAAGGCAAAGAGTGGTCACTGGTGGTGGTCACCTTTTGTAGAATATCCTTGGGGACCATTTAGTACTCAAGATCAAATTTACAGTATCAGACATGAAATACAGTTATACCCATCTCATCTCTTTGTTAAATACAGAGGAATCTTGATTTGTGGCACTGCAAATGATCAGTTTACTCTTGCTCTATGATTAGTGTGATCTTCATCTTATCCAGAGCTCATTCTCATGAAGCTTTCTGTGTACGATAGTTGATCCCATTAGTAAACAATGGACACGTCTTAAATCCTGTTGTAAAATAAGTTCAACTGGATATGACCTTTGGCCTTTTCTTCAACATAATATCATTCATTGACTGCTTTTGTGCTATAAAAGGAGACAACCGAGTTTTTCAGAACCACTGCAGGCAGCTTTATAAGTGTGAGTGCTATTTTTTTTGTATTTCCCTGTCAATGGCTCACACTGCCAATTACTGCTGGATTCTCAGTGGAGAAAAGACACTCCATCTTCATCACAGTAGGCAGCCGCTAAATTAAGAAAAACTATAAAACGAAAGATGCATAGTCAGTGCAGTCCACTTTCTCACTTTCATCCAATAATGCTTGCTTTCTACACTTTCATCGGCTCATGCCATTAACTACAGTCAGGTGTACACTGTGTTTTTAGAATGGTATTATTTTTAACTAATGGAGCCAACTATTGCAGTTGAAAGGTTCTGCACAGCTCAGCCTTTGTGCCTTTACCCTTGATAGTACATACATTGGGCACAAGATGAGAAAATTAAATGGTGGTCCACTAGTTATCGTTTTTTTTTTGTTTTTGTTTTTTTTGTCATCTGTGTGTAAGCATCTGCTATGTTTCATCTATTGCCTATCTGTCCTGGGAGTTTTTCCTTACCCTGATGGAGGGATTAAGGGCAGGGGATGTTGTCCAGTGCAGTCTGCTCTTGTTGCGATATTGGGCTATACAAAAAATAAATATCTGTGTCTCACCTCTAAAGCAGCTCACAAAGAATCATTGCATTCTCCACCTGTCAGTCTTTTACTCTAATAAGCAACTCGTGACTACAGTAGGATGAAAAGGCAATCGAACCCTCTCATCTCTCCTGATCTTGAATTCAGGGGAATCAAATTAGCTGTCATTTAACGGATGTGAGGTGCAATGTGATAAGAAATCCATGAAATGCACTGGCGATGATATTTCACCCTGTTCATGTAGAACTAATATGGTAATACATTATTAGCAGAATTTGAGAATTGGATGCAGAAAAAAAAAACATTACATTGAGTCTTATTGCGTTCCTGTGCACACAGCACTGCTCCCAAATCCAATAAACTGGATTTAAAAATGATTAAAATGTTCTTTTTCAAACTGTTTACGCAAAGTAACTAATGCTTTTCTTCAAATATTCCACCAAGACACAAACTGCTCAACCAACAGCAATATGTCAGAGAGGTCAAAGGTCAGGACAGCCTATGATTTATTTCAACATGTGTTTTTAAGGCTTGAAAATCCAAGCAGCAGAAATAAACCACTCTTTACAAAACATTCAAACCACATTAAACCCATCTGGATTTTTGAAGGAGAGCTTTGAGTCAGGTTTTACATGTTCTGTGGTAAAGTAAAAGCAGAAAAGCCCCTTAAGTATTCCTATTCATTCTGCTTTTTTCTCTCTACGGAGTAATTCAAAAAGCTGGTTTATTGAGACTCAAAGTAAGACGTATATGAGCCGGGAAACAGAAAAGTAGGAGTCCAATTTTTTAAAAAGCTTTTGCCAAAACATAAGATGTAATGTAAGTATAAGAGCATTACCTGCAGCCAGCAATTTATTTACCAGATAATGTCAAAGATTTTGAATAGTTTTTTTCAGCTTCTTTCCACGTACAGCATAGAGACAGAACAGAGACCCAGACTCTGCCTGGAGCCTGATGGCCCAGTGCAAATATACCTTAAACAGTGAAACAATAAAGTTAATCTGTTTTGGAGAGGTCAATATTGTGATGGTATGCAACTTTTATGATGTTAAGATTTTGGAGCCCATGCCTCCCCAAAATATATTTACTCAAAAAAAAAAAAAAAAAAAAAAAAAAAAAAAAAAACTCTGTTGCATAGTTCAAGTGAACCAGACATTTATTGAATCATAAACTGCGTCACTAAACAAAAAGACAAAAGCCTTTTCTCAAAACATATTGAATTTTACAAGATTTTAGATTTTAAATGTTTATATGCAAAAATAAATAAATAAATAAAAGAAAAAAGGAAATAATAATAAAAATCCATCCACAATGAATGCCATAAAAATAATCATTTCTCAAAACCAATTTATTAGTAGAAGATAGGTTAAATTGTTAATAGTGGCGTGCTTTCCCTTTGCTTCTATTGTAAATGGTAAATGGTAAATGGCATGCATTTATATAGCGCTTTCCTGTACCCTTCTCGGGCACCCAAAGCGCTTTAAATCGTGCTTCCACTCACCCCATTCACACACATCCACTCCTGGGGCAGACAGAGAGGGGGGCTGCCACACAAACGGCGCTCAACCTTCTCCTACCACCACCAAACACACCTCCACAGTCACACACATTCATACACCAGTGCTACAGACACTGGGAGCAAGGTGGGTTAAGTGTCTTGCCCAAGGACACAACGACAGTATGAACTGTGGGGAGAGCGGGAATCGAACTACCTTCCGGTTGAAGGACGGCCGCTCTACCACTGAGCCACTGCCGCCCATGTAGAAAGAAAATTTAAATAACTCTTAAAACAAAATAGCTCTATTTTTGGATATGGTTAATGCCTTTCCACCCATTTATCATCTTTACCAATTCTGTCAAACAATGGCCAACAAATTTTTACATGAAAACCTTAAGCATAATGTTTGTTTTTGCAAGTGGGGATTTCTTTCATTCACCCGACTCCCTGTAATGGAGCGTCTCATTACCTCTGTGAAAGCTTTTGAAGACTAATGCTGAGAGGGAGGGGTTTTTCCAAAACGGTTTTTAATAACAATAAGACACACCTTCTCTTTAGGATATCTATTCTCAATCTTTCTGCGAGTACAACCGCGGAGTGATGGGGCAGGACAGGAGGGCCTATTGTTCTGGCAGGAGAAAAGCCTCACCAGAGTGAAGCAGGAAGGGTTTAACAGTTGGACAAACATACATAGTGCATTCAAATACAGGCTCTTCACACATGCAGCAGACGGTGCAATGTAATGGGATTACTTCATTTGTCAATAGCCTTGAGAAGCTGCATTGATTCTCCCTGAACAAATACCCAGACAGATCACCATGACTGTCTGCTTTCCTCGAATCCAGTCATTAATGCCTCGGACGGCTTTAAAGAGCACCCTGGACACTGGACAATAAGTTTATCACAGGAAACAAGGTGAAGAGGAAGGACGATATGAGGGCGGATTTTAGGGAGCCGTGAATAAACTGTAAGATGTTTGCTTTTTTGTTGTTGCAGTGATTAAGTTGTAACATCGTTCTGAGCTTTTTGACAATAAAGCTCTCTATTTAAAAAAAAAAAAAAAAAAAAAAAAAAAAGTTGTATCAAACTTTGTAATAAGCAGCAAAACTATGGTTCCTCAGTATACAGTTACTGCTAACCCTCACTTGTATGAGCATGTCAAAGTGGATTTAATTTACATTGTGTAAGGGGAAATGTTCTATTTGAGTGATTTTTCACCAACAATAAAGGCTGACTGAATCTAGTCAAACCCATTTCTGAGGTATAATAGGGGGTGTTATATAGTGTATCTCATAGATATATTATAAGACATCCATTTCCAGTAGTGGACACATACGGTATTGCAGCAGAAACATCCCATGCCAAGACACCTTTAAATTTTTTTTATGTCGTCACCGGTCCAGCGGTCAGAAATAATGCAAAACGTGATGGCAGAGTGCAACTAGCATAATATAGAAGACTTTTTTTTGTATGCCCCAATTGACAAATCCATAAAAATAAAAAAAAAAACAATGGTGACCACGACATACTTGGGATGCTGGTCTAATAATGCATCCATGGGTTTAGTTCAGTGAAAGTTGGTGTGTTTTGGGTCAGACCTTTCATGCTCTTGAGACATGCTTAGATTGCTAAAAAGTGATCATTGCACTGAGAGGAATAAAAATGGCTCAGTGATCAAACCTGGCAATGACAATGGGATCTTTTCTTGCACATATCACAAGAACGGAAATGTTATTGGATCTTTTGCTCATTGTGAAAAAGATACGCACTTGCAGCAAATGCAAATATTCTTCATGTTGGAAAACATGCTGAGTCATGGGGTGGTATTTATCAAGACGCTTCCTGCAGTAGTCCGGCTGATATGAGTATCACCACTTCATGTACTTCAATCATATCACATTTACATTTCTAAAGGTAACCTGAGTCTCCTGTGTCCTCAGCAGGAGATTTATAATGACCTTCCTCTAATGAACTTTGTGGTTTCCTGCACATATTTTATATTTCTAAATAATGCATTATTATTTTTACTGAAACCTTTATACACGGGAAAAGGCCATTACTCAGAGCCACTATTTTTCTTTAGCAGTGCACAAAAGCATTAACACTAGAAAGAGCTTGGTTTGGTTAACTTAAGACAATGCTCAACAGAATACAACATTATGCAGCCTCTGGTGTGAGAACGCTCCTATGAGGACGCAGATTTGTGTAACTGTTCTGGTGTGAACTGGTGGTTGCAGAGCAAAGACTTAACAAGGAAAATCTTTGCAGAAGGAGCACTAAAAGATCACTTCACTTCTCCTTGTCCGGTTGAGTCAGCTTCACACGCATCTCCCTGGAGGTAACTGGAATAATGGGCAAGCCAATTAGATTAAACCTTCTCTTGGCCAGTAGAACATTTCAAGCTCTGGGGATCTGCGGAAAATCCCCCAAAGACACAACATAAAAACTTACGGCTCTTTGACCAAGTGACCAAAGGCTCTTTTCTTGATGCTTCCAAGAGATTCTGGTTCTTAAATAAAACATTAAGGTAAACCTACTTGTCTTTGTACTGCCTTAAAATTATGATTAGCCACTGTGGTTTGAAAGTGTTGAAAATGTATGTGCCTTATACTTTACATTATAGGCATAAGGCATCAAGCCACGAATTTCTTTTGATTACCTTTTGAACCAACAATGTGACAGAGCCACTCTTTAATATGTGTTCACAGGGATTTAGCAACGGCTTCAAAAAGACTGAATTTTTATTTGATCATTTTTATAGTGATCAATACAAGACAATAGCTGCAGGTCTGCAGGGTCCAGGGACTGCTACTAAATGGGAGAGGAGCCTTTGTTTAACATAAAACTGATTTTGAATATGTCTCGCAACTAGTTACACTTTACAAAGTTTTCTGCTTAAAGTCAGAACTTCTTTGGCACTTTTTGATGGGTGGAACAGAAATGCATTGATACTTGATTTTGTTAAAAGTATATGTCAAAAGTAATGAATAAACTGACAGGTGAAAGTCTATATGGATTGAAAAGAGGACATGTATCACTTGCAATGCTGACTTTGTCTTTACTGTACACATGTAGTCCTTTGTGGGTGCCATTCTTAATTTTAAACATTTTGTGGTACTTGTACATCTATACATTACTAATCATTGAAACCAAAATAAATTTCCAAAACACCAAAAATGTACTCCTGCAAATGATAAATGTCCTTTAACCTTCTCACACAAACTTTTCTAATAATCAATTCAAATGCATTTTCATCACGTCTATTGTTTTCTTTTACTCTTCATCTTGCCAAATCCAGTTTCATCAGTTAATGTTTGGGCCGAAAGAGACAATACCCAAGACAATGTCAATCAATTTTCTTTCTGTTCTACCTATAGAATATAGACCTCTGTGCAGAAAGACCAACATTAGCCATGCAGAGTTCTTCATGAGGCTTCACAAACTGCTGTTAATGATCATGCTCATCACTGATGGATATCGATGACTCCCTTCCAAAGCCCCAAGTCTGTCAGTCAAAGACAATCCCTGCACCATCTTCAACCATCAAATATTTAAACAAACAGGTCCATCTGTTGGATCAATGCGAGGAGTAGAGAGGCAGTAGAGCTAGGATTTTGGGATATATAGTGTTCATCAAGACCACACTGAGACCAAGTCATGATTAAGACCAGAGTGTGCAATGATATCAGTAAAACAGAATAAATACTGAGGATATTACACAAAACATGCGTAAATTGGGTCCATTTGAGTTTTTATCCTTTGAATGTGGGTCTATCTGTGCTGGACCTCCTGATCTTCTATTTCCTTTTCCCTTTGGAATGATTCCTGATTGGGATAAGTCAATCGTCTCATTTCATTTCAATCTCATTTCCTTTGTAATCCTTCATTCTGTTCTACTCTACATTTTTATTTATTTTTTATCTAATTGCGGACTTGTAAATCCCTGTACAGCCCAATGATTGTCATGGATTTAAACAGTAATGATCAGAAGTCAAAATGTATGCTAACAGGATGTTGACTGCTCTGTTTAGCTTGGATACAAATGCTTGTCCATGTCACAAGATAAATGTTTGATGAGGCTGCCTTCACAACACAGAGGCCCACCAGTTACATAAAAAAAAAAAAGACATTAAAATGTTATTAAAACATAAAACGTTTGGAAAAACAATACTGGAAGCACGGATTCAGCATTTCCACATTCTTCTTTTTGTTCCATCTCTGTTTCCCATATCTTCTTGAAAGACAGGACGGTTCGAATAAAATAATAACGCAAGCAATTTGTCTCCAGCGGGGATAACGGCACAAAGATTGGAAAGGTGTTTTTGGACCTGAAGCTGAAAATTACCAGATTCTCCGCAAAAGCAGTTTGCCTGAAAGGTCTTGCAGATTACACAGGAGGTGATTTAGGAAAACTTTCAGCAGGAAAATAGAGACAGACCAACCGAGCAGCACAGAGAAAAACATCCAGGAAAAGACAGGGTTGGTATAATTGAAGGAGCGTTACGCCCTAATAGTCTCATATGGAGCAGGAAACGTCCCACTGATGGATGGCTCAGTGTCTACGTCTCAATGGCTTTTGTTGATTTGAGGAAGAAGAGAGGCAGGGATCTGTAAAATCAATACTTATCTGAATTGTCAATAAACACCTTGTCCATCTTCTCCTTTTGGAAACAGAAAAAAGACAAAATTGCCTCTATTGGAAGCATAGGTGTTTTTTTTGTTTTTTGCTTTATCAACAACTATTTAAATCACCCTGTATTGCTGCTTATGATTTATATTATAACGGTAAAAGGAAGCATGGACACTGAATCTCACAGTTCAGCAGGAAAAGGTTTTGATCGATGCTACTTGGGTGTGCCGGTTCAAATATTCCACAAACAGGTTTTGGCCTAAAATGGAAATGCTTAAGCTCTATAATACATAAAAAATACCTATAGATTTTAATACAGCCACATTTTCCTTAACTGACAGTATGACTTCTACTCAATAGATACTCCTTAATGTTCTTTATAATGATGTCTTTGGTTGAATACTGAAAATGTTAAGTGTTACCACATGGCAAAAAAAACTGTCTAGAAAGTCTAAGTCACATAGTCTGTGTATTCAGACCGATTTACTCTGTAGGAAAATTGTATGTTTTTCAAATTGTGTCGGTTCAAAATTGTTATCTGATTGGATGTATGTCTGTCCAATTTCATTAAGAGATATTTTAAAATCGGTGTCCATTTGTTCAGCCTCCTGAAATTCCTACTCAAATCTAAAGAGACTCAAATATTTTATTAAAGATGCTGGCCGACCACGCAATAAAACACACCCCTTCTGACAGATCTCAATAAAAATGTTAGAGGCAGTCCCTAAGGAGCCATTTTTTGATTCAATTTTGGTTTGATTTGATTTGATTGAAGCCACAATCCTTTAACTTTGCACATCTAAAAGTACAAAATATAATTATACACTACATAGATAAAAAAAATACATAAAGAACAAAGGAAATGTAATGGGTTATTGTAAGTAATGATTGTTGTAAAATGGTTACACAAAATCAAGTGCTATTCCCTTTTCTTTACAAAAACAATGGTACAACTTGGATTTAAATGAAAATAAAATGATTTCTCCACACAGCTAAACTCTAAATGACAGCCTGACAGGAAGAGTCCGCTGCTCCCCACTGACATCCAATCAATCTGTGACTTAGGCTCTTAATAGTGTGTGTGCACTGTTTACCCACCGTCACCATGCGGTCGCAAACAGAGCCACCCACTGTTACTGCCAAGCACCTTCAATATCCTGTCATCTCATCTGCAGAAAGGCCATGTGTGTCACAAATGGAATAAATAATAAAAAAATAAAAAGACATGCAGCAGTCCATGTCTGCACTCTGCTGAGTCACTGCTGTGGTCACAACCGAAGCAGGAAGCAGCCCCTTTAACACACACCGGCACATTAGTGGAGATTGCTTATTAGAAGGGGGAAAGAAAGAAAGTTTTCCAAATCTTTTATCACCTATAGTCGCATACATGTAGCTTTAACTCCTGCGTCAGGCTATTGCAAGGCTATTTCACATTTTTCTATTTGCAATATTTCTAAGATTAACTTAAAATTTGCTTTACAACTACTACCTTTAAACAGATACTAAAGCAGGAGTGCCCAAACTTTTTACCCTCGGAGGGCCAAAACAAAAATGCGTAAATGGGCAACAGGCTAAAAACAAAAATCTTTTTAAAAATCTTATAAGTAAAAGAAATACTCCGCTCCATTTTCTTCTGACGAGGTAGCGCCTTATTGGAGTCCTGCAAACGTAACTTGTTTGATTCAGACCTTTCAAAAAAAATCACGCTAGTTTTTAATTTATTAAGTGTGGAAATGTTCACACATGCACTTCTGAATTGTCTTATAGTAATAATTGTCTTATTAGATACATTATGCTGTCATTTTGAGCAAGCCTCAAAGCATTTTCCCACAGCTCACATTATCACTCTAAGAGCCCCTTGTGAGAGCAGAGGGTGTCAACAACCCACCGGTAGGTAGCAGGTCTCAACAAGGTGTGAGCAACTGTCCAAGGTTTGTTTTTTTAGATTTCTAAAAAAACAAAAAAAAAAGAAAAAAAAAAAAAAGAAAAAATTTCGATCAACTGCAGGATTTCTCTGTTTTCAGCCAGCGCCTCTGCACTTGGGTGCATCGTTTCTAAAAACCTTGACAGTAACGAAATAAGCCAAGGAGACGGGCTTTCTCTTCCCGTCACTTCCCTTTACAATCCGCAGAGCAAAGTGTATGTCCACCATCTTGTTTTACTGCATACAGCGTAGCAACATTAGCTCGTTATCTTGTTAAAGTTTCTCTGCTCTGGATCTCAGTGATGCAGCTAGGGCTAACAGAAGCTACATCTCACAATATCAAGACAAATATTAATTTACAAACTACTCTATTAGTTATTTTGCCCATTGGTAACTTGTGATGCTTGTTCTCATCTTGGCTTACTGTCACTTCTTGGGACTCTTCATGGTCATGTTTTTTTATGGTCAGGCTCAAACATGTAACCCATAACGGAAATGATGAGTCACGTCGCCATTTAACAGGAATGTGTACAGTTCAGATACAAGTGGTAGTTTTGGACAAACACAACCTGGTAAAGACTACAAAAAAAATGTCATTCATTAAAAAAGAAGCATTAAATGTCTGCTTTAATTTAATTAACGGTAGCACATCTGCACTTCAATTATAAATGATTTCCTTTTTCTAAATAAAAGTTCAACTTGTGAAACGTTTGAGAAGTGTGTTCAGATACTTTACATCCTGTAACCCGTGGACAGAGTGATCAGAGCAGAGTTAATGCACCTTGAAGCTCTTAGATCCAATTTCTACTGCCAATAAAATGCACTGGGATGTCTTTCCCCTTTCTGTCATCCGGTTTCCTGTCAACCTACTGCCAACTAATAAAAAGCAAAAAGCCCTAAATATTATCTAATAAATAAATAAATAAACAAACTGTTTCAACCAATTGAAAGATAATTTGTAAAGTTGGCTGGAGAAAGAGATCATCACATACAGATTTAAAAACTATTTGAACAGCAACACCTTTAATTAGAGAAGGTTAAAGGTCAGTCCTAAAACCGCAAGGTTGGCAGTTTGATTCCCTCTTTCTCCACAGTTCATACTGTAGTTGTGTCCTTGGGCAAGACACTTAACCCACCTGTATGAATGTGCAAGAATGTTAAGTGAATGTATTTGGGGATGTCGGAGAGTTTTGTTGCAAAATGGCTGCCACGTCTGTCAGTCTGCCTCAGGGCAGCTGTGGCGACAGATGTAGCTAACCACCACCAGTGTGTGACTGTGGAGTGAATAAATAATATGAAAAGTGTCTTTGCAGCCCCTGAAAAGTGGTATATTAAATGAATGTAATAAGAGTGAAACTATTTTGATTTAGGTTTCAAAACACTGTTTAAAATCCTAGGCAACAAGAATCCGATGCCACCTCCTCTGAAAAAGAGGGCTTTTTGTTTGAACAAAAATGGCTTCCTTCGCACCTTTCTCGAACCATCTGGCCTCTCTGGACAAAATTTGAACATTGCTGTCTTCAGAGGAAGGCCCCTTCTCTTTGAGGTGGACCGCAGACTTAGTGAGAATTAATTAATTGATCTAAATAAGCTATCACAAACTTTTTGAATACTGTCATGTATCATTTTTAAATCAGAAAATAGGCCCACCAACATTTCCCTTTTTGTTTTTTTCCAGATCAACACACGGGAACACACATAATTAAAGGGTTTGCCGGACTGTGTGTCTCAAACTGACTCTTAATAATAGTTAAAGCTGTGAAGCTCGTGGCCATCTCACAAACCAGCTGCAAGAAAATAAATGAGATTTTAATGTGTTCTTTAATGTGTGTAATGTCAGGTGTAAATCTGAATGGATTGTAGCCCGAAGGAGGCAAGGGATGTTAATTGTCTCATTTGTTACAGAAAATCCATTAAATCATCATTAAATTAGGATTGGTTGTCCACGCTCTCGTTCAGTTCACACCGTTCCGTGTCAATCATCAAGGATCAAACAGGGCAAACAATTTCTGTGCAATTCGGCCCCTTCCTGGAAGGTCAGCCTCACAATTCAGCAGAGGGGAACAGAGTAAAATGAAAGCTTGTGTATTGTATTATAAAATGTATTATAACTTTCTGTCACAGAACAGAGAGGCTTGACGTCAGGCTTTGCCAGTGTTTACCTTCCAACAGAGAGGGTGCTTGGGGACACATTGAGCTCAGCACAAGTGTCTTTCAAACAAATAAAGACAGTGACATGTATTAAGACTTATTATGGACCACTACAGATGAGCAGAATCTTTAAGCCCACCACTGATCTTGAAATTACAAGATTACATTTACACACACTTTTCAATTCATACACAATAATACAAATAATGCATAATAATTCATAAAACAAATTTAAAAGGGCACCAGAATGGCAAATAAAGTTAATAAAAAATAAAGTAAAATGAAGTAAATTTGCTAAATTAGCCGCCATCTCCATAAACTTCAGAAAAGCGATTAAACCGTGTGCCATAATGAGATGCTGCTGGGGTAAAAGATGCAAATGCAACAATAAACAGAGTAGAACACTGTTCCTGGTTGGTGTGGTATCTGCCAAAACCTAAAGAACAGAAACCCTGCGAGAGCTTTGAGACACGTCTTCATCGAGATCATAAGTTGTACAATGAACATCAAAGCAAACGTTCAAAACATAGATGCATTGTCATTTATCAGAATAATTTTTTTTTTAAATAAATTTAAATACTCAAACCTTCTGATTAGTAGCATGAGAAGCTGCAGATATAGCCACGACCTGATTATCCACAACCTAAAAGAAGCTGGCGACTATTTTAAAGTAAGAATTGTATCCTCCAAGTGTTTAGCTCCAGTTTTTGGAAAGTGGACCACACTGATGAAACCAAAAGTAAAGGGGTTACCAAACTGAAACATCCTTTTTTTTTAGGCCAGAGAAACGTCCTCTGTGTTGTGCTGCCCCAGTTTTTTGACTCTTTGCACAAACACTGTTATATCATGTTAAATGTGATACTTACAAAATGACTACCACGACTTCAGCTTTGTCTTCAAGCATTTTTCTGTTTCCATTCAACTGAAGCACGACCTGCACCGGCTTTGATTCTTCTCTCTTTTGATGCCTTCCTGGTCAGATTCCTGCTGTGGGGCATTACTCACTGCTTCTTTCTCTTGATTTTAGGAGGATTTTCTGTTTTGCCGCAGCAGGAGTCTTCCACAAAAAAAAAAAAAAAAAAAAAGGTGGAATCCTGCCACTACCATTTAACAAAGCCGGTTCATTCATGGAGCTACTATACTATACCTCCTTCACCTCTTTTCTCACTCATAACATGTCCGGATAAGCTCTTGAAAAGCGACTCTTTGTCTAAAAGGGGGAAATTTAACCATGAGGGTACAGTCATTTTATTGGTAACACACACATTTAAACACATTGAGATGTTCTTGGCTCGGATCCCAGTGGAGCTTGAGTCTGGCCTACTTCTCACTGTACTCTTGCATTATTCTCTGCCAGTGCATGAAAAAAGGTTTATACATGGAACAGCTTTAAAACAGGTATGTGTTTGCTGTTCAAAGTTCTCTAGTTTGTCTGGCCTCTGAACACAAACTGAAAGCATGACGTCAAGCTGAACCAATAAGAGGAGATTTGATTCAAACTGAACTTTATCTCCTCACACTGTAAGCCAATCAGTATCTGTATTTGGCAAACTCCAAAGTTTATCTTAATGTTTTTCAAAAACCCTAGAGAGGAAAAAGCAGTGCAGCAAGTTTCTTTATGAATAATTGATTCTTTTGCTCTGTGACAAAATATTTGTGATGTGCAGAGTCAAATGCAGCATGCAGGAAAATCCTTCCATGTGTTTGTGTTTTGTTAATTGTAAATGTTATGGTTGTAGCAAAAAATAATGTGCTTATGATTAAAAAATGTATTTGCATGGTGCATTGGGACACATGCAATTGAGCCGCAGTAATAAATGAAGACAAGGCTGGAAGATAGCGCCCTTATACAAATCAAGATGGCTTTTTGGTCATTGTTATTCATTGTTGCCTTTCACTTTGATTGATGTATATGGAACACAGTCAATAAGTGAAAAGAGTCGCCAAAACAAAAGGCTTTTAAAGCAAAAAGAGTAATCTCAGCCTTTGGCAACAATGAAGTTAATAGAGCTCCAAAGATTGAACCAAACATCAACAAAAAGTCAAGAAAAAAAGAGGGAGCAGAGTGAAGATTGATTGTGGCTGACAGATTAAGAGACAGAGCTGAATGAGAGGAGACGCTAATGGAAAATCTGCTTCCATATAATCCATCAGTTAAGTGTGGCTTGTCTCTCAATTCCTGTGTGTGTGTGTGTGTGTGTGTGTGTGTGTGTGTGTGTGTGTGTGTGTGTGTGTGTGTGTGTGTGTGTGTGTGTGTCCATCTAACTTCCCTAATGGACCGCGGGCGACATGGGAAGCAGGTCTGACAATAGTTCACATTCTTTAATCATAAGCTGCCACTTGGTGCAGCAACTTCTGCTTCTCTGATTTTCGCCACGACTCCAACGACACTCGGGTGAGGCCCTATTACTGTAGAGCTCACCCACTTAAACCCAGCACAGCATTCGCCTCATGCATCACACGTCTGCAGGGAAATACAGCATTTTGCTCTTCTAGTTAAAGCCCAACACTGCAGTCCCAATGCTACTGAATTTATTGGAGGTAAGGATAATTATATAAATACAGAAAAGCACAGAGATATAGAAAGCCAAACCTGGCCCACACATGGACATTTCTAGCCTATTTTTAACAAAGAGAACGGACCAATCACAAGCCGTTTGTCTGCAGCAGGGTGTAGTTTGCTGGCCACATCATACACAAGGAACTCGGCTCGCCAAACATTCAACATGGCGGACGCTGCTACAGAGAGGTTGTTTATTTCTGCTCTCGTCTCGGTTTTGAATAAGCAGAAAAGTATGAAAAAGATGAAACCGCTCTGGGGTCCGCTCAACTGCCTGCCATGTTAACTAGCAGAGTTTCTGTGATTGAACATTACACATGTAAATCTCGCCCTTGAAACTGAACGCAAGTAACACGGCACCAGACTAACTTCTCTGTGTAGAACAGGAAAAGAATTAGTCGAATTAGCCCTCATTGCTTTATGAAATATATGCCACAACAAAACGTTTTTATAAGTTGTCAAAAGAAAGCTAGTCGAAGCGATTATGCTGCAGTGTGCTCTGGTTTTTGCAGAGCTGGCACAACACCAACACACTGTAGACCTGACTGAATGAAGCCCCGTGCTTTGTTGCTTTGTCCTTTATCGTTTATTGGAAACATATTTAATAGTTGGTTCCTCTGAAGTGGGCCTATCCTGTCCCAGAAGGAGGACAATAAGAGCCTTCAACACACTGTACCTTTGCTCTCTTCATTATGTTGGCTGCTGCAGGTGTCAGCACAGAGGCCTGTAGCTGCTCCACACTGTATTAGCACAATAATGGCTGCAGGTGTATTTATTCATTCTCTGGCTCAGTCTTTTCACCCAAATATTAACACTTTCCACACACTGAAAAAATCCAATTCACTCATGGCTTTTCTGTTAATAATAACCTGTGAATGTGGGGAGCACTGTGCACACCGCCAGTAGCCCTTTGATGTGCTGCGCTTTGTAATTTCTGCCAAATATATGACAAGAGACAAAGCTGCACTACGTCTCATTACACGCCACAAAACGCCTGTGTCATTGTTTTTCAGACAAAACAATATGTTAATCCCTGTTACTCCATGAATATCCAGGAGATTAATTAGGGATTAAACAGTTTGCTCTCAGGACAGTACCGCTTCGTGAACAACAAAGAATTATTATGGCATTACAAAAAAACTGGATAAACTACAACATCCGAACACGGCGTCTGTCTTAATAATTCGCAGTGAGTCACCGTCTGCTTTATAAATATCACTCGAATATGGAACACACAGAAAGAACACACTGTAAACCCTGCATAAAAGATGATATGACAGCACGTGATCAAAAGTTTTAAAATATGTATTTGCATCTGCAAAGTCAGCCTTGTCTTATTCCCAGTGCACATTAAAGCATTGATGGGCCAATTTCTAGTTTAGAAACAATTTAGCCACCAATGACTAAATATACAGGGGCATTTTTAAAACATCTTAAAAGGTTTGTGCTCTTTGCTGAAAATATCAAAGTACACCAACAGACTAAGCCAACATTTTTTATTATCCGTTTCATTCAAACCAATAATATCAAAAGTACATTAAAATGACATTTGTGCAGTGCCAAACCATTACATTAAGCAAATCTTAACGTGTGCATACACAGCAGAAATGTATGGCAGTATACTGTATGTTTCACAGTTTCAGTGCAATATATCATTTACAGATATAGATTTGGTAAATAGACTTATAATTTTTGTTATACACCGTTTTAATACGATAGAAGACGAAGGAAACATTTTAATCAAGAGTGGCAAACTGTGTATTTCATATTCTCTGAGATGAGCCGGGTCCCCAGTGCACCGACACATAGTAGTCACTTTGCACTCATTCCAACCAGTTCAAATCGGTTTTGACAGAAGAAGCAAAGCTGAGGTAGAGTCTCTGACACCAGCTGTCCAAAAAACAGGGAACAAGAAATCCAATGAAGCCTCAGTAGACTAGTGCCAAAGTGACGAGGCATCACGTCAAACTTGACCGAGTGCATCTGCTTGTAAAGTGTTCCTACTACGCCTCTTGTGCATTTTACTTGGACCGTGTTTTAAAGAAGTTTATCTACCAGAGTGATTTTTAAAGTCACCAATATCTTCATATTAGTCATCAATGTTTCCTTTGATTGTTGAAACATTGCATTGAGTTAGTGCAGCTGTAAGTTTGAGTTTAGTTTAAGTTCCTCATTCCAAATACAGATGCTGCTCTTTGCAATGTGACCTCTAACCTAAATGGATTGGATTTGTTAAAAATCAAAGTTAGGAAATTAAATGTTAGTTGGATATAGTATTTGTAAAAGAATAGGATGCAGAAATTTGGTTACAAATGGGGGAATCCTATATATTTTGTTTCTCTCTTTGTTGCTAACCTGAGCCGGGGGGTAAGACATGGGGGCTCGTCATGCGTTAGCAACAGATTCAGGCTAACAATAAAAGGAGGCCAAATTATTTCTGTACACTTTAGTTCAAGTTTTCTGTAATGTACACAATCCATGGTTGACAGTAAAGGTATGTACCAATAGCTCGCGGGCGACATGTTGGAGAACCCTGACATATTCATATTCATATAAATTTTAAAGTAGTATTTCATGTCCAAATTGCACTTTTTCCATCTCTGATACTGGTCAGTGCTTTGGACTAGAGTCTAACAAAGAATCATCTACTATAAGTAACTATGAGTAGAGAAATTATAAATATAACCATATATAAAAACTAACTATTAAAGGTACTCTGATGTACTCTGATTACAGCATTAAAACATGTTTAAAAAGACTACATAAAAACTAGGTCTGTTTTCCATGAGCTGACAATATTCCATTATACAAGGCAAATGTGTGACAATCCATATTAAGTTAGAAATCCTTGCACTTTCCAGCAGGCATAAAACAAGACACTACATAAAACAAGAGCATACATGCTGAAAAACTAAAAAGATGATGGAAGTAACAATGGCGATCCACAGAAGCTGCTCGTTCACTGATGCCATCGGTTTACAACGAGCTGCCGAAACCTCCACTGAGCTGTGGCTCATGTTTGCACTCACCAGTGAATATCTTCATCATTTGAAATAGACTAATAAATATGAGCTGTAGGGCTGCACGACTGAGATTTTATGGACGGTTAGAGACCTCCAAAGCACAATGGATCAGAATAAGCCGTATTTCATTTGAACAAACACTGTGGAGATCGAATCAATCTGAATCTGTCTCAGAACAAATGTCCTCTTTGTTGAGCTGGTGAACCGCACGACAATAAATTACATTACAAGTGGCCCACTACAACTCACTCCATTTAATATAATTACACCAAATCACATACAACATGTGTCATGTAATGTGGCTGTTTTCAAAATTTTACAATTATTTTATTGAAGTATTTCGGAATGAGGATAAATTATACAGAAAAGTATAACAAGAAAATACGTTTAATTTACGTTAAACCAGTGAGGCAAGGATCACTCTGTAATTTGACAGCTGCTGTAAAATTATTTCTTTGAAATGCTATTTAGTCCTTCTGCATGTTACTGATGTGAGAGGGAACACTGGACAATTATAGGCTGTAGAAGGAGAAACATTGATTTTATTTACCATATATCGAGCTAATTATCATTTGATTTGTGATTTATTGACAGGTTCAGGTTTGGGTGTTGTTGCGTCAGTGTTACATTCAAGAAATATTGAGAAAGGCAAATTGGCTGGTGCAGAGTTAATGGGCATGTCTAGATTAAAAAGGAAGGTGTTTTGGTCCATGGCTTTGTTCCAAATAGTGACAGTGGAAAACCAACAAATAAAACCCGCGGCCGATGGCGACAAAGGAATAAAGCATAGCGCGCTGACAGATGGGTCACTGGAGCGAGAAGAAGACATCTGGCTGGTTCCTGTTTTGTTGACTCCAGATGTTTCCAGAGATATATTAATGCTACACATCTGTGGATGCACTGTAACACCATGCACAGTAAGTGTGAACAGAATTAAAGAGTCTACTAGCTTGACTGGTGAATTTGATAAAGTGTGATAAATTTGGTTTACCAGGAAGGTGCAGACAGATGTCGGGGATGGTTTTATAAAGCAGGCAGGGAGCAATAACATCACTGTTTGTACAAGGCCTGACAGAGTACATAGGAGCTCATCATCAGCTAAGAATCTACAACCAAGACTTTAAATTGTATAATAAAATAAAAAAAAGTATGCAGGATGTCAAACTGAAATCTGTGGGACTTAAAGACATTAATGGAGCTGGTCAACAGCAAGTATAAACCAACCTTAGCATATGACTTGCACATTGTCTCAGCATTTAGTAAAGTGATTAAATACAGTATAAAGTATCCAACACATTTAGCTGGAATATCCCATCGTAGAGCAGCCGTGTTAAAAAATGTATATTTGTAACTTTATGAACCATGTGAAATAAGCATAAATAATGGAGAAGTTGAAACCAAAATAACCCTCACAGGCTGGTTTCGGACTAAAAAAGGCTTTCTATTCTTATTATCAGACTACTGGTGTAGGTATGCTCAACTAAATTTGGTTGGTCCCATTTTTATATTTTTATTAAATTTTTCCAATTTGTGTTAAAATATTTTAAAGCATCTTTGCGTCCCTGAAAAGCGCTATATAAATTTGATGTATTAAATATTAAAAATTGTACATCTGTAGGTAAAAGTGTAGATCATAACCTCAGAATGAACCAAAAATGCATTATAAATGTGTGTTCTTCTTGTTTATCTTACAGTCACTGTTAAGCATTGTTCCAGATAAAACTTCTTGGCAAAATGGCAATGTTCCAAATTTATAATTCATTTTGAGACTATGCCAAAAGTGAATTGGCCACCTATGTCTGTTCAATTATTTGGGAAACATTTTACAAAGATCAACAAATTTACCTACAAATGTACATTTTTGGATGGTTGGAGGAATCGTCAGTAGCACAAAAGGTCATGCAGGCTTTACACAGAACAGCCTCCTGCCTCACAGCAAGAAGGTCGTAAGTTCAAAACCCGGCCGACACAAACATTCATGGCCAACTCCGGTCTTTCTGTGAGGAGTCTGCATGTCCTCCACCGTGGGTTCTCTCCGGGCACTCCGGCTTCCTCCCACTGTCCAAAGACATGTATGTGTAGGTTAATCGGTAACTCTAAAGTGTCTCTAGTGAATGAATGTGAGAGTGAATGTTTGAATGCCTTTCCTATTCCTTAGCACATATAACTTTTAGAGCAGGTGCTGGATGGAAAGTTTGAATTCAAGATGGTGAAAAGGAAAGTCATCAAACAAATCTCCTCACCTTGTGTGGGTAAGATTGACTGTTTTACACACACACACACACACACACACACAGGAACTGGGGAAGCAAATGTCACTTTTCCACTTTTTATTTTATATTGTTTTGTGTCCATTTACATTTCCAGTGATGGAAGTGTTATTTTTACCGTATTTTTTGAATCTAATGTATTGTATGTTTGTATTTTTACAAGTGTACTGGAATTACAGTTGAGCAGGAGCAAGAGCTTTTAAAGCTCTCAAATAAAACAAGCTTGCTTTTTTTTCTCTTCCTTTCTTTTGGTCTTTCTAGAATATTAAGTCTTTAGTTCACACACACACACACACACACACACACACACACACACACACACACACACACACACACACACACACACACACACACACACACACACACACACACACACACACACACACACACACACACACACACACACACATTTAGCAGTGTTACAGCTGGAACACCACTAGAGGCAAGGTAGGTTATGCGTCTTGCTCAAGGACACAACGACAGTATGTGGAAGAGCGGGATGTTATGATGTTTTGAGCGAGGATCGAACCGCCCACCCTCCGGTCGAAGGACGGCCGCTCTGAGCTACTGCCGTTAAGCAATCAGTTTCTCGTAAGAACCGATTCTTGACTCCGCCCAGTCTGTTTTTTTCTGCTAAGAGGCTCTAGGAGTTTTAAAACAGACCTCATCCACCACAAAATGCCTTTAACCCATCCATTAGCTCTGAACTTGTTAAAGTGCCTCTTTAACATCGTCTGTTTTTGTACATTATTTTGTTATTGCTGCATCTCTTTGGCACCACAGTGACAACAAATGCCGGAACCAATTTGTTTTCTTTGTGCCACGTACTTGGACAATAAAGCTCATCTTCATTACTCATTTCTCACCACATTACATATATATATATATAAGGACCTTATTCAATGGCCCACCAATTCAAATTGAAACCAACCTTTTGTTGCAACTTCAAGTGTTGCTAATGAGGGGTTCAGCTGATGACTAAGTGGTAGCTTCATGATTGAATGGGCTGACATCAATGTTACAACCTCGTTTTAGAAAGTACAGGGCTGTCACCATGGCGTCATATATGCAGATACAAATGAGATGTTTCCTATCATCAGATTTTTAAAAAATTAAATAAAATCCAGTCTATATGAAGAAATGGTTGACAACCAAGTCTTAAATATATCAAAACTAGGCATTAATTAATGAACACATAATAGAATATAGTCTGCTGTATTTGAGGGTAACTGTTAAATCCCCTGATAGCATAATGTTATGATCTTTTGGGGAAAAAAAAAAAAAAAACAAGACCTTGAAAAGATATCTAGGCTTTTAACTTTAAAGATTTGATTAGATAGCTCTGGCCAATCACATGCTCACTCCTGAATAAGTGACGCTCCTATTGGTCAACACACAAATGTCCGCAAGGAAGTAATGGTTAACAGTAAAAGAAAATGTGCCAATTCTTTTGCCAACTTTATTTTTTTACTCAGAAAAACAGGACAAAAAAAAAAAAAAAAAGTTGAGGAAAGTGACTCAAAGTTAAATGCAGAATTTACACAATGTTTAATGAGGCAGAGATCATCAGAGTATCACATCGGTCTGAAACTGAACTCAGAGTTAGAAGTTTAGCTCTACACTACCTGTTTAAAGTGTTCTCTCGGCTTTGTCTCTCAGCTGTTCAGCTCATGCCTCAACCCTCCTCCATCACCACCTCAGCTCTGGAGCATTCCTCCACCTCATCAGCCCCAGCGGTTCTTCCCACCTTACCTCCACTACCTCCGAGAGGAAGGACTTCCCAGAATATATTCATTCTATCGTTCATTGCACAAAACGTCTGTCCTGCTGGGGTCTAAGCGCCAAAGTCTTACCTTCTTTATAACATTAATGCGTTGATTGTTTTATTTTGAGTCTCTCCAAGTTAAAATGGAGACTTTGCCATATTTGAAAGGTTAGCTGTTAACAACTGTTCATAAAGTGTTATATTAGTATTCTGGTTAACTATAGAAAACACAGCAATTAATTACGCTTATCTTTTCAACACAAACTTAAAAAGTCTATAGTAACTCCTGCTGAAAGCTAATATGACTGAGTTTAATAGCACTGTTAATGTCCATTCCTTTATACAGTAAGTGTATGGTTACTACACTGCTATGCCACCATTTTAGTGCATCTGCATTCACACTGAGATCTATAAAAGTGTTCAGTCAAAACCACGCTGCAGGACTCGCACTCCTCTCTCCAAATGTGTGTATAGATTTCCTTCCATCCTATCTAGGTTTGTCTCACTCCTCTCTCAGCCTCAGTCTCTGTTTGAATTGTTTTTATTCTCCACAAACCCCCACCATCGTCTGCACCTCATTTATCAAAGTCAGCACAGGATGTTGGTCCCTGTTGCTCTGTGCTGCACCTCCAACCTTTTCAGACTGATACTAGCCACTGACGCAGCCAGTTAATCTGTGTAATATATAATCAAATGTCTTTTTCATCTCACGAATTCAATAAAAGATTTATTGTCTTAAATAGTAACACAGCAAGAGGACCACATTTCTTAAGCCCTGCTCCAAAACACTAATCAGTCAATACGTCAAAGAAGAAGATGTAATTGTACCATTTGTTCTAACTTCAGGGGTTTTATGATGAAGTCCCAGGTGGTGGGGGGTATAAAATGGTTTCATTTGTTTCTCCACAGTCTGTGTAGCATTTTTTTTCCACACAACACCATGATTTCAATATGTTCTAATTAAAACTGTGAAGAACATAGCGCTGCATGACTGGCTCTCTGAATGGGAACGTGGAAATCAATAAAGAGGTTCAGTGCATTCGGCTACATTGATTTGCACAAAGTGTCCATCTATAGGACTGTTGATGTGACATAACTGAGGGGATTGCAGAAGAACAGTAGTAACAGAATAAGGATGATTCATATGGTGTGAATCACAATATGGAGGAGACATGGAGACAAATAATGTGTGTGTTTCATAGTCTACGTAATCGCATTGAATGAATAAATAACCAGATTTTATAAAAAGCTCTTTTTTGGTTGATAAAATTAAATGTCGACAATGTGGAATCTTCCATAAGTATGTCTTATGCATCTCTTTAACATGAAACAAAAATGTATTGGAATTATAATTAAATAACTTAAACAGCTATGTGCACATTTTGGCAACGCAAGGTAAGCAGAACCTTATGGACCAAAGGCTATTAGCCACCAAAAATAATAATAAAATATGCAAATTCTACATTAAAAAACAGGATTTTGGCAAATGGCAACTGACATTATTGAAAACCTTAAGCCACATAGGTTAAGACTACAAGCTTCAAGTTGCTATGTGTGTGTGTTATGTTTGTTATGTATGAACGCCTCACGTCACCACATGAATGACCCAGAGCAAATATCTGCAGCAGGTATTTCTCAAAGCCTTTTGTGTTAAACTACAATTTACAAATTATTTTACTGCTGATCCAAAATGCAGAGTCACATTCCAAGTTCAAATGAATGCACCGAACTACTGACAAAGCATCTGAGGTCATGTCCGCTGGGTTGATTCTGAATAAGGACACTCGCTGCTCATTATGCCAGAGAATATTCTTTAAGGTTTGTGCTGTTTTAAAATATTGTAATCATATAAAGGGGAGAGATATCTTTTTGGCTGTAAGATTTGATCTTTATTCAAAACGTCTGTCCATTTTCCGGCTTATTTATTATGGAAAGTCAAGTGCTCAATAGCGTGCGCATACAGAGATCATATTACAGTGTGAAAATTGCCTTATGCTCAGCGCACTAGACACAGCTGGCATGGGCGCATTTGAATGAGTTTTGTTTGATTGGTTTTGTGGAGACAAACAATGTTTCAGAGCACGGCAACCCAGAAACAAAAAAAATAAAAAATAAAAATAGATGTTTCTCTTGTAGTTTCACCGGTCTTCCAACAATCCTTCCATTTGCAGTGAAAATGTTGAGTTGACCTTCTCATACCACCAAAAAAAAAAAAACTGTCATACAAAGTGAGATACAGAAACTGCATGCACAACTTTGACAAGAAGGTGAACCTAACTGCAGCATAAGGCGCACAAACCCCACTTTGAGCTCTCCCTCAAGCTGCAGGCCAGAATGTAGCGAGCGACCAACTGTGGGCTCAATGATCGCAATAAAAATGGACCTTAAGCTTGTTTTGCCCTTATCATAAAAGACAAACAGTATTATTATCTGTAAGTGAGAAGTAGACCTATTTAACCCTGATTACATAAGAGTATACTGTAAGCTGTGCCACGTTACACATAAGACTCTCCTGAATGAAGTGTCTCGGTAGATATGTCTGGATTTAGACATTCACAAATACAGTCTCACATTTCTGTTGTATTGTTTTTGTATAAGACCAGTGTGAGAGGACACGCTAGACTTGTCTTGGACTTTTTCAAGGTTTCATTTCAAAATCAAATGCAGTTTTAATGTGCCAGTGACATGACTTATTTCCTCACTAAACACTCTTTCCTTTCACCAAAAATGTAACCTCAGAGTCTATTTTAGAAAGCACTTTTCTCTCCAAACTCTCCAACGCGTCCTTTAGTAAAATGGCCTTTTCAGAGAAAACAATAAAGTCTCAGCTGGTGGCTTTGTTTTTCTTTCTTCAGAGATTCATTTTCTACAGCCCATGACCACTGTTGTCAAATAAACTTTCCTTTTAGTGAACAATTCTCTTCTTACCTTCCCACATGTTCTCAATCCCCAAGTCTTGGGTCTCGGTACACTTGTTGTTGGCCAGGATTAGGTCTATTTAGCGTAACCTTAACAAAACTGAACCGTTGTCTTTATTCAGTGCGATATGTAATATACAATGACACACAGTATTCAGTGCCAATATCCCTGTTTGTACAATACCTTTACACCACTGTGACGACTGAATAAAAGAGTGTATCACACCGAAGCTGCAACCTTGAACAAGAAATGAAGTGTGCATGTAGCATAACTAAAAGGGTATTATTTATGCCACTCGCGTCACAAACCTCAGAGAAGCAATAGAGCGACTTGCAGTGAAAAGATGTTGAAAGTATTGTTTTTGAATAGACTGAGGCTAAGCTATTTGTGTGTATCCTGTTTGAAGCTCGGTTTATGTCACTGTATGTGTTGTTGTGGTTCTTCGTTTGTGCATGACAGCAGTCGGACAGATCAACAGCATAAAAAACTTGAAGCCACTTCACTTGAAAACCACCAGCAGCAGCAACAACACCACAAAGGATGCAAGCCACATCCAAATGGTCTCAAAAAGGTTACAGGAGGATAAAAGGAGGGGAAAGGATAACATAAAAAATACATTATCATAGAATTATAAAAATAGGAAGACTAAGATTAGGAGTGCCAACAATGGAAGACATACAAACATGAAACATAGATATCTGTAAGAAATCCCATTTGAGCAATAGTAACTGTTTATGATTATGATTGTATGTTCAGCAAACCATGTCCAGAGGCCTAACTAACTGCCCCAGGGAAATCCATTGAGAAATCTTTATACGAAAAACAAACTTGTCTGGCTGACCGAGGAAACAACCATGTTCAAGAACCAGAAGCACATGACCAAGTGATTTTTATTCCTCTCACAAAGTTGACGTACTTCCATTCTCTCTGAAGTATTGATAAAGTATTGGGTTCGGACATCTGTCATAAAAACACTCCTACTTTACTAATTTTATTTTAATCAACACAAAAGAGCAAGTATCATAAATATAAACAAGTGCAATATTAGTTAATCTGAAGTTAAATTAGAACTGATTATTATCATTTGGAGACATCAGTCTTACTTTGGAACCCAAATCTTCAAAAGCACAAGTGATACGACCTAGTTAGAATCAGGAAACTAAAACCCAGAAAGTCCAACACACATAATTTAGGGCCGTGTGCACAAAGCCACATTTAAAAATAGTTTGCTTACCTTTCTGTAGACGATCATGTTTGGGGAGTCGTCCTCTATGTCCACACTGCTCACTGATCGCATGGACACTAGCGCTCGTGTCGGGGACCTCTGGTTGACCTCTTTGGGCTCGTCAGACCCCTCATCAGACTCCGTCGACCCTTCAGTGCCGCTCTCTTCCTGGTCTGTGTCCTCTACTTCCTCCTTCGACTTTGTTTTTTCCTCTTTTCCTACTTTTTGTTGCTGTTCGTCCTCCATTCCCACCTTCAGCGGCTGCTGCTGGGACACCTCAGCCATCACTGCACTCGAGCCCTCCCACGTTATCCTGTCTTCTCTATCTCCTCGTCTGGTTTTGTGTCCTCGCGTGCTCCCTCGTCAGTGTTGGAGATGCTGCGGGAAGTGGGTGAGGGGGGGGAGAAAACCAGAGATGAATTAGACTCTAAAACTCACCGCTTGGCCCCGATCCCCAATCATCGCTCAGTCTTTTTTTTTGTATCTAGTGTCAGCAGGCTCGGGATGGATGAAATGAACACATCATAAATTCTCACAGTTTTGTCTGTTATCTCTTCACTGCAATTCTCCGTCATCCGCTGTCACTTACAGAACACTACTTATCAGGTTTTTCCCCATTTGTCCCTGTAGTTCAGTCTGCCTAAGGTCAGACAGAATAATAAAGCGTCCTACTGAGTTTATGGGGAGTTTTCTTAACATACGTTTTAATGTAAATATTGTAATGTAAAGTCAAAAATGAGTTTTAGTCTAGCTGTGAAGACTGATTTAAGTTCTTTTTTTTTATTTATTTAATAGGCTACCCAATGCAAATGTAATAACTGTACTATTCTCTGCCCTTGGTACTGGTTGGTCCTAATTACCAAAAAGTACTTTGTAAAATTAGCAATTGAAATCAGGACAAAAGAAGAAATGGGTAGACAACATTACTCAACACTGATGAGTGGATGTCATTGAACTTGCAATGGAAGAGTATAATGAAGAGTGCTGTCACGTACGCAACAACCCCCACGAGAAATTAGTTTTTCATTTCAATAACTCATCATTTATTGTGTTGAAAAAAAGTAAAAGTCCCAACATACCACCAAGAGGCAATCCTGAAAGACAATGCACAATCCATCTACGCATCCATCTCAAACTGTAACCTAGAACTCAGGACTCTGGCAGCTGTCAAAATATGTTTAACAGAGGAGCTAAGACAGACAGCAACAAAAGAGGGTAGGTACAGTGTGTGCAAAAAGTCCTGAGTGGGAAAAACATCAGAGTCAAAACAAACCCTGCCTCGTCTTTCCAGAGTTCACCCCCAGCCATTAACCGGGAACACTTTACTCACTTCAAATCCAAGAAAAAAAAAAAAAAAGGTTCAAAAATATTTTCTATTCAAGTCCACTTCAGATGGTTTATGATTAGAACCAATTAGTTCTGTTCGAAGAGTGTTGTCTTATCCTCAAAAGGGCTTCGGTGTTCTGGCAGCAAATATCAAGGATGTAATTAAAAGTTCTAAAATATAAAACTGTTACTGAAGCAGTCAAAGGCTTAGTATTAAATTGCAACTAGTGCAGAGTATTTATTCTATTACTGTCAAGCTTCTGCTTCGTTTTTTAGGACAGCCAATTAAAAGACTTGACAATACAGAAAACCAGCGAGACCAAAAACTGTAGCTGTACTTGTATAAATCTTTATGCCAAATAAAAATACCATGACTATTATGTTGTTAGTATAGGGTCTCACGTTCCTCCCACATTATTCAAATCAAAAGTGGGAGAGCAAGACAAAAATCCATATTGGACTTCTGCATGACTGCTCACAATGTTTGCTCCACTACAAACTTTTCGACGACACCAACAAAGTAGAATGCGCCTATAGATCGTGTTCTTTTATTGAGACTTATTGGATTGCACACATTTCTAAAACTGTACATAAAGATTGAAACTGTAATGCTGCTGTAATGTGATTCATTTGACCTTCTCTGGGTCCAATAGTGCAAGGACAGTATAATTCACTTCAAATTTGCAAAATCCATAGAGCAGCTGGTTGGCAGTGATACAAGAATGATACAAAGTGGGATTGTTGAACTCCTCCTGACCTTGACTTTTATATAGGGCAAGGGCCATGTTTGTTGATGGCAAGAGATACGAGTCAAAGCTTCTCCAAACATCTCCAAAATTACAACTTTCGTAAAGTGCACCCGGTCTGCGGCGGTCAGTATCTGGGGAAAATTGGTGTAAGCAAGGAAGAAGAACACCTGCTGCTAACATTTTGGAGAAACAGACCACTGGCAGGTCATTTAGGATGAGAGATAAAACTGAACCCATTGTTGGTCTGACTATTGCTGGAGTGAACATTAAGAGCCATGTTGTCCGTGTCTATGTTTAGAATAAAAGCATAATAAAAGACAGGACCAAAACTTATCTTTTGTAATGTGCTGGGTAGAAAAATACAGATCTGCCATGACAGGCATATCAACAAGTATTTTCAAAAAGACAAAAATAAAGCATAAAAGGGAGGTGGTTATTCTGTTATGGCTGACCAGCATAAGACCACAATGTTATAACAAATAAAACATGATAAACAAACAACAGATATACACCATTACAGATATAAATGTGTATTCTTGGCTCTGTAGTCTGCAAAAGTGTAATGATAGCATGTAAAGTAAACCACCAGGAGCCTTTTTTACTTGATGCCACGTGACTGGTATCAGGCAATTTTGTCTTTTAACTCACAATGACTTGAGTAAAAGGACGCACATCCACCTTCCTTGGCCACTTAAACACCGACGGTGGTGATTTCAATACCAACACTCTGTATCTTCTCTGGAGCTCCCCCACTCCCAAACCCACATACAGAAGCGCTGCGGTCTTATTTAGCACGCACACTAACGCACACTGTCACTTGTAATGGATTTGGGCTCGGAGCAGGAAGCCGCGTTAACGTCGCCCCCGATGCGCGTTGCACAAAAGTATTAACGACGCGCTTTTCCACTCGCATTATAGTCTTGTTCCATCTTACAAACGTCCTGACAACTGTGCTATGGTTATTACAAGCGCGCGTCCAATAATCCTTCATCGCAGCACTCACTCCACAGTCCACACATCTCACATGTCCTCTGTCCAAGGCTTTTGACCCAAATCATTCACCTAGACACAAAGCTTCTGGTCTGTTCTCTCTCTTACCTCGGTGCCGGCAACCCTTTCCTTTTCCTCGCCCCTGGATCTGTGTGGAGCCAAACGAGCAGCAGCTTCACCAACACCACGCAGCCCGACGCACAGCACAGGAGCGCAGCACCGGGAGGAGACAGGAGAGAGATAGAGAGGCAGGTACGACACGCCTCCAGCCTCCAGCCTCCAGCACTTTCATCTCCTGAGCTCGCAGACAAAGTAATAGGAATGCATAGGGGCTTCAAATTGGAGGATTGTATTGGTACAAGATAAAATAAATAAAATAAATAAAATAAACAATTCACTGGTAATCTGATCATACAAATCTAACAAGCTTTTTTTAGAGGAGTGAATAGTCCAATTTTAACTTAGTCCTAATGCATGAATGTAAGGTCACATGTAAAACTGATCTTTGAAACGAGTCCTACTCAGGTGTATCAGGCCTTATAAATTCCTGGGTTAACAAAATTTCCCAAAATGTCTACTCTGAAACAGTGACACATGACTAAACTGGGTGGCAGTAGCTCAGTGGGTTGAGAAGTCGTCTTTCAACCCGAAGGTGGGTGGTTCGATTCCCGCTCTCCCCACAGTTCATACTGTCGTTGTGTCCTTGGGCAAGACACTTAACCCACCTTGCCCCCAGTGGCTGTAACACTGGTAATTACTGTAGAACAATGTAAGTCGCTTTGGATAAAAGCGTCTGCCAAATGAATAAATGTAAATGTAAACTAATGCTAGCATTGGTCACATTGGGTTACTCTTTGACCCCATTACTGGAGCCTGATGCAGCAGAATGATACATATATATATATAAACATATATACACACACACATGACAAATGACTCCCTTTACTTTTTACTTTACATTGTGCTCAGTGCCTCTGGATATTAAGTGGCTGCTTCTGTCTCAGGTGAGAGTAATGATGCTGTTGGAGAGTTGTCTCTTCACACTGCTGCCCTGAGGCTAAAACAGGAGTGCCACCGAACACATTTATCTCCTGCTAAATGTCTTTGTTAGGGTCATGGCGAATACAGATGTGTTCATATAAAAAGGGGTTAATGTGCTTTTGCTGCAGGCTCTTTGGGCTCAAACAGAGATCCACAAGGGTCACTCTGTGCTCTTGCTCTTTCTTATCGTTTCATACAATGCTAAGTCCTCTCCTGTTGTGAAAAGGTTCAGACTGTTCTCCAGTAAAGTTGCTACAACAAAAAGGTTTTCAAAAGTAAGTCAGGACTAAGCGGGAAAGCAGCATGTGACTGTTGCAGCTGTTGAAAGTGGAGCTGGATTGAACTGCTTTAGTTCCACTTTCATATCCTGTGACACCAGAGACCGGAACATGAATAATGACAAAAGAAAAGATGAAAAGCAGCCCTGCGTTTAAAGATCATCCATTTGAGGAAAAGAAAGTACAAGGAAATTTTAGAGAGGAAAATGAACTGGTGGAATTTTTCCTTCTAGCCTGGCCAGCCATCCTAATTCTTTTTCTCTTATAGTCTGGTCACTCTTGATTTGAGCTTGAGAACCAAAACAAGTGCAGTGGCTCAGTGGTGGACTAGTTGTCCTCTAACCCGCTCTAACCCGCTCTCCCCACTGTTCATACTGTCGTTGAATGGGGTGTATGAATGTTTGGCGCCAGTGTGTCAAGCCACCAGTGAGGAGTGAATAGTTAATGAATTATGTAAAGCGTAAGTACTATGCATTATTATATATAACCAATCAGATTTTAGTGGCAATATGTGAAATGAAATTTGAAAAACATACAACCATGTAAAGCAGAGCCTTACATACAGCCCGCCCCATTTTCAATTAACAGTTAGGAATGGTCAGTCATGTTGAGCTCAGTGGAAGCATTAGTCAAGGGAGGGATTTCGAGACCCACTTCATTTTGATAAGAGAAGGTGGGTCTAGCTGGCCAGGCAACAATTCTTTGCCCAATCCCAGTTCTACCCCTTGTTTTGCGTGTTCATGAGAGACAAAGTGGTGTCCTTATACCATAGATTTTTTTTAGGGACCACACTTAAAAAAAAAGGGGATAGTTTCCCAGCATGCAGTGCGTTCAACGGATCAGTATTGTATTTGGATTGTATTTGTAGAACTTTTAAAACTTTATTTGCTTATGTAATAACACACCATCGCCATAAGACCGTCCTGCCACAGACTGTTTGCTTTTGAGTGAAAACTATCCAAAACCATAAAGTTTGTGAGACGTTCTGCAACAGTAGGGTCATTTTAGTGCATTTTGTACAAATAAGTCTCTGCCAGCCTCCAGTGTATTGGCCCATTTTTGCTTCCTGTGTTTAAGCTACTAAGCATGTCACACTCAGGAGAGGTCTGCTCGTCCCATGTGCATGAAATTATATGTAATTTATATCAGAGTTTTCTGTCCAGCTGAGGATCCTGTGTCCGTGAAAGAGACATGATTCTACCAATCGTTTGTCTAAGAACCATTGACTCAAATACAAGAATCTAAATGACCGGCAGGCTGGCGTTTTAATTCCCGCTCTTCCCAGGTCATACAATTGTTGGGTCCTTGGGGAAGACACCAACAAGTGTCCATAACAGGTGAGTTTGGTGGTGGTCGGACAAGGCTCTGAGCACCTTTTTTATGGCAGTCCCCCTTCTACCTGCCCCAGGTGTATATGTGTAAATGGAAGCATCATGTAAAGTGCTTTAGGTGCCCAAGAAGAGTACAAAAAAAAAAATTTGGCCTAGTTTCTTTATTATATGCATAGTGTGTCTCTCACGTAATCTCTTGTGAATAATCCCCGTTCTAGAGAAAGAACCTTACACTGGAGGTTTCTGTCCAGCTAACAGCAGAGAGACATGAGACAGATGCATTTAGCAACACTTGAAAGTCTAATCATGCTCATGAACTTTCACTTTTAAACAAGAGAATTGATTATAGTTTTTTTTTTTTTTTTATTAACATATTTAAGTTGACCTTTGGAGTCAACTTTGAGCCTCAAGGCTAATTTACACATTCTGAGTTTTTTTTTGTTTTTTAAATGAGTTGTCATTTTGATTTACTAAAGAAGCTAATCATTTCAGACCCGGGCATCAGCGCTTCCGTCTGCTGGAATATTTAATTACCCATTGTCCTGGGGATACACTCCAGAAGTACTTGACTACAGGCCTGACATTTGAACTGCTGAGTGCTGTCCTGAGCCACTTCAGAGCCTCTGACGCAACAGCAGAAGAAGTGTGGAAACTGGCTCCTTACTGTACTGAAGCACATGTCAACACACAGCATGTTTCCCACTGAACAGGCCAATGTATCCTCAAAGCTGCTGCAGCAGACTAAAAATATTTGCTGGCCTAAATCAAAAGCATATTACTGGGACACTGTGGAAAAAAAAAAAAAAAAAATGACAGTAAGCTTCAAAAGACATCCGTTCCTCTCAGCAGCTCATCCTTAAATGTGTTCTCGCTTTCATCTCCAGTTTAGTGTGCAAATGGAAAAGAAATGCACGTCAATAAGCTCACAAATCAATATGTGCACTTACCAGCGAACTGTCATCAAAAACAACACTGACACTAATGGAGCGCTCTGGCCTGACAGACACAGGCAGTCTTGTGGCTGGAAACTATAGTCTGCACTCAGGACCATCTGAATTATTGAGCATCTGTAAACAGGAAGAGGAAATCCCACCTGGGACTGTGGGTTTGTCAGTGCTGCAGGAGGGAAACACCCCACGCTAAACTTATAGTGACATGGATTTACACACACTGGATATAAACCGTGTCTCAAGTTGTTGTCAATGCACATTAACATTTCTCAACCAATATGGGCTTAATGTGGGTTCAGTTTATTTCTAGATGAAAAAAAAACTAAGATTTAAACTTTTGTTTAAAAGGTTTTGTGCAAGAGCTTGAAAAAGGTTTAAGCTTATTGTAGTTTTGCTCACTTTATCTGCTGCAAGCAAAATAAGAGTCCATACATAATGAAGACTGGAGGTAATAGCAAAAAACTCACTTGAAAGTATAATTTAAAGTATGATGAGAAAGCCATCTTTTTTAAAAGTATTAGATGTTTAGCTTTTCTGTTACATTTTGATATACATGAGCCACTAAGAAGCAGAAATCCAAATAAGAAAATTCCCTGTCTGACTTTGGAACATGGTCACAAGATTTAAATAATAATCCAAGAACATCCTTTGTGTCACCGTCTTTTAACATTTATTCATTAACTTTAACTTGTATGATTCAAATTAGTGCAGCTCCTCAACCATCAGGTTTGGTTTCAGAGGAAACTCCTCCCTTTAGAGATATAAGCTCAGCTCTCTTACCAGCTGAACTCAGAATTGATAAAGTCTTATTCAATTAGAGACGAAACATCTTCACCTTGAAAACTGAGTCCAGAGGCTTTTACTTTAACCTTTTTGTCAGTCCTTAACTAAACCAATTATGTTTAGGAAATTAGAATAAACTTAAGTGGGGAAAAAAAATAAAAAGGAAAAGTTACACATTTAGCTCGATCAGGTGCTTACCAGCGGCCCTTCTGCGTTTATGGGAGTTTAGTTACAGCACAGCTAAGTTGACAGGCCCCTTCTAACCTCACTTAAATTGGGTGGGGTTACAAAGTTCTGCCTCTGGTGGAATTGGTTCCACCTGCAATCATCAGTGCCACCTGGCTTCTCCGGCCGAGAGGAAGTGCGATCAGTTAATAAAACCTGGACAAAGCATTTTAAGTAATAATCCACTGATTCCTAAAACAGACCAAGCATAAGCATTACCACTGATATAAAGTATACTCTGTGTGTATGATTAAGTTGCACACCCAGAGGATGCTTAGGCAGTGGCACAAACTATACCAGCCCCAGTATAAATCTATAGTCTGCAGTTCACATCAGAAAACACAACAAAGTTCTGCCTCCGTTGAACAACACACCTCCACTTTCCAGCCTTTTCTTGAGTGCTTCATAAGAGCCGCGAGAAAGCAGTGTCTGTGGGCTGCAGGAGTGTGTGTGGGCTAAAAGGGTCTTTACACAACATAACGGCAAGAAAAAGTCAAGAAATGGCTACATACACCACACACTGCAGGATTTATTCTGCTGCTATGTGGAAAGTTTGACTAAATGAACTGTGCTCAGTGTTTTAATACAACTTTTGATATTTACTGCATCAAGAAAATAAGCTCTGTTGTCATTGAATGAAATTTAAAACACAAAAACATGTGCACCTTGAGATAAAATGTAATAAAATACCCATTCAGGTAAGTGCTAACATGTGCTTTTAGACTAAAACAGGATAAATATGTTCATGTGTCTCTTACATCTCTACTGCACATGCCTGTTGAGATGGCAAAAGTCAGTTTGTGTCAACGTAACCATGATGAAGACATGAGGAAAGTGCATTTAAAAAAAAAAAAAAAGTGGACAAGCTTTTAACAAATGTAGTGCAAAACAGACAGCATCATAAATACTATTATCAACAAACCAGATTATAAAAGAGATTGGTGCAAATGGACAGTAGCAGGGAAAAGTAATATACAAATGAATGCTGTATTGTCTTTAGGGACTGGGCTCTGAGTGAATACTTAAGTGTGGTGATAGCTTTCTACTCCAGAAGTCAATAACGTCATAAATTTTTTTACTTTATTTGACCACTTGATGGCGCCAGAGTAAGTCATATTTCAATTTTTAAAGGTCACAGACATGACAGCTTGTTGTTGTCAAATTGGACTTTACAGTTTTTGCCCGTTGCTTGAACACTTTAGAGCCATGCTTAGACTAAAGTAACACAACCTGAAGCTTTTGTTACCATACCTCAAACACATGTACCCATACCTTAAACAAAAGCGTTGCTTTGCACTCTAGTTGCAAATCTGCAACACACTTGGTCCTGCCTACTACACTCTATTTCATACATAAGACACTTCGTTCAAAAATGAAATCTCAGGGAGACATTTGGAAAACACATGTATCCAAAATACAAAACACATCGGGTAATTGCAACTACTCAAAAACACACCTGAAGGCACTTCCTTGCAAAACTGAACACCAATCAGTCAGCTACAAAAGCCCTCAGTTAAGCCATTTCTGGAATTTTGCAAGCATGGATGGAGGGAGAGCAAGAGGAAGAGGAAAAGGAGGAGGACAAGGTCAACGTCGAAGAGGCCATGCACAGACACCTATTTCTGATGATAAAAGGGCAACTTTGGTGGCCGCTTCACAGTGGCATCTGCAATAAGAACATTCCGACTAGAAAACAGGAATGTCTTCATCTCTCTACCTTCTACTCTACTCAGATAGTATTTACTGCACTACAGTATATCACATTACCTCATCACTTGAGTATCAGGGTGCAGCCAAATTGGTAGTTTTTGTGAAACACAATTACTTATATTGAGATGTTTTAGGAAAGTGGATCATACAGTAAAGTACTCTAAGAAAAAGAAGCAAACCGATGACAGTTTGTGGTTGTATTTCTCTAGAAGGACTAGAAGACCTTCTGGGGGAGGTCGCTAAGGGCTGTTCACACACCAGCAGGACCTTTCCACTGTGGACCTACTGAGGGCAGAACCCAACAGACGGCGGGATCCATGAGCCCACATAAGCACAATTGCCATAATTTTTTGTGTTTACAGTATAGTGTTTTTCTATTCTTTATCTGAATTCATGTTACTGCAATGTACAATAGAGTAGGCCTATTTGCTTTTTCGGTTGTTTGAAAATGTGCCTTCTGAATTAACAGTTACATTTTGACAAAGGAATGTTAGGTTAGCAGAGTTTAGGTTTTGACACAGATGTGAATGGTATATTTCCCAGTGTTGTGTCTTGTTTACTTGTGCGTAGAGTTTTGGCACCATGAGTGAAGTTTTGCAAAATGTGTTCAAGCAACGGGCAAAAACTGTAAAAGGTCATTTGGGAGGCATTATTTGTATCCACAGGTAAAATAGGATGGGCTTTTAATGAGTCAGCCGCACAGACATCATTCAATAAAAATGATTTTAGATCTAATTTGTGGTATGTTACAAAACTGTCAATTTCAATCCAATAAATTGTCATACACTCGCAAGTTCTGTTTTGCTTGTGCACCATTTTCTCGGCTGTTTTCACCTAATTTGCTGTAAATGGTTGAAGTATTTGGTGCAGCAGATATCAATACAACAGGACACTGGCCTTGTTAGAACAGAACTTTCTCCAGTCACTGAAACCCCGCAGGCGCCAGCTCTTCTTCAGACTTTTATTTATTATTTTTTTTAGATTTGTACACTTCTGTCTCAAATCCTGGAAAAGAACCCCCAGATGATTCAGCCCCCACACTCTCCACCTGCACAAGGATGACTAATGTGTGTAGCCTCCTCCGCATTACAGCTCTTTGGACTGACACCGAGGTGGTGACTAGTGCCAAGGCCTCAAATGGCCCCACAAACCACAGAGACGGGGACAAAAACCCGACAGGATGCAACCGATAAGGACTGTTAGTCAAGTCTGTCATCATACGAGTAGTAAAAAAAATGAATATAAACTAGAAGCCTTGACATGACAACAGTATAAAAGTATTTCTATTACATTTATAGAGCTGGGTGTATAAGTCTTGAGAATTTTTTAATGATTTATAAGAGTTTGTAAATCTACAGGTATGATTTATTTTTGCACAGTGAATGTTCGTCTCAGAGGAATTTGTAGAATTTAATCTCATCAGCCTTCGTTAGGGCGGGGCTAATGATAATGCAAACAAATGTCAACGCTTATATGACCTTCCACAGAAACTACAGCTGCAAAATAAAGAAACATAAAATCATCTTTCAACATTTACCTCAAGTATTTTTTTAAGTAACAGTTGTTTTAGTTTGTTTATAAAAATACAATAGTATATAGTAAACTTATTTCTTTTTGAAAAAAGTCAATGTGGCACAAACACAGATATGTCATTTATTTATTTCAGAAACTTTAATACTGTGTTCACTGCAAATGTTTTTTTCATACCTTTACATTTTACAAAGACAATGGATCCAGGATGTAAACAGTACTGAGCAAAACCTATGCCCCCCCCCCTCCGTGTTCATAGTCACAGTCCCACACAGCTTCATCCAGCTTGCCCTCGTCTCATCAATAATGCCTTCAGGAAAGAAAAGAAAAGAGGATTGGATTTTTGAAGACAAGCACCTTTCTCTGAACCGCACGGAGCAAAACACAGACAGCGAGACAAGATTTACACAGGAATGGATTAGTCCAACCGTCTTTTCCGCGATCTGTAAATGGGTCCCTTTTTTAGAAAACATTGTGCAAATGTTCGAAAAGTAAGCCATAAAACTAAAATAATACAATTCACATTTCCTCAAGTCCTTCCGTAACACAGGAACTATAGGCACACACAGTTACAACAAAGTGGACTGGCACATTTTAGTCTTTGTTTGACTTCATCCCACACTTTTAAAAAATGCGAGCAAAACATCTGCACTGCACAGTTCGTCAGCCGGCTTCATACTTCATTTGAAATACAAAAACTAGAGCACTTTTCATGTACAATATAATACCAAACAGTACATATTATTCATCATTTAAGCTTTGACAAAGTTATGAACAGGAAACCAGTGTTAAAATTGTTCTATAGAGGATTTTACACTTTAGATGACTCTGAAGTGAAAGAGTGATGTGCTTCTTGTTGAAACATTGATATATTCATGGATTGTTAGTCATTTTTCACACTGACCAGAGATTCTTAAAACAGAACCGTGACTATTTTTTTGTTTTGTTTTTTTACATTCAAATGGGTTGAAGGCTTAGAATAAAATGATTTACAAATAAATCTAAAATTGAGAGAGGATAGCTTTTTCTATGTTAAGGCTTACACCACATTTCTGAACAATGATGCTTATGGCAGTGACCAAACTCTTCTTTTTCTGATTGGTCTTGTTCTCACAGGGGCCAGCTGCTCTGAAACACAAATTTCATTTACTCCGTAGGCACAACTGGATATAGACTCTTATACATTCACACGATGGCTTATTACAAACGGCAATGGAAACCTACTAAACCATAGCCCCTTTAGTGAACCTAAATATAATCTCTGAATACGAAATATTACTTTGTGAACAACCTGAGGAGAACTATGAGTCACAGACGACACACAAACACTACATGTCTGCTCCTTTCATCAAACTTAGATTGTCTTTCAAAGCTGTCCCGTTTGATCATGTGACCTCTGCTCAGAGAATACACATTGGAAAAAATAAAATAAAATAAACTGAAAACATGACACTTCCACTGGTCATCACTAGAGAGCACTGTAAGCAACACAACAGCAGGCTCTGGCACTACAACAGTAATATTTAAGAAAAAAGCGTATATTCAGGGTTTAGCCAGAAATGAGAAAGAAAGCTGTTTAAATAATATCCACCCTTTTCTTGCAAAACTAAACACTGATGTCAGTTGTACTGTACGATTAGAACTTATTTATTTGAATTATAATACAAGGAAATAAATTAACTTGGGTAAAAAGGAACACATCCCAACAGTGCCCTCCAAATAAAGCCTTTATATTTACTAAAAGCTGCTTGCTGTATTCAATCAGTGGCATGGAGTCCTTTCTGACCTTTTTTCAAAGTTTTTATTTGTTGGAGACTTTATGTCCACTAAGTCTCAGTTTGGTTTTATAATTCCACATTTAGGTTCGTCCTTGTTCCTTCTTTATTGTGAAAGCAAAAAAGTCCACCTTTTTTCTTCCTATTGCTTATAAGACACATAGTCGAGATGAGTCCAATGGACTCTGGATCTGGTTGTTTGGCACCAGTTGCAGATGGCTTTTTAAGAAAATCCTTCGACAGGTGTAAGGTTGAGCTCTTGATGCAGGACTAGGTGTTCAACCCGGTGCTGTCCGAAGGAGAAGAAAATGGCAAAAGAAAACTGTACAAATCCTCGAGTCTGTGTCTAGTGCAGAGACATGTCAGAGCCACACTGAAATAAAGTGATCAGAATCATCTCTGGATGGATGGGGCATTTATTTCAAATCAAAAGGTTCATTGACAAATGTTTCCAACAGTGCTGAGGCTTTAACTTTTGATTGATCTTGGACACAATGTGTACCTCTTGAGTTTGCGAGACTATGGATCCAAACAGAAAATGTAAAAAAAAAATCATACAGTTATTTTGAGAAAATACAAGTCTCCATCTTTATTGAGAATTTTGTGGAAAGGTTTTGGCACAGCGAGATGAGGGAGATGAGCAGGCCAGTCTTGGTCACATAGGAAAGTCTGGCAACAATTCTTTTAAAACTCAGCTCAAGTGGTTTTACACAAGAGTGTAGAACACTGGCTATAATAAAATCCTGACATTTAAAACCAGTGGAAGATGGTTGTGGGCTTTATCATCTGTTGTGATCCCCCTCTGTGTCCTGTACATTTGCGTGAGGGTGTACTTGTAAAAACTCTCGGGTGAGACTCAGTTCATGTCGATGGTGTTAAAAACCCACTCTGTGAATTTCTTGAGCTTTGCGGCAGATGTCTGGGACTCTTCCTGCAGCCTCTGGTTTTCCTCCCAAAGGCGCTTTATCTGACTCTGCATCCGCAACTTCTCCTCTCGCTCCTGGGAGACACACAGAAATGCCCAATTAAAAACCCATCTCATAAACAACTTAAAAAGAGAACAAAAAGCAATGATGATGTGTTCTTATTTTATTGTATGTTTCTAAGTAAGCACGCCACTGGTTTGCCACTAACTTTTACATTTGGTCTCACCTCATTGTAACGTAAGGCTTATTTTGACATTGACCTGGGCGTTATATATTGAATTAATTTGAGTTTCTAAATACCTGTGTGGCACACTGTTGTGGCTAATGCTGCTGTTAGCTCCAATAATGTCTGTGGAGACGCTGCAGACGCTAAAAACACTAATAATCCCCAGAGAAAGCTGTCATAATACCTCGCAAATGCTTTGGTTTAGGGAAGTGGCAGGAAACTGATCAACAGGAACAGCGTAGTGTCTCTGCCGGATGGCCTACTTTTGTTGATTTATGCAAATTAGCCACGAGGGCGGTGCTCTTTTAACATCTTTTAACAAGGCTTTTTGTGCAGTACCCAACCTAAACTGCTTTAGTTTCACTCTGAAGGTAATGCACTCTGCTTCGTTGCAGCTGTTGCTTTGTAAAATAATAAAATAAAATAAAAATGCACATTTAAATTACATTTTTATTTTTATCGATTATAATTTTTAATTGGAAAAAAGAATATATATCAATCTAGTTTTTAGGCCTATTTTACATACCATACTATATTATCTTTGCTGTTTAAGCACTTCTTTGCAACGATGGATCTTGCATCTATTAAGCAGCCCAAATGTCCAATGTATTAAAACCCCAGCATTACAGCAACTGTCTCTGTTGTCTATGGCAGATTAACTAACACACACTAGTTATCTGAACGACTTGTACGATTGTAAAAGCACCACAGTATAGTCTCTAGATCCTGACATTACAACAGAGTTTAGTCACTACTAGTCAGTAAACACTCACAAAATTACCATTTTTCTTTTGTAACATTACAAAAGTTTGCTTTGTGAAATACGCAAACAAAGATAATGAGAAGAGTGTTTACATGAACCACTCAGACCTGCAGACTATGAGTCACCCGGCAGAACACAAAGGCTTTGTGGGTAAATTGAATGAGTTGACAAATTGAATCCATAAAAACACAAAGCAAAGCTGTAATTGACAAGTATGGCCAACAAAAGATAACAACTCAAGCTGCCCACTTCTCTTGCTGTTAATTAACTTCATTGTAACGTTAAAACACCAGCTCTACTCCGTTATGTAGTTTCATGGCATGTAGCCTGAAACATAAACATGCATTGAATTTCCAAAGAGAAGTGGAAGACTAGTGTTAAAAGTTTCAAAACGAGAGCAGGCTGTAGTTAGACAGACCATAGCTCCACAGTTTAAATAGAAAGTCACAATAAATCCTTAAAAGTTCTTTCATTGTAAGATCTCTGTACAAAAATATTTACTTTTCCAGGTTTAGATTATTATATTCATGTCATGAGTAAATTCCGAGTGTGTCGGAAACAACAGGAGAAAGTATAACCAACAATGTTTGTGTAGAAAATATGCTATGGGTGCAGTAGGTCTCCTTCCCACCTTCTTCAAGTCTTCCTGCAGCATCTTCACCATAGCCTCCAGTTTGGTCACCTTCCTCTCCAGCCCGATGTGACCCTCGCTGAAACAAAGACAAAAGCTATTAGCAGCCCTCTGATATTACACTACAAAGCACAAACAATATATTTAGGTATTGTCCTGAACTAACTTTGACTCCGCGTTATAAATGTTGCATATTTTTGCATGGATTCAGCCTGTAAATGTATCTAAAATATTCATAGTGCTTTTACGGCCTCCACAGGCTGCAGTGTTACCTGGACGCGGGCCGGGACAGTGGGGCAGGCTGCAGCTCGATGTGAGGCTGCTGGGGACTGGATGAACCACTGCTTCTGTGATTTGCATCGCCAAAGATGTAACTTCTCTGGACTGGAAAAAAAATAATACAAAAATAAATAAACTGAAGAGCTGGTGTTAAAGAGAACAGCAACAACTAAAAAAGCTGCTTGATACCATAGTGTGGGCCTCTTTCAGTCTCGAATGTGTTGGCCACATCCACCAGGTGCGTCCATTCCAAGGGACTGTCTCTGCCTGAAGGGAGGGGCATCAGCTCGGGTGGGAGAGGTCCGCGATGGCGCTCCACCAGATCCACAAGTGAGGTGTCGGACGCTGAGAGATCACCTGTGAGCATAAAATAGAGTGACCTTCTCAAATCTGACCACATATTTTAAAGACAACAAAAGGCAACACACTAGACCACACCAGTAGATAGTTCTTTAGATACATTTCTATTTAAGTGGCCAGTTATTTGTCTTAAAATCTTCTTTAGCATCGCAATCATTAACATATGGATTTCCAAACAATAAATTCCACTTTAGATTTCCATTATCCATGTTTCTCAGTTGTATTTTCTGTGACAGGAATAGTGCTTATTGCTCCTACCATGCAGCTTGACTCCCAGCTTATAGGACGGCCGTCGCAGAGGAACGCCCCGTGTGGTGGGTGATCGTGGGAGAGTGGAGCAGCTGAAGAGCACGTCGCTGCCCAGTGTCTGTTCAGCGGCGCGGTCACCGAGCGGGGGCAGGCGCTGACCGCGGTAGATGCTCTCGTCGGACAGGGTTCGATGGAGCGAGCGTCGGCGGGTGAGGGGCTGTTCCGGCGGGGATTTCTGAGTGCGCTGTGCAAAGATGAGTGGCATCAATACAGCAAGCCTGGGGCATGTTCACACAGATAACGTACAGGATGCTGCTTTTGTTGTAGTATATTTTATATTGTCAACATGGACCAACACAGCTGCCATCAGAGGTAGTTCAAGTTATTATTTAGAGTTTGCAGAAGTATAATCATCCAACATGTACAGTTTAATTTGTAAGCTATATCTGTTTGAGTACAGTAAATTGAAAAGAACATTATATAATGTAGTTTTGGATAAAAAGCATCTGGACTCAGAGTCCAGATGCTTTCACTTAAACCTTTTCATCAAGCTGTCCTGGATGACCGAGAACCTTCACAAACATGTAGTTTTGAATGTTAGAAAAAGATCCAATAAATTAGACCTTTGGCTAAGTTGTTATTGTGTACAGCTCAACACTGACCACTTGATTTGTCCCATGCAGACTCCATACTGACCCAGTTTAATGCATAAGATGAAGAAAAGGTACCTTTGTTTTAACCTTTCCTTCAATCAGTCCTGGATAAATGAGAACCTCCACAGACGTGCAGCAGAAGAGCTAAGTGTGTTCACATTAGTGGACAGTTCATGCGTACCTTCTCCTTGTGTCTGCGTGGTGGTGGCGGGGGGCTGTCTGCAGCACTGTGCCTCTTCACGTCCTCCTCCATCGTAGATTTGGTATGAGGCTGGGGGGAGTGCATGTCCCGCAGAGACGGTCGAGCCGCTGGAGTGGGCACAGCATCAACACTGCTTTCTCCTGGAGACTTCCTAAGGCACACACACACAGACTCACATCAGCACAAACCTTTTTATGCTTAAAAACTATAAGGAATCACTGATTAAAAATAAAAATTTCTGCCAATTCCAACATTATTTAAGCTTAGGATGTAATATTGTTATCAGCCACAAGAGGGCAATCATGCTGTATGTATGCCCAAGGACATCAAAAGAGATATTAGAATATAATAAATAAATGATGACTAAAATGAAAGCGCACATTCTTTTGTTTGTTTGGGATATAAACTGCAATAAGGGAAACCCTGGAGCTTACATTGCACAGCCCTGGACAAACGCATCTCTATTTGAAGTCTAAATGTGTGCAATGCTCCACCTGTATACTATAATCTCTTACTTGCGTGTGTCTCCGAAGTCAACAGAGTTAATGGTGGAGCCGGGCTTCCTCCAGCCAATTAGGTACTTGGACTGAGCTCCCTGCCGGGGGTAAAAGCTCTTGGGCCCAGGGGACACCGAAGACTGCGAAGAAGGAGAAGTGGCTGAAGAGGACGACTCGTCTCTCGGTGAGCTGTGGGCCGAGTGCCTGGCGCTGGGGGCAGGAACAGGATGTGTTACAAATTATAATCAACACAAAGACGGAAATTTAGCAAACAATATAAAAGATTTGATCGAGAATCCCAACTACGCTTGGACAAAACATACTTATATTGGCATGGAGGCTATATACATCGAACATTTATAATAACATATATAATAAACATAAAATCCTGGCTGAAACATTTATTTTCAGGAAGTTACTGCAGTACTCTATAAAATATAAATATGAAGATACAGAATAATTTAGTAGTTCCTATGAAGAACTGGGGTTTGGCCATTATTGAACTCCTGACTGTAAACAGAACTGGATCCATGATTAACCCTCAGGACTTATTTTCCCCAAAACATTCTAACCAAATATAAATGGAGGTAGAGGACAGATGATGTACAGGTCATGAGCGAAAACAGCTACGTTTCTGACGTGGAGAGTCCAGTCTGCTCTAGACATTAGTCATGAAACCTGCCTGATGTGGAAAGATAAGAGGGAGTTACAATTACTCCCATGCTTGGTTTCCAGGAAGATCTCATTGAGAGGGAGTCGAGCGCGGGTGTGTTCGTCTTGGATGAAGGAATTATTGGGTTGAGTAATGAGAAGCGGAAAACACGTTGCTAAGGTAAATACTCGGATGACAAATAGTAGCAAAGTAGTGACATCAAAATGAAAATGAAAATTTACGTTGCTGTAGGTAAAGCTAAATGGAGCAAAAATAATTACTTTGTCTCTGCTTCAGGGTGTGTTTACTGTAAGCATCTTTATAAAGCCACTTTTTTATTTTTAAATATTGGGTTACAAACTGTTCAACAAAACACCTCAAGAAACCTTTTCTATTTATACCAAATATTGTATTTGTTTTACCCGTTTAATTAAACAGACAATGCCAAGCAGAAGAGACATTAAACAAACAAGGAGAGAATACGATTACAAATAAAGACGGTCTTTCAAAGCAAAACATTCACAGAAACTACCAAAGGTTGTACCAAAAGTTCCAAACAGACCTCGAATGTGAGCCAATGTCGCTCAGGCTGTAGGTGCTTGCGTCTCTGACAAGAAGGTGCGTTGGTGGAGTCCGACCTGTTCCCTCCAACCTTTCTCCTGGAGGTCCAGAAGACTCAGCGGCAGCAGGTGAGCGCTCCAACATCCTGCGCCCCCCTTCGGTGGGGCTGTGCCAGGGAGAGGCAGAGCGCTCCCTGGCCTCTCTGCCTCCAGCGGGGGCCAACAGTGATGTGGTGCTGCCGTGATGGGAGTGAGGGTGGGAGTGGTGTGAAGCTCCGTAAGAGCTAGTGTCAATGCCACTATCCGCTGATGCGCCCTGAAGGTAGCCCCCTCCTCCCAGACCGTTGGGCTCTGGGTCCCCTTGGTCGCCGCTGGAGGCACTGGCGGCCCCAAGTTCATACCATTTATCGCTGTCACTGTGGCCCCCGCTGGACGCAGTGCTGGAGAGAGTGTTGCTGCTGGAGTGACCGGAGTAGGGACTGTCTGACTGCTTTGACAAAGAAAAATGTTTATTAAATCCTTCCATCAACAACTATTTTATATTTGGTGATCATGACTACATGTACTGAGGCCTGACCTGACTGCCCTTTTTTGGAGAAAGGTGGATGACCTGCTCCTGCCTCTGGATGCGTGGACCACCGGAGTATCCCGTTCCAGATTTAGAGGCTGGGGTTTCTGCAATAAGCACAGAAAACTGACTCAGCAAAGAAGTTGTTCCTATGGCTTTTGTGATTTTAGGAGGCTTATATCATTGACAGTGTTTTCATTCTGCTCATGCTACAACCATGAACAAAAACACTAATCACTTGTCATCAAAAGCAGTGCACATCAAACAGAAACATGTCCCCACGTGTCCCCTGCTGGCCGTGTTTGTTCTGGGCAAGCTGGGCAAGCGTGAGAGAATGACTGTGTGCATGTCCGGAAGCTAAACTCAGGGTATAAACGAGACTGTTGTGTAATTGTCTACACGTTATGCAAGATGCAGAGAGCTGGCAGCAAATGTCCACAGCGCTGGGAGAAAGATTAAGGGGACGTAACATAACAGGGTAAAAATCTGGTAATGTGGTGGATCTCCCAAAATCACACTCAGAATATTCATTACGTCACAAAGTTTCCTCGGCACAGAGGCCCACGAGGTTGTTCCTACTAATTAGAGACACTTATTCATGTGGATGCCTGCATTTTGAAGAATCATGCAAAATAAAATAAATGTTTTTGCTCAACTCCCCATGGGTCTCATGGTCAATTGGATACAAGACCTGACAACACTCGTTTACATGCAGGTAGAGAAAACCAAATTATTGACACCAATTATAATCAGTTATAAACCCTAACCCTTTGGACTGTAAAGTCAAGTTTTTTAGATTAAGAAAAAGGAACAGAAATACTCATCTTTAACTGTAGCTACTATTAGCAATACATTAGCAATAAACATTAGACATCATTATACAAGATGATGTAATTTCTTAAGATGTTATACAAGAATTAAGTAAATATACTTTAATCTCTACCTCGATATAACTAGAGTGTATATTCTTCATTGCTAATAGAAACCCACCCATTCATTTATCTTTTAAGGAAAAGCATTCATTGGTCTTAGTATATGCAGTTCCATGTTAAAAATGATTCAACACTAGTCCCTGATAAGAACTGATGAAGGAAGAAAGAATTAGTACATTTTCTGGCCCTGAAATGACCTCTGTGTTATTCCTGGATGGGACTTGCAGACATGAGTGTTGAACCTTCACAGGTCAAGGGGTAAAAATGGGAGAGGTAGGAAGAGAAACAGACATAAACCGCAAAGTGGACAGCTCAGGGCTTGGACACTTGGCCGACTCAGACTGTGCTGGCCCAGTCTGCATTGTTCCTCCCCGGCCAATTAAGACATAAGTGCTGTAAACCGCCACAAAATGAGAGGCTTGAGCCTTGCTCTGTGATCACGGCGTTCAGGAACAGGTTGCAGACATGGACGAAAGTTGGCTGGACAACTATGCACCAAAGCAACATCCTGCTGGGACCGAGAGAAAAAAAAAAAAATACAGAAGAGAAAAATTCCCGAACAGTGCTTAAACAAGCACTTGTAATTAAACATAACCCATAAAAAGAACAGGGAATTAAAGGAATACAAAGTTTATAATAGAAAAGCAGCAATAAATCTTTATTGTTAGAACAATGCCTCATTTTTCATTTTTGTTTCTTTGGTTTGGGTTATTATCTGCAACTTTCAGACATTACACTTATATCTGAATTATAATTCACAGCTAACAAAGGCAGATTGTGACCGTCAACTTTGCAACTCCAAGTTAAAATGTGCAAAAACTAGCACCATGTACACAACCACTGCAGCCACTTACTGTCTTACACAATGGCATTTCTATATTCACTTATATATTCTACGAGACCCAATTCTTCTTTCAAAATCTATGTAGGCACCTTGTGACCCTCTTTCACTTCCCCCTTCCTCCATCTTTGACCAATTAGGTGTTGACTTTCCACTGGATACACCCTCTCCAACTACCTGCCTCTCTGAAGACAATGGAGAGTGACGATTACCTGCAAACCTGGGAAAAAAAGCACCGAACAAGACAATTTGTTAAGCTTCCATGAATAAATGTATAGTAGGATATGAGTGGGATTAAGTGACTGATTCTTGTACTTACTGCTCAGGCATGGACTTCTGTCTCCAGTGGGCGGAGCTTCCTGAGGCGTCACTGGAACATGACAGGTTGCTGGGGGAACTCCGGTTGTGAGGCGAGCGGCCCAGTGCCAGTGACGAGGCCAGGCTGTAGCTTTCACTGCCCGGAGACATCCTGGTACAAGCGCACACACAGGAACAGGAATAATTTACTATCAAGGGAAACAAAGGAACTAAAGGAAGATCAAATAAACAAAGAACAGGGAGGAAGAAAATGCAAGTTTTTGCATCAAGAGGAAATTCCATTGATTAGAACAACGCAGCTCTGGTTCCCACAGAGTCTGAAAGAACTTTACTAATGGGCTTTGAAGTGATTGCTGTAATAATAGCAGCTCTAAATGTGTGAATATCCAACTGGGAAATAAAATCAATAATTTCCAGAAGTAGTGGAATTAATATTGTTAAAAAGAACTTGCTTGATGAATGATGAATGATGTTGGAAAAACGTCCAGTTAACTTTAGATTTAGAATGAGGTCTCTTTGTCCCAGTAAGTTTTTTTTCTTATTACCTTTTGGAGTCCAGGGGCCGGCCGTCACTGCTGACACTACGCGGGATGACAGCGCCCCTCTCCAGCCTCTCTGCTGACAGGGTCTTCCCCACGGAGCTGCCCAGACTGATGGCCCGGTTGGGTTGGTGGGGCTGTGGGGACGCAGTGAGGGACTGCTGCGGGCTGCTGGACGTCCGCTGCCACTTGTTGTTGTTGCTGCGAAAGGGGAACTTGTATTCAAACGAGCTGTTGTCACTGCTGCTGCTTTTGTATTCCCCCACAGGCACACGGTAGAGCTCTGAACAGCCCCTGAGGATCCAAACATAGAGAAGATCGCTGCGTTTGTTGTTTCGGTGGCAATAAAAGTCCATCGATCCACTTACCTGCGTGGGGTGGCGTCATCATGTGGTGGGATGATAACAACGCGCACTGACACAGAGGTTCGGAGGAGATCGATCATCTGCTCATGGGTCAGTGTTGCTACGGCGACCTTGCAGATTTCCACCAATCGACTCCCCTGCCTCAGTCCGGCCTGCCAGGCATAACCATACGGCTCCACCTGAAAAACAAATACTATTTTAACATTGCATTACAGTCCCAAGTCCCAAACAACCTGAGTTCTTTATTATCTACAAACATTTTACAAGGACACAGACGGTTACCTCTGCAACAATGCCTTCATAGTTCACGTGAAAGCCAAGCTGCCCCAAGCCATTTCGCCGAAGTGTCATCTCTGTGGTCTCGCAGCCTTTAGTCAGTAACTGTGCACAGGGAGGGCAAAGAAGTAAAAACACACAATATAAAAAGAACAAATGGAACAAAGAGTAACAGAAAAGGTAGGAGACTTAAGGTGGTCTTTACCTATGAAAAGAAATAATAAAAATCTGTGCAGAATAAAAATGTTAAAATTAAAATAAATATAAATGAATACTTTTTGTACCCTGCATACTTAACTTTTCAGCCACATATCCCCAAATCCACACATACATAAAGAAATGTGTCAGGGTTCACACTGAACGCATCACTTACTCACTCTTTCATGAAAACATTCAACTTAATATTTAAAGTAAGGCACTACTAAAAATCACCATTTCTTTAGAAAAATAAAAATAATCTGTTTTTAAATTTTAAGCAGAGACATGCTGCATCTTCTGCCAACTGCAACTAACTATCAATGTGCGAAAAAAACAAACTTCACAGAAAGCGTGAATAAATCACACTGCAGACAGGCACCTGACAGGAATGGCTATGAAGCCATCTGATGTTTTGGAATCAGCACACAGCCAAACAAAAAAAAGACTCGCAGCACAAGTCAGAGACATACAGAGGGGCCGACAAAAGCCCAAGGTCAGGTCCCTACCCTTATTTGGCACAGCCACAGAGCAGGTCAAAATAAGTGAAGATTAACACCAGATGAATCAAACGCAACATGAAAGTAATACACATCTCGGCTCTGTGCCAGGTTTTGAAGAGTGTGTCTGTGTGTATGTGGGCCATCAAGGTTACATAAACATAATAAAAAACATCACACTTACATTCAGGCAGCTGGATGGTGGAGAGACCCTGGGGAAATGTGTTCTAAAGCAGTAATGATTACATAAGAAAACACTTTTTTTTCCCTCTCCTCTCTAACTAGTTGCCATGGAAACAGCTAAGGAAAAGCTCGCAGCCTTTCACTTCATGTGTAGGTGTATGAGGCACTTGGAGCATGTCGTCCAAAGGTGTTTGAATGTCTCTCAATGAGCAGAGACCTGTAATGAGACTGCATCTTTGGCACACACACAGTAACGTGCAAACTGAGAGCCAACTGTGGACAGCAGGAGAGGCAGCGAGCGCAAGGTGAATGAACTTCAATGACTTGGTTCGTCTGCAGATGAGTGCCTCCAACAGTTATACTACGCTTCGCAGAGTCCTAATCACTGAAGAGCATGTTCTTACATGTGATTAAAAGAGTATGTTTGCAGAGCTGTAAATATTTCTATTGTGCCTTGAGTGATAATGTTGCCACTTTCTATATAAACAGAAAATGCTAAGCCTCCATCAGTCGGCAGTAATTAAGTAATAATTATAACTAGATAGTGGTCTTTGTAAGTGGTCTTTGATAATTCCAATTATCCATTTATTTTAATGACATCAATAAGTATAGTTTAAGGTCTCCACACCAATTACTTGCCTCTGGACACTAGAAAAATGATTTTATGGTGTTATAACAGAATAGTGTGTGTGTGTGTGTGTGTGTGTGTGTGTGTGTGTGTGTGTGTGTTTGTGTTCTAACCTCTAGACGCTTGATGACCTCTTTGAAATCCTCAGTGTTGTTACTAATACTCCGCAGAGTTAAGCTCTCTCCGCGCTCATAGAAAATCCGCAAAGACGCAGGGCTGCTCAGGGTCCAGCCGATCACATCCTTCGTGGCGCAGTTAAACACCACTTCCTTGGCCTCTTGGTCCAACACAATAATAAAGTCATTAGAGATGGCGAGGAGGGCCTCCAGTTCCCCTCCAGAGCTGTGATCTTCGACATAAACTGCCCAAGTCACTGCCCCCAGACTCCGCAACTCGGCCCCCGTGTACGGCTTTGTCTTCTCTTTCTTCTTGTGGGCCAGAGAGATGAACGGGAACTTCCCGGATGGGTCGATGGGGGTGCTGGTTGTGTGACGCTCAGCCAGGTCACGCAGATACTCCTGTCGAGTTCGGGTGGCCATGGCACAGAACTTGTTTGATTTGTGCGCTGCATTTTCTGCGTTGATGACCTTGGCTAACAAAAAGTCCCGAAACACTGAGGACTTGGGGAAGGTCACACCCTCTGGAATCGGGGGGCCGAAAGAGGGCACGTCTTTGGAGCGAGTGACTGCCACACTAATAAAAGAAGCAGTGCAGAAAATGAATGGGAGGAGGGAGAAATCAAAAGGAAGGGAAATAATTAATACTTTTGAACTCTTTAATAATAAAACACATTGAATAAAGACAGGGTGTTGTCCAAAATACTGTGGTTTCAATCAGATACAAACAATTAATCATTTAAAATTAGAGGCGAAATACAGCTACAGTCGTCTAAACTGTTTTTAAGTATGTCATGACAAAAACTTAATGGATGGTATGGCTGAATAATACATCAGGCGTGTCCAAAATCTGACCTGATGACAAGACTTTACACAGATCAGAGAATGTGCGAGCCCTATAATTTATGACTAAATCTGTGGGAAAATGTAATGTTTCATAAAAAATCTATAAAATGCTAAATGAAGAAATAAAAAAAACCTTTTTGAGAAGAAAATAAAGAGACCAAACATGACTAATCACCTTCCTCAAGTGAATTCACACTAACAAATCTGTGTCTAGTTAAAAAGGTTTGAACATTTTATGTGGGAGACAGTCATTAGCCTGGTGACAAAATGTAACTAATGTTCTCATAATTAAAATAAACCCTTTTAATAAAATGGCTTTTGTGTCAATAAAAGCTTTTTAAAATTCAATATTTATTACATCTACAGTCACTCCACAGTGCCTTGAACCTCCTTCTCTCATTTTTCCTCTCTGTAAGCCTCTGGAATGACTATCTGAGGCCGTTTGTCCTGTCTGGTATGTCAGGAACTCAGCAGAGCAGCCGTGAAGAGGGAGCAGAGGAAAGTGAGTGGGGAGTCCAAATCCTGCCTAAACCCAAGAAACCCAAGCTTGTGAGAAAGACAACTGTGGCTTAGTAAGGATTACTGTGTCAGATCAATCCTGGCAATATCCACTCAATTTAAACGTTTTAGGCTTCTTGTTAACAATTTGGGTTAGTGAAAACACACAAAAAGGTAGGTTTCTCTGCTTCTCCATGACTCACCTGTCCCGTTATAAGTGAGCTCAATCACAGGTGAAAATTGCCATCTGACAAGTGCCGCACTAAAAACTGGCACTCTCATCCCACACGCTTCCCCGCTGAGATGTTATCAGCACACATGTTGACAGCCCGAATTAATCACCAGGTCTAATAAGCAACTCAAGTCAATATGTCACCCACATATTTCTAAACATACACCTCACAGACAACCTGTCCTCACCGGAGATGTGTGGTGTTCAATTATATGAACACACATCAGTTTCTCACATTGCTCTGTTTGTGACAAAGAGGAAATGTGTCCATCACTGAAATAAGCCCAGAGACAAGTCGACAGATGTTTTCAACAAATGGGGTTTGGCATTTTCTGTGTGTTTTATAATTTTTAATCCTAGACAGAAGAAAAAAACAAGAGAACCCTGGGCTTAATTGACAACTTTTCTTTTCTTAAAGTAATACCAAGTGATTTTTTTTCCTTTTGTCATTTCTTTATGAGATTAAATAAAAAGTATTGCTATTGCCTCTTATTTTTGGAGAATACCAGTGAATATGTTTAAGATTCTGACTGTATTCAGTGTAAGTGGGTAATTAGACCCTCAACATCGTGTTACAGTGATGTTGTAGGATGCTCAATTATAATTTATGGGGTTTAGCAATACATGTCTAAAATGTCTAATTTCTTCATAGGCCACAAATCTAAATCTCTCAATAGCTAATTATCCATTTTTAAGGGTGACCTAGTTATTATTCCATTATATTGTCTATTGTTCATGGTGTAAAGAAAATATTTAACTGTGCAAAAATGAGATGCCATTGCTAAAAGAGTTATGAAAACACATTACTATATGAAATTAAAAACAAAGCACAGATTGAAACAGGACGAGATGCCACACAGCAGCCGAGCATAATCACAGTGCATTTCTATAAATGATAAATGAATCATCAGCTATTTCAGACCGAAGTATCTGAAGTGGCTGTAAAGAGGACAAAATAAATGAGCTGAATAAAACGTGACCTTTTATTCCTATTCTCTCTTCATCACAGGAAACGTCACGCAATACATTACACCGACACACTCAATCTCCAACACCTGTGAGTCAGACAAACCAAAGCCCTGTGACTCATGTAAGCCTAAGAGCGGCACCAAGAAAAATGTTAAGGCAAAAAACGTGAAAAACAGTGGGACCAATAACCAGAGAGAGAGGAAACAAAAATGAGTTGCAGTGGTGGAACACGGGGCATTGGCAGAAGAAAATGAAAAGAGTGCATTCCCGTGGCTTCGGTGATTTGAGGTCTTATAAATATCCAGTGTGTGGGCAGCGTCGCTCTTCCAGAATCTACGACCTGCTGCCCACTGAGCCAAGGCAAGAAAAGAATATGTCAATACCTGCTGGAGTGGGAGGCTGGGAGGTGTGTGTGTGTGTGTGTGTGTGTGTGTGTGTGTGTGTGTGTGTGTGTGTGTGTTATGGGATGGGGAAAAAAAGTTCTGGTCTGCTGGCAAATATGAAAGCATAAATGGAGAAAAGGAAGATAAAGATTTGGCACAAATTATCAAGGATTTATGCCATTTAGGTAAAGATATCCATTTCAAACTGAGGTGTGTGGGTTTGTTTATTCTAAAATAGTGTCACAGTTTCACAACAGACCTCAAAATAAGCTTGTACAAACACAAGGCTAAATGTGTTTCTCCCACTTTAGGCTCGTCGACTGTAAAAACGTATCCCGGGACGGGAATTATGGGACAGTACAGAAAGGAAAATTTTGATAAAGCCCAACCCTTCTTCTCACTTGTTTTGATGCTTGTTGATTTGTGTGCACTTCCCTTTTTATACGATAGCTTGTCCTATCAGTATTTGGGTGGGTTTCCTCTGGGTACTCTGGCGCCCCTGGTGTGGCTACTAGGAATTTCCCAACAGGGATAATAAATGGATAAAAATAAAAATAAAAAAGGATTTGCCACCAATTCCACCAGTGGTCGCACAGCAATAACAAATGTGTTGGTTATAGAATGGATGATATGCAACTTCATTTCAGTTTTTACAAGAAGACTAAAAATAATGCGTATCATTATAAAGTGGGTCAGAATGGCTCGGACTATTACAATATGATAATTTCCGCTCTGCTTGTTTGCACATGTCCTGTGAACCAAAGCTTCAAAAGATAAAATGCATCTAAATGTGGTGAAATGCATAATTCCCATTTGCACATCACATATACTGTATGTCGGTGGGTAAATGGTTTCAGTGCGTTGCTGGCCAGTAATGAAGTATTCCCATGGGGGATAATTAAGACCTCACACAATGTGTTCAGACAGCAATTAAAAGAACCACTAACCGAAGAGGTAGGACAAGTCATGAAGCCAGAATATAGGAGCATGACAGAAAAGTAGCTCACAAGCACGAGAAGGAATAAACAAGGATAACAGCTAAATGCAGTCATCATTAGTTTTCAGAAATGGCCCCAGGCTGGCACATGTTACAATTCAAACTACACATTTGTGACAATGTGGTAATCATTTTGGAGCTATTAGAGGCGGCTTTCAACATTAAAACCCACTCAATGATAAAGTGAGAATATGCAAAGGCGGTGGTAGATGTGCAACTTTTTTCAGAACAATATTGTTTTAGTTTATCAGTCCTGAGTGATAAAGAGAAGTTTTTCTTCTTAGTGTGCGTCTCACCTGTAGGAGGTGTTTTCCGAGCACGGATTATGAACATGTACAACCACAAAGACGTGCTGGAAGTGCGAGCGAATGTTTTTGGGGGTGAACGGGAGAGCGCCGGGTTCCTGCAAAACAATCGTGACGATGTCGTTCCCAATGTGGCGCTTCCTCAATAACTGCAGAAACACAAAGTGGGAGGGAAAACATATTAGCATGAAAAAACACAATCTACTTGTAGTGTACATAACAACTTTCTATATTTGTCTAATTATAATCCAACCAGAATAGAATCAACACATCTCAGAAAAGTCATCTTTACGTTTAGGTCCATCTCTGAAGTAGAAATCCACTTATTAGTATTGGAGCAAACCAACTTGTAGCGTACCTGTTGTTTATTATTGGGTGTATAGGGGAGCATGGTCGACACATGGAACATGATTTCATAATCCTTGTAAGTTGTATACATGGAGTGTGTCCCGGTTGAATCAGCTGAAAAATAAAGAACAGCTTTTAGACACGAGAAAAAAAAAAAAGGGTCTTTAAGCTTAGAACTGGATTTAAATCTTAGATCTTTACTGTGAATGAAACTTTCAGAATACAGGGGTCCCACAAATTTTTCAGATCAGGGACAGAATTCATAATTTATCATTAATCATACTTAAGACCAACTTTTTCCTAAATTTTGGAAGAAAATAGACTACAACTTTAAATTTTCTTTCTCAGTTTAAACTCTAATCAACAGACTAACAGTAACCTCAGAGGGACAAAACTCAAACTTTCCCAATGGTTTCATGGAAGGGCACAAATGACACTGCAGGGTTGGTCTAAACGAGATGCATTAGCACACAGTGGTCTGGGGACACAATAATGGAAAACATGATGGTATAAAATACAAAATTTCCAAGACAATAACACTTATTTTCCAGGATTTTTTTTTTAATTTTGATTAATTTCCAAGACGCATAGGGACCTTGAGAATAATAATCTATTAACTGCATTTGGTCATGAATTGTAACCAAGTGTCATCTTTCTCTTGAGTGAATGCTGATTACAATGGCCTATAAACATTGGCCCTGAAGAGCCACTGCATGCTAATAACCACCTCCGCAGGCTATTGATGCTCTCTGTTCTGGCAACAAACAAGTCACAAGGTGTTTTTTAAAGGCCATACTTAACCTTGCTAGATTAGTGCAATTAATTACACCAGTTCCTCGGGGAGTGCTGTGGATGGTGGCATTTGATTTGAGAACATTTCCAACAAAGCATTAACAGAGCGGAGTTAAGATAAGCAAGGAAAGAGTAGCAATTAAAACACCCGGGATGTTTCAGCAAGGACTAAAAAAAAAGAAAGTGACTCAGTTTAAACCAGTCGAAAGAACACAAAATTGAACTGGTTTAGTAACAGTGGCTGAAACTGAATCCAGTCTTTGTATGTGTTCACCATGAAACTTGAGCCAATTGATCGGCTTCTTATCGTGCACCAAATGCTGCCCTGCTTTTCCGCTACACAGCAGCAACTTCTTTGATCACACAGCATTTTTAGAGATGCTGCTCTACAAAATTGACTCATTGTTTTTACATATTTAACTGCATTAAAGCAAAAAGTCTAAAAAAAAAAAAAAAAAAAAAAGAAGTTATTCGGTATCTCTATAGTTCTTGAAACAGATACAGTACAGACATTAAAAAAAGATAATAGAAAACACGATATTCGCATTGTTGGATGGTCTCTGCACTTCACTTTTTTCCCCTCATAAATTACCTTTAAGGATATTGACTTTTACAATCTTACAACAAATCCAAAGAGCTTGTAACCTTTGATATTACTGTTTTTGCCTGACAGAAGGAACACGTCATTTCTGTCTAAGTACGTACTCTTGGTGTCAAGCTGGGCTCTGTACTTGGTGAACCCTTTGAGCCGAACCCTTTCCCCGAGCAAATGCAGGAACTCCTCCAGTGCAGGACCTGCCGATTCGTTGTTGTACATCTCCTCCTCGCTGCTCTGCCCCGCCATGCAGTACATCACCCCAACCTTTCTCTGGAAACTCAGCTGTGGAGAGAGCAGCTACTGTTACAAAGAAAGAAGGCAACTGTGGGTATATATAAATATTCTTTAGAAATCATGTTGACATTTTAGAAAAGGACTAATGTTTGAAGAATAACTACACTGGGTTGTTTCTGCAGGGCTCATGGAGTCATTTTCCAGAGCAATCGTGTTGACATTTACCAAGCTCAGCTTTAGATGATTACATCAGGGAGCTTGTTTTTATTATGGTTTTGGAAGAGAAGCATGTCTATAATGCAGTTAGTCTGCGCAAGAAACTAAAATAATATAAAATCCTATTAATTCATCCCCTTCCCCGAAAAAAACATGTATATGGAAATGCTTAGGAACAATAATGGCTGTTTATTGAAATGACCAATCAAAATAAAAGACAAAAAGCTCTTGTGTAGTGTGCCTCTTACCCCCTGCTCGTCCAGCTTCATCAGCTGATCCGTGACCTTGGGCGTATTCAGAGCCAGTCGAAGGCAGTGAACATTCAGCTCTGGCACCAGATACTCCAAAACCTCTTTGAGGGGCAGTCCTCGAGCAAGGCCATGTTTGGACGTAGAGGGCACCGCATCTTCTAAGATAGAGCCACGCAGGGTATTCAGCTGGAAAAGATAGTCGAGAGTCAGTATAGCATTAAGATTGTCATTTCTTTTTAAGTAAATGTTTTTGCCATTTAAACACAAACATTTTTTTTATAAAGATTAAAAGCATAATTCTAGAGAAACAGTCCAATGGACAAACACTCTGTTGGGACATGCACGAGTCAGTAATGAGGCATAAAGGACCTTTACCTGTCAATTGCTAGCCTTTGAGGGGCACCTCTCGAGTGACGGCCCTAGTAATTACTGCATGACAATTTTCAATATCAATTACGAAACACAATCTTCTTCAAACCGCGTGATAAAAATAGTTTTACCAAACTGCTTCTGCTCGTTCTCAAAACAATTCAACAAGCAAATGGTCTGGCTCAGCAAAAATAATGCATGGAAGTTTGTTTTTTTTTGCTGAAGATGGCACTGAAAAGACACTTTAGGTTAAAATGGAGGAGCATGAATAAATAAAGATGGTTATAGAAAAGAGCAGGACCTGAATATCTACTGGCAGATAATAAACACAGATGAATATTTGCGGTGGTGCAGAGGCTTTTAGGTTCAGATAAATTTAGGATTTTTTGTATGTTTGCCTTGACATAGTGTTTAAAAAAAGACCCGTGGAGAAGAGGGAAAAACAAAAGAGTGAAACCTCAAGATCATATAGTATCCTTAACTCATGCCCTTCTAATTAGAACTCTACTTTATTCTTTGAAATTAGAAAAGTAAAAGAGTAGAAAAAGAGTTAACCGGGAAAAAAAAAAAAAGACACTGATTGATTCATCCCTAGAGACTATTTCTCACAATGTATTTCAACTCAAGGGCAGCACTTTTCCTTTCTCCAATCAAATACCAAAGGCCCTATTTTGTTTTGCTAAAAAATACCACGGCTTCGTCTTTAACAGATTAAGGATGAGAGAGATGTTAGATGTGCTCAAGTAATAAGAAAATTGACCTCTGACTCGGTCAATAGGAAGAGGAGAAAGTCGAGGCACACACCCTTGTGAACTATTAACTATGAAGGATACCAAGCTCATTATAATCCCTTAAAATTAAATATGCTATTTAAAGCTCTACTTGATTAACCTCAAAAAGTACAGCTTGACAAAATGTAGAACTCTTCAGCTTTTCTAATCAGCTGTGCTCGGCGGACAGTGTATGGTATATATTCCCTCCTACGCGGTTTAAACTCCTAATAGCTTCTCCGTGGCATCAGTCAGTACAGCGTGTACTCAGTATTGACACATTGTAAACTCCCACGAGAGCAGCCACAGACGCTGGCTATGCAAGTGAATGAACAAAAAAAAATGTAATGATGATTGCACAAGTCTGACTCATTAGGGACTCATTTTGGCAGCAATTTCACAGCAACTTTAATTGTTGGGTGTACCTCGCTCGTCCTAAAGATGACCCTGTAGTTGTACTGCTGCCCGTGCTCCTTGTGCTCCTCCAGCTTCTCTCTGCGCAGACTCACCGCCACTGGCCCCAGGTTTTCATCCACCCCCAGGTAGTTCCAGTGCTCTAAGGATGGAATATTCAGGGAGGAACACAGTTTTTTGTTTTTTTTTAAAAAGATACAGAATTTAAGCTACAAATTAAAAAGTAACCATACTCTGCAATTCTGAGCTTTCTTTATATCAAAATGTTCATACTTTATTTTAAAACTAAATCGAAGCATTTTGAGAAAGCAACCATTGACCAATTTATGCAAGAGAGGATATTTCCAAGATTACAGGAGCACCTTATTTTTATACATTTTTTATGAATGTGCTGTATTTTATTTAACAAATTGTGGACTTCTTTTTCTATGTGCACCCAGACCTGGCCACAATAAAAGAGTCACTATGATGTTTCATACTGCGGTAGAACCCTTGTGATGCACAGACAGACATTAACCACATACACTGGAACAAACAACTACTCCATTATCATAAAAAGTCGGGCATGTGTCCACCTGGGTTACCTCTAAGGTAAAAGTACTTTCTGTAGTAATAAGCGCCAAGGTCAACATGCTCCACAATGTATCGTTTGGACTTGTCGGTGTGTTGGCTCGGCCCGTCCTTGGGAGCTTCCAGCACTGCCACACCCGCGTTGGTAAAATGGGACGTGAGCGTGGCCTCTAAAGGAGCCTCCTCTGTGCTGCCTGAAGAACTGCTCGAGCTGCCACCACTGCCAATGCTGCCCTGCTGCACAAGTGAAATGTGAAAGAGTAAGAAAAGTTTATTACAATACATTCTCGATGATTGTATGCATATTATAGGTTGTTCATATTGTGTGACCATATAAAAGGAGTTACCTGTTTTACAGGGCAAATGTTCCTCTCTCCTTCTCCACCGATCTCGTTCCTAAAACAAGGGCAGCTGAGGACCAGGTCATTGCTCTTGTCATCACCCGGATCTAGAGCAGGGTTTGTTCCATGTCCTGGTCCCTCTTTTGTGTTGAGCTCTTCTTGTGAGCCACAGGGCGACCCGTACCCTCCGCTCTGATTGGATGACAGAGATGATGTAGCCGAAGCAGAGGCAGCAGCTGCAGCAGAGGCCCCAGTGGTGGTGTTTTTGCGTTTGGACCCTGCCTGCCGGCTCTGGATGGCCTCATTGAGGTCAAACAGTAGAGACTGGACATCAAAATGAGCAAAGCCTTTCTGGCACACCCATGGTTTGGGAGGTGGGCAGCTCTCATCCACTTTGCCGCCATCCTCAACGTCTGAGCCTGCTCTGGATGTGTCACCCTCCACCTTTACACTCCGCAGCTTTCGAAATATTGATTCCCCTCCTGTCTCAGACTTTGACCTTCGCTTCAGCTGCTTTTCTCGTTCCTTAAGCCGACTCGCAGGGCTTCCTTTAACGGGCCCTAGAGGTCCATCGGGCAAGTCAAGGGCAGCCTGTTTTATGGGGGCTACTGTCAGGAGTTCTGAAAGCCTCTCCGGAGCTGGGCTTCGCTGATCAGGGGCCTCAGCAGACTGGTACCCTTTAAGCATGTCAAAAAAGCTCTCTCCTGACACACCATGCTTGTCAATGGATGAAGTGCTGCCATATTCGCGGTGCATGGGTGTCCACCCAGAAAAGGACCAGCCTTCATTGTCACCATCCAGTTCACTGATGGTGATGTCACTGTTGCTGCGCTGGCGGATGCGGCGCATGCCTTTACGAGGTGACCCTAGATAACCATCTGGTGACAGGAAGCGATTGTCTTTTCCTTTACTCGTCATCTTGTTCTTGAGGGTGTTTTGGATGTTGCGCAGCATTGAGGAGTCCTGAGGGCTTATCAGGTGGCCCAGCTTGGCCGAAAGATTGCTGTGGGCTGCGACGGCTGACACTCCTCCACTATTACCTCCACCGCCGCTTCCACTGCTGCCCCCACTTCCACCACCTCTTTCGCTTCGTTCTACTCGTTCAGGTCCCAAAATCCTCTCTCGGTCGCCACTTCCAGACCCAGAGGAACTGGTTGTGGTGGAGCTGGGCGAGTCCGTCTCCACTGTGATGTGCCAAACCCCTCCTCCTCCACCCTCTTTCCTCGGCGGCCAGTCAGCCACTCGAGCACGGACACCCATTTTTGGAACTCCAGGGTTTGTCCCGGTTGTGGTAGAGGAGGAGATATGGGCGCTCTCGCTACGAGGTGGAGGTGCCCCACCATTGGGCAGCCTCAAACGTCTCGTATAAAACTCATCGGTAGCGGGCACCGAGCCCCCAACCGAGCGTTCCGTCTGAGAACGCTTTAGACTGGTCATACTGGTCCAGGGGATGGGTCAGGGGGGAGAAGGGAGGGAAATGGGGCTGGAGTGGGCAGTTTTAAAATAGACTCAACATAATTCCACTAATCCAAGTGATGGGAGTCTCATGGACACAGTTGGAGCTGAAAGACAAAAGCAGAAGATTTTAAATTGAAAAAAGTGGCCTGTGCCAGTCCCAAGCCCGGGTAAATGGGAGGTTTGCGTCAAGAAGGGCATCCAGCACTTTTCTACCTATAAGTAGGCACTTAAAGCAATACTACTTTGTTGTGGGGACCACGGATGGGGTTAAAGCCAAAAGGCTATTACTTTTTACATTTGTCCAATTAACTCAATATACTGAAAATACTGATGTTAATTGCACCTTAATTGGAGTTTGGACAAGGTGTTCTGATGAAGAAGAGCAGTTGATGTTTCTCATAGACAAGTGTCAGTGCAACATCTCACAAAAGCAAAAGCCTTTAAAAAGGTTTTATATTATTAGATAAAGAGCTGCACTTTTTTAAAGACGGAACGAGCTGCGGAGAGCTGATTCAGATTGTGATTGTCTGCTGGTCTGTCCATATCGCAGCACAACCTCGATCGCACAGACCACACTTTGTGTCGCCATGGAGATGAGATTTTTTCGTGAGTCTGTGTGGGTGAAGGAGAACGGGGAATCGGATCCTTTCCTGAAGTTTCCCACAGAACTAAAAACAGTTCTTATTTTACTTTAACTCATTATTACAGTTCATTAAACACTGAATTGATTTCATGGTTATGTAAACAGTTTTATTTTATGCCCTCACAGTTAATTGACAAAGTTTGCATGGGAAAAAATGCTTAATTATTACTATACTCTGGTGTTTTACCCCATGCAAAGTTTTCTTAAAAGAAAGACTCAGTGTTGCTGTGTTGCACATTACTTTTGCAATGAGACCTACTTCATCTCCCTGTGGTATAATAATAATGTACATACATGCATCTCATCTGAAAAGCTTTTGTTCTTATCCACAAAGTGTCTGATAATATAATTGATAAAATTAGAAAAATATTAAAGTATAAAATTCCCAATAGTTTTTTATTTAAAAAAAGTGGAAAACTAGAATAAATGGCCCAGCAGCGGGCGTCTCCGCAGTTGACTCAGACCAATTACACCGGCAGAGAACCTTTAGCGGTGTCTAAATGAGGGCAGTTCCTGAGGTAAATACGGTACAGTATCAGCGCACACTGCAGCTGAGCCTGTCAGATGATCAGCTGACAGGAAATCATGAGCAGAGGGACTTATTAGCATCTCAAACAGAATAGAAGCTGAGACAGTAAACAAAGCACAAGATAAATCCAACTGAACAACAACAGGTACAAGCTAAGGCTTCCATTTGCCATTTTATTTGTATTATATGGAAACAACAATTGATTCAATAAGTGAGGGGCCTTGACAGAGGTGTGTACTATTAAAGTCTCATGATTGTCATTCAGTCGGCTACACATAACAGGTGTGCGCTATGTGCACTGAGTGGCTTTAAATCAGCCTCAATGCACACTGAGTCATCCTCGGCTGAAAATTACAGAGCAGATGTGCTGAATGACTAACAGCAGCTACTGCGGCACAAAGACAGGAGACAGAGACTCCTAAAATACAGACGGGAAACCAAGTTTGAGCTCAAGCTTAGACCATTTATTTATTAGTAGAGAAAATAAAAGACAAACTTAATAATCAACTTCTATTGTATATTAATTTACCACACGTTGGGTTTTAGCACAGATCATCACTGTGCAATCAAAATGTGGTAAACATAAATAACAAAGTCAGACAAGGTGTGTTTTTCATGACCAAACCGCACGGCCGTTACTCACTTGCTACACCAGAAAGACCTGTTAACTGGTGAGTCGGGGCAAGTTGTGTCTTGGTTTTGCAAAAGCCCACATCAGTGTCCCAATGGCTCCTGGAAAAATGGCAACCTCAAACAAAGGCGTGTTTTCTCATTCACCTGCTGCAGACTCACTGGGTGTCACCCAATGGTGTAAGATGTTTACAGTGAGCCCCAGTGAGTGAGATTTTGGAAAGGTTGCGTTTCTTTGAGTGCAATTGTGCCATGTTTAATGTTGGTAAGTATGCTTCAGAGAGTCAATCTAAAGAGCTTTTTACTAAATGAGTCCCACTTAACTCTAGTGTGCAAAATTATAGAGTCATTTATAGTCAATTTAATACAAATGAAAAACACTATCGGCACACTATCAGTGAATCCTCTAGTTTGTACCCATGACCAAAATACTGTACCTAACAAGATATTTACTGGTTGAAGGATGTGCAAAATCTGAATGACTGCTAAGTAGCCGTTTACCTAAGAGCACTGGTAAGGAAAACACACAACAGACTGCACTAGACAACATGTCCTTAGACCCTCCATCAGGGTAAGGAAAAACTTTGGCGGCTGACTTTAATAGTAAAGGTAAGAGCATTTCCACACGCACTGGCTACCTGAATATACTAAATTGACCAGATTATTCCATTGATGGATTTTAAAGTGCATCACTTTTTCAGGACGGGCAGTGTATGTTCCCTGCTTATTATTAATATCAGAAATCATCATCCCTTTTCAATTCTCATTAAAAGACAATGTGGAATTTGGTTATACACAGCTTAACAAAATTAAATACATTAGCTAAAACCCACACCAAAACATGCTGTAGTCTCCAATTAATGACATGACCTGGGGTCCCCTTGGTGGCAGCTGAAAAATCTCCGCACAGGGGTTAAAATAAGAGATAAAAAATAAATAAATTAAAAAAATAACTATGTTGATAAGAATGTATAATAACCCTTTGAATTTTTTTAAACTTGAAAAAACTGACAAAAAGACACAAGGGAGAACCTATAAATAGAGGATTCCAGAGGACTTTTTTTTTTTTTTTTTTACCAAACTCGAAAATCTTTTTATATTTATGAACTGCATTGATCGTTTCAAACTTTAATAGTGACCTGATCATCCGACCTAAATTATCACTGGTTCCATTTGTGGAAAAGAGCATGTCCCTGCAGAGCTGCCGTAGGGACTTACATGTTGTAGAAAGAACAGGTGTGTGTGATTAATTATAATCATAATAAATAGCTGCATTTTTAATACCAATAAAATAAATAATAAATAAATAAAATATTGTATAAAAATAAATGCAGTTATGTCAAACCTTGTATAAAAGTACCTAATAGTCTTTTCATAGCCACCCTGCCTTAGAAAACTGGCAGGCAGCACGCCGTCCAAAGTGTTGGGTTTCAGCTCAAAGCCTTTCAAAGTGGAATAGTAATTGTGTGGAAAGATAAACGTGCCTTTCCTCTGCTGAGCTGCGCACTGGGGTGGGGTCTCCTCCACGCCTTATTGAACTAAAAAAAGGCTTTTTGGGTGTTCTTAAGTCTGTGGCTGTTATTTCCTTTCCTCAGGTGTGAAATTGCAAAAGCAGACGACCGCAAGCACTCCCTGGTCACCAGCTATCACACGATGACAACAGAAGATTAGACAGTTAGAAATAAAAGATACATTATCGTTTGTGAGAATGTGTAAACTCATGGCGACAAAGCAATTGTGCCTTAGAAATGTTGATGTGAATATAAATACTACAAGCACAATTCATTTGTTTTTAAACAGCTACAAAAAAAAAAAACATTCCGGCATGATTAGAATAATGATGTCTACCTACACAGTGTAAATCTTTTACCTTTGAGATTGCTGGGACCACTCGGCGTCCCACTTTCATTAAAGAGGCCGTCTCTGCACATCAGCGGGGAGCAGATGTTTTTAAACCCCTGAGTCACAACCATGAACCAAACTCATTTACATAACAGTGATTCACTGCACTGACTCTATTGGGACTTGGATTTTTCACTTTTTAATATTGGTTATTTTTTGTTACTAACCTAAAAACAGTAATTTTTAGGATTTTGTACAGTTGCCTCTGCAAGTGTTATAGTCTTACTGGGGTAACTAAAGGTATGTGTGGAGCATGTATAGATAAATTGTTGAGTAACCCTGCCATGGCCCAGGCTCATCTCATACTTAAAAAAGCGATGATAGTGTGTGGGATATGCTAATGCCAACTCTGCAGCACTTTGGTAAATTCTACTAAGGCCCTTATCTTATGTCTTAAAATGGATCTGTTAAGCCCTTTGAGTTGGCTGTTGTGATATTGGGCTACACAAAAATAAATGTCTTGTCCTTTGTGCCTCACCTGGTAGGGCGCATACCACAGGGGGACCTGGGTTAGACTCCAGCTCAGGACTTTTTTCTCCATTTCATTACCTCTTTCTTTGATCATCATTCATCTATTAGAATACCCCAAGAGTCAAACAGAAAAATGTAATGATGCAGTGGCGCGGCAGTAGCTCATTGGGTAGAGCTGTATATTATTTGATTTTTGGAATATGGTATTTCATTGTTTTTCAAGGACATTTGGGAAAGCCCTGAAGCCTTGTGGCCATCTTGGCAGTTTCTTCTACAAAACTTGAAAGAATTATTTAATTGAACAAGGCTAATTCTGCAAATGTGGAAACCTGAATCTGTTCCTACATTTGATTTATGGTTGACTGACCTGTCAAACACACTTAGAAAATAAAAGGTAGAGGCAATCCAAATCTTATTATTTAACAATTAAGAAAAATATTGTCTGTGGCGTTTTTGGTTTTGTTTTTCTATTAGGGGTGTGTGGAGAAGTGTGGTCTTGTGTATTTGCAATCTTTTGGTTCTGCCTTTGTTTTTGTTGTGTCCATTGATTGTATGTTATATAATATTGTAGATTAAACTCAAACTTTACTCAAAACCTGAACTACATTTTTAAGTGTAGTGCCGATTCACAAAAAGTCCAGAGAGTGAACTAAACTGGTGTGTTTTCCTCAATCATCAGAGACTTTCCACCATTCAGCCAGGACAGTGGTATCTGGGTCACATAAGCTTGAGTGAATAAGGTCCATACAGACAACTGGCCCGGTGTCAGGCTGATCCATTATTCATGGCAGGCAGAAAGGCTTTTGGAAAAAGTGGGGGTCGGGTTGTAAATACAGTATGCGGACAGATTTTCTCTCAGCAGACTGATCGGACAATTGCTGGCCACAAATTGTGCTTCACAAGTGTTTCAACCATCTGCACCAACTCACTGCAAAATCTGCAGATCAAATACATTTAAAATAATACTGTAAACTTTAACAGCACAATCTCCTTAAAAGACCATTCTACAAGTATACTACAAAAGCAACACATATCTAAGTGGCTTTAGTCCGCTTTAGTAATGTTCTAATCTCACATGGCACTTTAACAGAGAATAGAGAAAGAAGATAAATATTAAACCCCTTGCAAATGTTCTTCAGCTCATTCAGTAAAAGCACAGGCAGTTGCCTTGTCCCAAAAATATTTATGACATTTTGGCCAACTGGTGTTGCCAAAATGCATCTGTTATGATATGAATGACTGCAGATTGTGATAGAGTTGTAGTATTTCCAGATGGAACAAGCCTGTTTTAACATCTATAACATTGTTCTAAATATTCTCTTCCATGACTTGTCTTTTTTCCTTGTGATTAATCAGAAACCACGGGCTGCATTTACACATCTCTCACTTCTCACACTAACCCAACAAGGCCATGGGGCAAATACCAGTAAAGTAAATACCAGGGTAAAACACAGTCAGGTGTGACATACAGCACATCACAGGTCTCATTGTTGTCGAAACTGATAAGCAACATCCCAGTTACACTATTTTCACCTAATAGAGGACACTCGTGTGAAAATTATTTGTCTTGTGCAAGTTTGTTCTTCCAGGACCTTTTCAATATTCTGTCTCATAGGCTCACTCCTGCCTTTTGAGATGGTGCTGCTGGATTTTCAATCTAATCCAAACATGGTATAATCTGATAACTTAACTGTTTTATAAAAAAAAAAATCTTTTGAATAAAAAGGGCCACTGATAAATTATATAAAACTAAACTAGTTCATGTTATTTGTCCCTTTTATAATAATATTGTTTTACAGAATTTATTTCAAGGGCAAAGTGAATAGCTCCATTTAGATCCACTTGAAAGACCCATGATACATACTCAGTAAAAAATAAGTAAACAGGCTAAATATAAAAAGGATCCTTCATACACATTCGACACTTGGTGTGTAGTTTCTCTTAGTTTTCTTTTACTGTGTTAAACTATCAGATGATACAATGTACCCAAAAACATCTAGTATGTAGCATGTATTTGCTTTGTATGAACCATGAAGTCACCTGGAACAGAACAATAGCTGACTGTTTAAGCTCAGAATTAATAAAAGTGTCTTTTTACAATAATGCTGTGCTTTAAATTGTGCAAATTTTGTCCCAAAAAGCATTTTGTCATGCCACTATTGGACTCAACACAACATAATCTTTTTGTGCCGACTACTGGGTAGAAACTGCTCTGTCATTCACAGTCAATATATTAAAAATATTATTGTTGAATTGTACACAAAATTTGAAAAATATGTACTTCTTATTCAAACATCTGATTTGAATATACCACATCACCACATTTCAAAAAGGACCACATCCCAGTAAAGAGTTTCAGAGTCAGACTCTTGATATCTCCTGAGCAAGAGCCACCTCCGCAGCAGCACTAAAAGCCCTCTAATCTGTGCCAATCAGATGACGCCAGACAGCCATTTGTTGTTGAACTGGGCAACAGCGCACGCCCCCCCTCCCCTCATTTCAACCGACACTGCAGACCCCAGCAAAACGCTAGCATTACGGCAAACGCAGACATGGCAGCGAGGGTGACAGAAATAGCAGAGTGGTGAATCAGAGAGAAAAGAACTGTGTGTAATTAACGTGAAGGCTGCAGAGAGATAAAGAACCAGCGAAGAGAGGGCGTTGAGAAAAAGCAAAGGAGAGCAGATCTATTTGAAACAAGATAGATCAAAAAGCTCCACAAAACAAGTGAAGAACACAGATCAAACCAAATCCTGTTTAAGATTTAAGTCAAAGTACTGAGGATGGTTTACAAAGTTTGCCATTTGACTCAAAAGTGACACAAGGATGTTTGGTTCTAAACTGGAAATGTTACGTGTGAATCTTAGTATCACAATCTCTCTCTGAAGCTCAGATACAATGTCAGGCACTTCACAAAGACAAAGATGCTCTGACAGTTTCATCAGTTTTTCAGCTGTAGCCTTCATAACAGCTGTTGAGGTTGAATTTGTTTAAGTACTTTTATACTTTCAGTATTTTCTTAAAGTTTTTTTGCATTTATTTGATGGAAACAGAATGAGAGAGACGAGAATAAAGATATGCGTTATGCGCTCTACCATGTAAGCCACTGAGCCGATACTGTCATGGTTACTTTTGTTTTTTCTTAACCATTCTACCACTGGCTCAAACAGCATACAACTTCCAAAGCACCAACAATATCTGAACTAAGCATGCGCACACCGAAACATGCAAACAGGCAAATATTTAAAATCTTGAGACTCACTTTGAATTCTGTGAAAGACAGATTCTCAGAAAACCTCTCACTTTGTTTACTTCAACAGAAAATGAACGAGGCATTCATCTGTGTCAAAATGCTCAAGAGCTGATAACATCTAAATAATAAATACATTTAAAAAGTCTATGTATGATTCTGGACTCGGATCAGTTTTTTATTTTATTTTCTTTGGCTGCACACATTCAGATTATCAATAATCAATATCAGTTTGTTTGTTCTAGAATAACATGAGCAAAGTACAAATAAATCTCAAAATACAGGCAGCTTGTAGGTTTAACAGACAATTTTAAACAAAGCTACAAGTTATGAATGCTAAAAGTCATACTAAAGGCCATAAAATACAGAAGTGAATGTGAGATTCTTGCTTTGGAAAAGAACAAAGAACTTTTACATTTGCCTTTGTTGTCCATCATAAATCTGTACACCTTGCTCTCAATAGTGTACTCCACTTTCATAGGAAAAATGTGCAACAGTCTTTAAACACAATGGGTTTGAGAACTCTACTCCAATGTTTGATTTCCAGTGGGTGGGACAAATGGATAAACCAGAGCAATAAATTTCCTGACATAAGCAATACAACAAGACTTAATTTTATGAGTCTTTGCGCAAAGCTGGCACAATTTTTGATAAACAATAAAATTTGGTCAATGTTGTTAGGCTCAGGTGGGGGTTCCAGACCCACAAGATGTTTTTTTAAGAAAGCAAAACTCAGTGGGTCTGGCAGGCAAGGCTTCCAAATAGCTTTAGACCAGCGGTCCCCAACCCCCCGGAACCGCTCTGTGGGTCATTTGGTACCGGACCGCAGAGAAAGAATAAATAACTTAAATTATTTCCAAGTGTTTTATTTTGAAAAATTACCAGTTTCCCTCTTTTACATCCGTCTATGACTCACTCTTGACGCTTGTCCCGGTCACGTAATGCGTTGTCGCTAAAATTAAACCCCCAAGCTAGCAAAATGAGTAAAAAAACAAACGTCTCTGGAAAGTTTCTTCGCAAAGGGCAAAAGAGCCAGTGAGAAAAAAGAAGAAAATATATAGAAAACAATGCACCGGTCCGTGGCGCGTACAAGGTTGGGGGCCGCTGCTGTAGACCAGTGTAAATATGACACTGCTTCCTGTTGTGATCAACAGTAATAACACTGAACCATGTATTAAACAAAATACTCTGCTCGATGTTGGTAATTACATGTTGCTCATTTCACTGTGTCCAAGCTGAGTAATGCCTGTGACAGCCCTGCATTTATCATGTTTAATTGTATAGAGACCCTCTCGGTTGAATGAAGATGTGCTTTTATCGTCAGCCACTGGGAACAGGTGACTTCTTAAGCTCCACGAAAAAAGCCACACATGACAGCCATCAGAGAAAAGCTGCAGATTTTCAAAATGGCACCTCTCTGCGTGGGCAACATCGAGCTGAAACGGCAGTGCAGTGAAGAGAGTGGCTGAGAAACAAGCAGCTCTCTCACCAATGTACTGTTACATGTTCTAGTTTTGTGGAAAAAAGGAAAAAGACCAACAGACAGCGAGGCACGGACAAGGACAAATGTTTGTACAGTCATTTCCAGTACAAAAGATGAATTAACTGTCCAAGATGTGTGCGGCATTGGTACACAATCAGTGATGATAATATTTTTAAAGCAAACACCATCCAGGGACTAACCATGTTTTGGGAAGATCTGTAATGTCAAGGAGTGTCATTATACTAAATGTACATAATAAGCAGAGCAAAGTGAGCAACAGCATATAGAATTTTTTTTGCATGACTCTAGGGTCTGCGGAAAGCTACAATGACAAAAATATAAGTTTCCTCAAATGAGAGAAAACTTGTCACAGTTACAATCTTCAGTGATGGGGCACAAACGTCATTCCCAAAGAGATCCAAAACCGAAGGTCAGAGCCAAAAGCAAACACTCTTTGCATATAATCCATATAATTTTTAATTATTATTTCATCTTTGCTTCCAACAGGTAAATACACCAGCAGAGGTAGACATTAGCGATGCACTGGGGGTTCAGGAAACATGTGAAATAGGAATAATTTGATGAGAATATGTAAAGTCTGACACAAGTCCTGAGTTTAGTCCTGGGAAAATTGATGCAGTGCCCCTGCGTCATTGCATTAATGCCTAAACTGACTGGTACAAAGAAGTGAGACGAAAATGAACGTTTTGTACAGGGGCCAGTTGATCATATATCAACGGGAAATCCTATTCTTTCTGAATGTATGACTCGAGCCGGTACCATTCTGTTACAGCCAATCACATTCTTCCAGGAAACATAGTTCACCTACTTCCTGGTTCCCCTGAGGAAGTACATGTCACACTCAAGACACAAGTCTGACTGAGTTTAAGGGGAAAGAAAAACACATCTAAACTGCAGCAGCTGTGTGAATGGAGTTCTGTGTTAATGTGTGATACTGTGTTGACACTATTCTGTTCAGTTTTTTATTACTTTCGAAGTGTTTGCAAAAGAGTACCTGCAGCTGTCACTACAAACTGCAAACAGGCTTCAATGACCAAAGAATTAAATTAGGGATGCCCTGATACCACTTTTTTTCTAGAATTAGTACAGGGAGGAGTATCTATATTTAATAAACCACACGTGTTCCAATATTAGCTCATTCTCCACAAAAGGTCTCAGCTCATTTGTTTGTTTATGGGAATGAATCCATACCTAATTCACTGGTACGCCTTCTTTCTAACCAACACAGTCCAGTTAGGTTGAAGGTGGAAAACACTCGTTCTTCTGCCCTCAATGTTGGTGCGTCCCAGTTTTATACACAGATGATTGTCGTTCAGATTCATCAAATCAATATATCCTAAAAACACTCTTTTTAGGATATATGGACTTTTTAACATCCTGATAATACTGTTTTCCTAACATTGTTAAATAGCTCGGCAGCCCAGGAAAGCACCGAGGTGTTGACAGTGGTGGAGACATGGCAGCCACAAGGTGGGTTTAGTGTCTTGCCCGAGGACACAACAACAGAATATACTGGGGAGAGCAGGAATCGAACCACCAAACTTTTGGTTAAAGGACAACCACTCTACCACTGAACCCTATTTAGACACACCTTTTCACTCAATCCATTACAAAACCCCTACTTTCTAATGGACCCCGTGGTATTAAAAAAATTGCTGCATTTGTACTGCGGTACTGACAGGTGGGCAGGTGTTTGGCCAATTACAGAAGGAAAGAGATGAAGCAGGACGAGGCGGGACACAAGAATAGATCTAATGAGGGTACGGTATGATTGCAGAGGGGCTGAAGAGACGCACGCTCATTTGTGCCCACAGCAAGAGTATTGGACGGTAAGAATGAAGTGGCAGAGAGTATGATAGAGACAGACAGGACGGATAATGGAAGTGAAAGGGATTGAGTCCTCACTCGATGCGAGGGGATGTGGGAGGAGATGAGATGCTCCGAGTGAAAGTGGGAGAAAGATGAGTAGTTGTTCTATCAAATTAACCATCCTCTGCCCTTACCTTTTATTTCTCTACATCACTCTATCCCCCTGTCTACCAGTCCATCCCTCCATCACCACATTCAAAGAAACACAGCTGGAAGCGGTCACGCTGTGGGAACCTTTCATTATGATACACTCACACCACATGCAGGGAGTCTACAGTACAAACTTTTCTAAATAGATTTACAGAGAGCAGAACAACAAAGTTGGGTTATTATTTAAAGATGTTGTATATGGATTTGACATTTTAAATAAATGATCCATTTACTCACACTGAATGTCATATTTTGTAATAAGATACATCAGCAGAGCATCAAGCCTGTAGCTACTGAACCCTGAATTACAATGTACTGTATAACAATGACAAGATGGTCCAATAGGCTCCGAGCAAAGCGGTTCAATGTGAATGAAAGAAACATGGAAGCTGTCCTGTAAAAAATATCTCAGAATATATAATATCTCAACAGAAAGTGATCCATCAAACCACTTAAATGCCAAAAAAAAAAAAACACATTTATTTTTTAATATTGCAAATAAAATAAAAACGAAAACACTTACTTTTTACTCTAAAAAAAAAAACAGAACTGAAGCCAAATTAAAAGAGGTTGTGCAAACTGTGCTGCGTTTCTTTTGTAATTAGCTAAACAACAACTAACGCGTCATCTTTCATCAAGTATCCATTATTACAACAGCTTCAAGGGTTAACTCTGGACACTTGTGGCTGAAAATAGTATTTCATTACAAGATATTCCAAGTGATCTCTCCATCTCATTATGTTCTATTCTTTTTTTAAATAAAATTCATCATCATCATTGCATTTCTATTGGTCGTGTAAGCATCTATCATTCCTATTTTCCATCTCTTATTCTGGAGCGTGTAGTGATGTCTAAGCGACTGTGTCTATGTGCTGTGTGGGAGGGAGAAGAGCGGCGTTACTGGATGGAGGAGGAGGTGGTGAGAGAGAGAAAAGAAGCGAGAAAGGGAAAGATATACAGAAAGAGAAAGAGGGAGAGAAGCATTTACTGGAACAAAACATGCTGCTTCAAGCTCGATAGGGACCGCCTACACACCACTTTTATCTGAAAGCAGATTAGGCCGCATTTTTAGCATCCACTGTAGATGATTCGTAAAGTTTTGTGCAAAATATCATCATAAATGCAGTAGCTGTTCTTTGGAGCTGGGGACAATTATGTAATACATTTTAAAGGGAAACACTTGATTGAAGTCAACATGAAATAAAGCAGATAATTGAATGAAATATTTTCAACCTTGAATGTTAAAATGATCAGTCCCATTGCCAGAATTGGGCCATTTTAAAAAGGTGTTTGAATTATCAAATTGAAAATTGACACAACCATGACACTGTTTCCATAACGGGTTATTAGAAAGCTAAGAACAGCAATAAAGGAGAAAGAACAAAATATCTGGCAACATATATGCCATTGATGTCCAATGTTAAAGCAATGCTGCCTTTACTGAGCAGACCTTCAACAGAAATGGTTGAATACTCACGTTTAATTTTGCCATTTTGTCAAAGCCACTGAACAGGTGCAGATGATGGATCTTTTAATAAACCTGAAAGAAAAGAAAATAGCAAAAGTGAGTGATCAAAAAATTTTTACTTTTGGAATATTGTTAAGCAAACTGTAACACTAAATATTTCACAGAAAACCATTAGAAATCTGTGTGAAAAAAGTAAAAAGTACTGACTTTAGCAGTGCAAAGACAGCAGTAAGACATCACAATGACACCCAAGCCTCATTGTTGGTTTAATGAACAGTCCAACGGATGCATTTTATCATTTTCATGTTTCTGTGTAAACAAACATAATGAAGCATCAAAAGGTAAAACGCCTGAAAGCTAACAAGTCAAACAAAAGTTACAAAAGCTTGGTGCACACAACAACTCCAGTGTTTTAAAACAAATGCACCAAATAAAATACACTTCCTCTCTGCAAAGGCTGGATAGATTTCCTGGAGACGGGGGGAAGCAGCAGCTGTCAGCTTTGCACACTTTTAGAGACGCTTGTTAACGTTCCATCTGTTTGCTTCAGCAATTTTATCTAAATTGACTTGATTTGACTAATTTGGGTCTTGTAGTAATCAGATTCCCTACAACAGGAAGCAGTTGTTCAAAAGGGAACTTTATTTCCAGTGCATCCCCAGTTTGGAAAGACAGAAAAAGCAGGAACACTATGACATTGGCAGTCAACAATTTCAAATACTAGATATGAAAGAGCATAATGTGAATCTAATTAACTAATACAACAGTATTTTTTAGTCTGAGCATTAATGTGCAAAACAGAAAGTCACATGCATATCTGCTAGTAACATAGTCAAGCTAATATGCATTACATTCATTTACTAAATAGTCTCCTTCAACCAAACTATTTCTTTAATTGAATGTTTTTCACAGCCTCTTTGATGAACAACATGAAGGCAAGCTTTCAATTCAAAAACTCCAAAAGGTTTCACTTCACCTACATCACTTAGAGTTTCACTTTACTTTTATCAAAAACATCAAGGATCAAAACTTTGGTAATACTTCAGTGATTCCAGAGGATATTTAAGATCAAGTAAAAACTATTGAGAAATATAGTGACTAGTCTCTTCATTCACGAAGCATGTGCCATAATGCTCCTTGCTCTAGTCGTTGGACAAATATTTTCAGATTTATTTCGGTCTGTGTCAGTTCCTCGCCATCATTAGCACAGGCCGCTGACCCGGACCTTGGACCTCTGTCTGTTTCAGCAAACTGGCATTCAGCCTAATGAGGCTTGCCAATAGCTCGTCCATGCTAATCTAGTGGAAAGTGTCTCAGAGCGAACTAGACCATAAGCGCAGTTCGACACCGTTTCATTAATGAAGGGAAACCAAAGCCTCAGTTAATAATGAACGGAACCTCTGTGTGACATCTTAGTCTCATTTTACAATAATGTTCAAAGTCTATTATAGATGCGTCTTCATTTTTTATAATTAGACCAATTTATTTAGATTAATGTTTGTTTGAAAGCAACAAAAGTTACTGATTCTCAATTCTGAGTTCAATGGTAACCTGTTCCAAAGGAAAAAACACTATTGTCCAACTAGTTTTGAGTTGATTTAAAAAAAAAATACCATCATGATCTGCAGATCTTTGTTCAGAATAGTGTGATCAGCTCAGCTCAAAATGACGATCAGAGTGGCCAATCCATGATCAAAGTCAGACTTTACCTTTTTGTTCCTTCCCACTCTGGAACAATTTCCTAGACTACATAATAAATGTTGTATGTCATTTGTACGGGCTCTAAAGCAGAAATCCCAAATACCAACGCCTGCCATTATTGAGAGGAATGTATACTTTGGCCAATTTTTAGGAGACAGTTCGACAATACAAATCACGCTGTGGTACACTGCATTCAGGCAGAGCATGAGCTCAAGTTGCAGGTCATAAAACAGACAAAGTCCAGATGTCTGGCTCCACTCAGAAGAACTTGGAGGATTTCAGAAGTGGATTCTTTCTGCAGTCAGCTTCTGATAATAAATGATTCCTCACAGCTCAGAACCAAATCCGTAGGATCAACAGAAAATGTGAGAAGAGTTTTATAAGACTTGGACCCAATTTAAAAAGACCCCTTGTCCCATGAGTCTGTATTTGTACAGTCACGAAACACCTCCATGTGTGTCATTGTTGATCTTTTAATATACTTCAAATATATTTTCCTTCTCATATTGAGAATAGAAAACAGACTATCTTGCATTTTGAGAAGGACCAAGATTAATGGTGAACCAGTCCAGTTCCAACTTTATTTTGCTCGGAAAATGTATTTCACCTTTTTAATAAACACATATTGGACCTCGTGAACCTGACTGTGCCCTGATTACCAACGGGAAAAAAGCTTCCAGTGAAAAAACACTTGTTATCATGATATACACATGGTCTATATCCTTCCTATAGAAGGAAGGTGTGTGGAAACATCTCAAAACTCAATTTCAAACTTGTTTCTAAGCCAAAGAAGCTGGTTTGTTCCTTTGCAGCCAGTCCTCACATTGTGCCCATCCTAAATCCATCTTTATTGTCTGTCCACAGCTCTGGATCCCAGCTGCCTGCTTTGAAAATTCCTGTCATGGGGGTAAGCTTTAGTTTTTCTCTCCCACACGCTTCAAACCTCCGGAAAACAAGGATGCAGCCTGGCAGAGAAGCTTTATCAAGTGTATTTGTTGTTGTTTTTTTCAGAGCAGAGCCTGGATTAGGTCTATGTTTAGCTGCTATTCAGCAAAACCTGGCTTGGGTGTTTGCCTGCGCTGACGGCCAGTGAGTTTAGTCGGGCCAAGATATTTGTACAGGCTCTGCTTTGCCAAAAAGGCCAACCCAATGGACTATTAAGCTTCCGACTTGTGTGTTTATGATTAGCAAGGCAGTAGTAGCGTAATTATATGAATTACAAGTGACAATTCAGCATATTGGAGCTTAATTGGTCCGAGAGTAAACAGCATAGGATAGCACACTGGTTCTGCCATCAGATTTTAAAGCATCTATAGACTAAAAGGATTTTTTTTCCCCCAACTTTATTTTACTTGTGGCTATTTCCAAAAGCCATTACAGAGAAAAAATTAATAAAAAAATTGCTGGAGTAATCTCATTTAGCGTTTAGAAAAATGTTTGTTATTTTTCCGCCATTTTCCAGATATACTAATCACAGCAAAAACAGGAAGTGCAGAGCCACAAAAACATCTGAAGTTGACTGGATTGTGCTTTTGTATCACAACTATTGGTCTATACAAATGTCAACCACCAGCTTTTACAAACAATTAAGTTATAAAATAAAATAAAATGGTTTGTAATGGGTCTGCACACATTAAATTTGATTTATTAATGGTCTCAATAAATTCATATAAGGAAATGCAATGCTCTGGGCTTACTTCCACAAATCAAAGCAAAGGCTTAAACAGTGTGGACTAAACATGGCTAAACAAGGTCTAAACTAGGTTGAAACCAGGACATAACAGGTCTAAAGTAGGATTGTTCAAGGATTATGACTTGCCAGGACTAATTGTCTATACAATACAAGTCATACATCATCTTGGCAGTTAATAAATATAGAGAGATACCATTATATAAAAGAAACATGTGTCTGTAAACGATCCTGGGAATCATCTGTGCACTGAGGAAGAATTGAGAAAATGTGGTGGAAGAAAAGCATGACCAAAGTAGCAGATCCTCCTCTAAGTCTGTAAATCACAGCAGAAAGGAAGTGAGCCAACGACAGAAAGACAGAGAGGCTGGGAGTGAGGTGAGACCAGGAGAAACGGGGTAGGGAAGAGGAAAATCTGAGTAATAAAAAGGCAGACGACCAGATGTGTGTTACAGATAGAAAGCAAGAGAGAAACAATACATTCAGGGACAAAAAAACAGTGTCGGGGAGAGAAAGTGTAAAGTTTTGACTCAGGTTCAAAAGTTCAACTGGAAAAACCTGTCTCCACTTCCCCATCTCCAGACTTCACAGGATCAACGGCATCAAATGTGTCAAAGATTCAGGTAAAGTCTGAGCCAGAAAGTGCTTCTGCAAGAGTCTATGTGGGTCAGATAAATATTAGGCTTCATACACCTTTATATTCAAGCATTTCAAACACTTTAAAAATGTCCATTAGAGCTTTTCCAGCACCTTTAAGCTGTGGTCAATTATACCATATTAGAAGAGCCTAGTCTGTCATTCATGAGTCTGGAAGCCCTTTCCCTCAAATCACGTTGGACCAATCAAATCCATTTATCTAAAATAAGTCAGTCTTTATCCCGTGCTTCTTTTCCTCAAATGGTTGTATGTTCTTCAAATTGTATCCAGAGTGAAATTATTCTCTGCCTGTTGGTGCCAACCCCTGAAAAGCCAAGTCAAATCCAAATTGAGCAGACAATTTCTTTCTATACAATATAGGATGGCTGGCCAAGCAAGAGCCTATTGTTATAATTATATCAAGTTAAGGAGGAAAAGCCACTACAGTTATTTTATTATATAGTTTAAATAAGAAGAGAGCAAATACATATGAATTATGTTGATTTTAATACTATGGTAAGTTTGAAAGCTTAAACGTGCAATGGTGTTAGTGTACATAATTTAAACAGGGACAATACACAATTAAATGTTAACCTTATATAAAATAAATGTGTTGTTTCAGGTTCTAGCTCAGCTGCTAATTTCCACCTGTAATAAAAGGGTGAGTTCAGGTCTAAAGACATGTACCCAACCTAAAAGGATGAGGCAGGCCAAAGCAGCAAAAACAGGTCTAGCTTACTGCAAGTATTTGTGAATCCTGACCCTCTTCTCTGAATGGACTACCCTTGAGGTCAAAGCCATGCCTCAGGAAAACCATAACTATTCAATCTGTCCACAATCTGTTTTAGTGCAGGTCTTGTGTTTGTAGGCCTGTGTTTTGGGAGCCAACAGTGAGGTATAACATTAATAATGAAAGCTATAAATCACTGCTACTGCATTCCCAGCCACAAAGCTTATAAAACTCCAGCTCACAAAACCTTAACAAAAACATGCCTTAGCTTCCCTTTTTTTGCCTCTATTATAGACTCTAAACAACAGAACTGGCACGACCAAGTGCACTCAAAGACATCTGGTCTGTATTCTGCTTTTACCTGGATACCTGGCAGAATATCCACAGCTTCTTCTGATGGTTTTCTCAGCAATCCTATTAAAAATACTACATTTTTATTCCTGTATTTGATACTGTAGGCACTAGTATACTAAAGGTACCTCATTTCCCCCTGTTATTTAGACATAAAGTCAGACTATTAAACAATAACAATATTAGTTACCTTTATGAAGCTAATCAAACACATCACCTTTAAACTAAAAAGCATCTTGTTAACAACAACAACAACAACATGCTGCTCTGACAGAAACAAAAGATGTACGCCAAAATCTTTAATCCTAACATCTGGAGAAGCACGCCCAGTGCTTTAAGCATTTATCCTTCTGAGTTGTCTTTTCTTTGTCGTTCTCGCGCTTAAAACTCTACGGGAGATTAGCTTTTAAATTAAATGTAACGAGGGGGGAAAAAAATGAATAAATAAAAAATATGTTAACACCTTGTTTATACAAAGATAGTGTTTTTGTGATTCGTGGTATAATTCTACGGTTTAGTCATAGTGCCAGCTGATTCAATTAGTGATACTGAAGATCAATTAGATGTGACGATCCAGCAGGTCAAAATATTGAGAAACCTGACCAAGTAACTCAAATTCTTAAGTAGTAAAAGGGTCAAACTAGAAATGGTGGTATTTATTTGAGCCATTATGGAAATCACAACGATGAGACTACAACTTGCCTCTATTTATAAAATGTATACTTGGTAAATTCCTTTCATTGACTATCATACTGAAAACTAAACTCCCTTTATTTCAACATTAATCTAAAATCGAGTAACAGGTTCAACTTATGAGAAGTAAATTGTGAAAAACAGCAGTTCCTGTCCATTTACGAGGGTCTCAAGGGAAATGGTGGTTTGACTGACAGTGTGCCTAGTTAGAGCCCTGCGAGCGGGGAAAACTGCCCTCTCATCTTTGTCTAGGGGAATAAGACTGGAGCTACTGGGAGATTCGTCGACCGGAGTGCGTTTAATGGTCGTGAGAACATTGTGCAGAGGATCGTGGGTAGTTGCTGGTACAAGGACGATGGGGTGAGAGGGGAGGGAAGTAGACAGTGAGCTCTGTGACACTTTGACAGATGTGGGGCTTTGCGCCTCCCAAAGGGGCAAGTCAGAGAAAAGGCCTTTAAATAAAAGGCCAGTGGTAAGCTTTTTGAGCAGTGCCCTCAGACCTGCACCTCGCTCCAAAGAAAGGGTCAGCCGTTGCCTGACGACAGGGCTTTTCCTTCCAAAACTAAACTATTAAATGTGGTGGCTGATCTTTTTAGGATTTCTCTCTCCCTCCCTCTCCTTTAAAAATGCACATCACTTTGAATTTGGCTTTTAAACAAAATAAATACACACATCATTGCCTTTCCTTCCTCTGTGTTTTGCCATTTCCTGATTCTTATCCAGTTTATTCACTACTTGCCGTCTCATAGGGCTGTGAAGCATTACCAGAAATGTCTTAAAATATACAAGATATGCAAAAAGTCCATTTGTTGAATGCAAGGAAATGTGATAGTAATCTATTTGAACTTTGTGAGTCAATATTCTTGGCCAGTCTTAAGGAGAGAAGAAGACAGCAGCCATGATAAGCATTTAACATTTATTCAGTGTAACTGGTAAAACATGAAATGGTTCCAACCACCAGATTTCCATCACTTATCAGGCATGTGTCCACCGGAGCCATTAAGCACAGTTTGGATAAGTCAAGAAACAAATATAGGTATAATAGCTTGACTGACATAAGTTTGTATTACTGCCTTAGACTTAGACAACTACATCCTTTTTTAAAAGTCCTGTTAAAGCAATAATTCAAATTTTGAGGGGCCCGTTCAAACTGGGAAAACGAACAAACAAATCCATTTAGTTACCATTAATAGGAATAATATTAACAACTCTATAAATATTTGTATTAAATAAAAAAAAAACATTAGAGTCGAACAAACTAACTAATGGAAAAAAATAGTATCTTTGCTTCCAGGGAAAAATAGATGTTTGGCTAAAACGTTAAAGACCTTAAAGATCTGTTTATTTTGCATTGAGGTCACCTCTTTTTTGTTGAATCCCAGATTATGTGTTTTGTCAGACCCATGTCAGATCAAACAGCACAGCAAGTCTGGACCCAAGAAGTATAAAAGCAATTTTGTTTTCAAGTGCATTTCCAGAACATAAGCAGCAGGATCATAGGAATAAAACATCTGCTTGTGTAGTTGTCTAGCTGTAGGGTCAAATCAGAGATTGAGTTTAAGCAAAAACACAGATGCCTTTATGTTTAATTACTGAAACCTGAGAGGGCAGAGTGATGATCTTTTGATGAGCGTGACTCAGATGTTGGCTTTCACAGACACAGTACAATCCCATCCTTACTGGAAGATACCTGTAGAGTATTATTAGTCTTATATTCTCTCCAGACTCTAATAACTCACCAGCCGGCTGGGGAAATTAACACCAACAGAGTCTTCACAGAAACTCGATGTAATCGCTGTGTAACACATTGCTGAAACGAGGGAGGACGATAGTGCGTGGTAGAAGTGGAAGCTGTTGTCTTCTGTGGCACACCATAAAAAAGGTATGTTGTTCTGGTGCGTGGCTTGACTGAAGAAACACAACTGAGGGATAATACTTTGAGGAAGCTGTGAAAAAATTTATTTTATAAAAGCTACTAATTACTGCCGTGACAACTCTGTATTAGCGTTACACTGCACGCTTTCTGACAACACAACAACTGTGCTGCCATGGCAACGCAGCGCCAGGATGAGATGCCGGTTTCACGTTTTAGCACTTTTTGATTTAAGCGTGACCCCTCTGTTCAGAGTCGACGTGTTCACCGACATGCACATGAACGATGCTGAGCGCAGGTGGACGCAGCGCATCAGCAGCCAGCACCCATGTCACCCATGGGCTCAACCACGCACCACAGCTGTGTTCATCTGCGATTATGCAACAGCACCACCCCCGCCGGCCCCATTCACACCACCCCTTCTCCTCCTCCACTACCACCACCTCCCACCACCGCAACAATGGCTATTTGCAGCAGAGGTGCCGAGAGAGACAAGTGCTTCATGCTGACAGTCTGTGGGTATGTTACTGAAGGACTGAAGCTGATGATTCACAGATTAAACATTTACTGTACCACTTTTTATTTTTATTTTGTGTTGAATAAATATACTGCATCTTGATTGGGGCCACTACTATTATTTCTAATGAGTTACCAAGGTTACCCTGGCTTTAAATCATTCACTAAAAGCTGCATGTTTAACTAAACATTCCTAAAATTCCTCTTCCTGGTTTGTAGCTCACACACATCCCACTGGTGGCATTCACTTCTTGGAAACAAATTTTGTTACTAAGCAGTACTTGCCAAAATTGGAGTTGCACTGGTTGCCTGGCAACATTGGCTTATTAAATCTCAGATCAAGAAGCAATGAGAGCTAGTGGAGCTTTGAGCTATAACCCTCCAGACAGACTCGTCTTCACAGGTACAGGCTGTGGTGTCCGACTACAGTAACACTCCGACTCAAGACCAGCAGCAGCAACAGACAGTGTACAGTGGAAATGAATGGAGCAATAGACTGTGCCTTCAACTATATTAAAGACCTGACTGGATTTAGAGTAATGTAATACTTCAAGATATGTGGACACACTGAATGACTAATGGCCTGTTTGCAACTGCTCAGCTTTAAACTCACATCAGACTGTTATATCTAGAGTTGGGTTTTGAGATTTGTGAATGTGAAATGATAGCATGTGTTGTCCGTCGATCAAAGTTAGAGTGCAATATTGAATGAGCTAGGTGCACAATGTAATAGGGTTATTCTCTCTTTTTTGTGTTGGGAAATCATCAAAAGGAGATTTTAAGGATTTAAATAGTTTGTAATGCCACTTTAAGGAACCAGTGATTTGAGAAAGACGAGCACTATGGAGTCTTTGTAGCGTGTTGTGCTCATAAAACCAATTCTGTAGCACTAAAGCATAAAACTTAAGTGGAACACATTATAAAGTTTATAGTATAACAGTACAAACAATCACTGCTTCAATCACGGCTATAAAAATCAAATATAGAAAGTACTTAATCAAACTAGTGAAATCTACTGAAATGTTAAACGTTTGAGTGTATACAGTAGTTTGATGTAGAGCAGTCAATGGGTCTTAGTCAATCATACCACAGAGGAATGGTAAGCTTTATTATCACTGCCTTATTATCACTGCACAAACAAAGAGGTTTTGGAGCAACTTTTCCATTGACTTTACTGTAACTAACCTTTTTTTAGATAATAATACTAAAGTATGTCATCAGTGGCACCCGCCAAGTAGTGCACCCCTACCTGTGTCCGTTTATGTTGCGGCTGAAGAACTCCAACTGGAGCTTTAGCTCAATATTTATCTCAGCACTATTAAAATTGAAATCAGAAACAATTATGGTAAATCACCTTTTGAAGCTATTTGATGTTTAATAACCAAGTCATCAGAAAAAAATAGTGTTATTAGTTTAGCATTAAGATGACAGCTAGTAAGTGAGCTCTGTTTACCTGACCACGGACACAGTTTTATGCCAGTTTGCTTTAGAAAGAGCAGAACACACTCCAAAGAAAAAACAATTATTGAGTAACTGGGGAAACTGCATAACAATGTGAAGCTCACACACAATCATTTGATGAGCACCGTTTGGAAAAAAAAGAAAAACTCGATGGACTCATGCGCAGCACTTATCTTGTTAATTAAAAATTGTAGGCAGTTCAGATTTTATAAAAAAAAAAAAAAAAAAACAAGTAATCATTTCAGTGTGTTTGTTTGCCTTGTTGCAAGGCGTGAGAAACTTTTTAGTAATCATTTCTTCCCACTTTGTGCAAAGCCCTTTGTTTCTTTAATATCTTATAAGTTATAAGTTTATATAAATGTACATGTTAGTCAGGAAGAGAGAGATGTGAATTTTACTTTACAAGGAATTGGAAATGTGTCCACGGTTGTATCAGGTGTTAAAAAAAAAAATTCCCATCACAAAGCAGGTCATCGAGGTTGGATGTTGTTGTAGGAGGCTGTGTGCAGCTGAATCCAACTTGTCCAACTATTCATTAACCAGGTCAGCTCATGGTCAATATTTACAAGTCAAATACACTCACTTCAGAAAAGAAGATATAAACAAACACAGAGGAAGAAGCAGATTTCATTGTTCTTTGACACCTTAAGATTAGATAAGATTTAAGAAGAGGTCATTTCTTTCTGTATCATTTCTCACACATTCCACTTTGTATATACCACTGTACAAGCCTGGAAGACTGCTTTCTCGTTGGATAGCATTCACAGAGAAATTATTCTGGGATTGTCCAATCTGCTCTGGATCCTGCTCAGACTCTCTCTTTCCGGGCCAATCGTAACGAAGGAGGCAGGATTTGGTTTTGAGTCATATTGAGCGTTATTTTTTTCAACCAAAACAGTCAAGATGTCCGCTGCATTGGAGTGATATTTTGATATTGCACTTGCTTTTGTTCTCAAAGATTTGGGTATGTTTTTAAAACCCCAGCAACTCCTGTCCCGATAGCCATGCTGGTGTCGATGTAGTTTGTCGACAACTGGAATGGGATGGTTGCTTTACTTACGTCACAGCTGTCTTTTCTCCGATTGGTTTACTCAGCGAATGTTAGATCCACCCATGGTCCCACCTTGAAATCCCGTTTAACCCCCTTAATCCCCCTGATATCTCTATGTAATTCAATGAGAAAGCAGGCTACCACTGTACGCCCACAGCCCTGAGACCAACCTTGTGGGAGGCCGACACATTTTAACCAAACATATGGCTTCCACAGGCCGTGAACTTGAAGTCCATTAAGACTAAGAATGGAAACCTGATTCCGGTGCACAAGGCTGAAGCGCTCGCTGCTTGGATGAGCACAGAAAGGCTCCATAGAAGATTGTGACAGGCCACTTTCCGGTTTTAGTTCCAGCTGACACTCCCTGCAAACCAGATGTTGTGCATCACCAACTCACTTTCAAGTCAAGCGAGTAAAACAAACCTATTTATTAATCTAGAATTCTCTCACAAAAAGGTTTTTCTAGAGTATGATGCACCAATGAGCGACACAGCTGAAGCTTTACTTTAGGGCCATACACAAAAGATTAAACAAGGACATGTGGACTTTTTAACATCCCTCCAATTTAATAATCCAGAACACAGATGCCCAGAGGAGTCTTAAAGATTTCAGGTATTAAACAAGCACTGCATCCAGATCCAACAAGTCACCGTGTGGAAGTCACTAAAATATAGTATTTTCTTATGTCAGTGCTTGCATGGTTAAAGCAGAAAGAAAACAAGGGTTTAGCCAAAAGCTTCTGCTGCTACTTCCAGTGAATGAAGTTGGATGGATTACCACCCTTGGCTCAATTTAGAACCTCCACAGAGCCCACAAATCCAACCAACATGTTTTTTATTAGACACATACCAACTCTGTTTTTTCTTTGGCACAAGGAGGCTGTCCAGAAACTTCACAGAATTTTTAAAGCAACATGATGCATAAAGACAAGATGCTACGTAGCCTTTGAGCACATGATATTAAACATAAATATTAAGTAAGGTAATATGCCTTCAAGGTAATAGTCATGGTAGACATTTTTTATTATTCCCACAGTAGCAAACACTCACTCTCTTAAACATAAGATCACAAGTTATTTCAACTCTTCCTAAATGGCTAAAATGGTATTTTTAATGCCAACGCCTGTATCTTTTTAATGAAGGCACATGTAAAAACATATATTCAAATAGTTAGGGAAAGGCTTAGGCATTTCAACCACTTTTCAAGAAGATATATAACAAACATTCATTGTAGTGTCTGCTGCAAAGAATACAATAATCATACTTTGCCAACCATTCTTCAACAATCTTATCTCATCTCTAAAGAAATAAACAATTGCATCCGCTCCAATAGAAATTTTAAATACCAAAAATGTGGATACAAATAAGTTACTGACAACCATGGTTAAACAGATCTCTATACAACTTCTTTTAATTTTAACTCTAACCACACACTAATATGACTTCCACCACATCCTCTTATTAACGTCCCTTTTTTGAGGCACTGAGCCACATCTCTGTGCTAACATTGTGTTCCAGTATTTTGACCCAACCACTCGTGATGCGCCGCATTTACTAAACCCATCTTCAACTTCGCCACAATTATCCATTTGGTTTCTCGAGACTCAGTAGAGCATTGCAGCCAAAAAAAAAAAGGAGAACTCAAACAGACATTAAAATCCCTGAGACTGTCGATTACAGCACACTTAATGAATCAATTTCAACGCTGGGAAAAAGTCCAAAGCCAGATTTTTTCCTCTGAACCACCTCTTCACAAAGCGACCAATCAGCACTGAAGGGTTGAAGACAGCACACTCTCATCCCAGACAATAGCTGCATTAATGTGATGTTGCATCTGATCAAAACGGGAGACTTACTGCTGACAGATGACAGCTTTCTCAACTTTAAGCAGCGGGTTTCCTTTGAATCAGAGCAGGAGTTTCTTCCAACAGTGTTGAACAATGACCAGGATATGTCATTCTTTAATCCCGTTTCCTAGTTTCCTTTTCAGTTGTGGCTGTTTTCAACGGCTCGTTCCCTGCAGCGGCACAAAAGAAACAGAAGCACGTTGAGGAACTCACATATATGACCTTTATGTTGCTAAATAAAAACAGTACACTTCAATTTGTGCATGCTTGAGTTGTTTCCATGACAGTACTTGGTTTTTAGGACCAATAAAAGTTTACATCTTACAGTTTTTAAATCACCTTTGTTGGAAATTTCATTGTCTTTCTACACAAATGAATAACTTTATTCAATCAGGATGTTGTTCTATAATTTTCATATTGTTTGTCCTCACCTATAGTGTCAGGAGGACAGAAATAGTGTGTGACACTCTTATTTTAAATATCCATGTACTGTATTGTGTTAGAAGAGCCTTATTTACTTGTCATTTTTGTCATCTGACTTACACCACTATTTAATCCGACAAAGAGAAACTGTTAAATGACAGACATAGCCTTTAGAGTAAATGTCTTTTTCAAAACCTAAACTATTACACTATTAGATTGTTGTGTTTCCCAATATTATTTGTTCCATCAAATGCAATGAGAGTGGTAGAGCTTAGAAGCAAAATAACCCCCACGAGGATGGCCCACACAGGGAAGCCCTAAAGATAAAAGTCTGAAAAGGCAAGGTAAGTGTTAAGCAGCTCTTTCAATTCTTTCCTCAAAAGCAGCTGGAATGCAGCACAAATAGAATTCAATGGCAGGATATTACATGAATACAAATGGTCTAAAAACAAGGTAGTCAGAGGAGGTGAAATTAAAACTGTCCTTGACAGAGTTTCCTTGAAAATGGTTTTAAAATAACACACAATAAATTACTTTTTTCCCAGTTTTCAAAGATGGCTCTCTCCAGATGTGCACTTATTAAACAATCTGAAATCTTCTCACCTGTTGTTGAGTGAGGAGGTCATTTTCAAGCTATATAAAATTTACTTGTTGTACAAGAACTACACTTTTTTTTTTTGTTTTTTTTTTTTTTGGGGGGGGATACCATAGAGTTTTGTCTTTAGCCACAGAGGCAGGTACTTGAATATAAAAAAGCATTACTTTACAGGTTAAATGTGCAGTCTAGTACAAAAAAAAAAAACATTCTTTGGATATTTTTCCCCGACATGGACCATGAGAAGTATTAGTTGAAGTTAGATTTATGAAACCTCTGTGCCAACTGATCGTTTCTGTGCTTTCGTTCTCGACTCTGTGCCTCTAGCCTCTAATTTATCAACTGGAAATTTTAAAAGAAAAATAATAAACATACTGTTAGTGTCAGCAGAGTAAGTAATTTAAGCAATGCCCTTATGCACTGTTTTCATTTTCAAATCCTGAGCAGTAATAAGTTTACATTTTCATTTTTACAAACTAAAAGTAGGGCTAAAACAGTGCACAACAAATGGCAAGAGCCTCAAGTTTCAAAACGCCTGCCTCCATTCAACTAACATTCTAAGAAATTAAAGTCGACACTAATGAGATCCTGTGGAGTATTTCATGCAGCGCTGGAGATTAGCCTTTGTCAGACCACGATGAGCAATGCTGAGCAACTAAAGTATGTTGGGTAATGGCTCGACAATCACTTCTTCATTATTAGCAACTCACTGTGCTGTCAGACAACACATCTTTAAGGTTATTGCTCCAGTCTCATTTGTGTAGCTTGTAATACATCTGTCTGTAAACGGTCGAGCCGACAGCTGAATGTGATATAAAGCAGGAAGTGAATATTTTAATATTTTAGTCGCATCCCATGACATGTTATGAGGATTCTTGCAAGTCTTATTAAATATTTATTTTACATAAGTTATCCCTAGCTTATGACAAAAACTGACAAATCTATAAAAGGCTAATCGTCGGAGAATTATACTTTCTAAGCTTTGACTGCATACACCAGCTTAGAAGACACAGCAGTCATTTCTAAATCGTCCAACCAGGGTCAAAAATACCCTTCAATCTCTCATACCAGCCAACTGTAGCAGTATTCTTTTAGTCATTATCAACAAGACACACTTTGGGAGCGCCGTCTACTTGAAAACAGATGGCAAGGCAGTTGGTGGGAATTTCGGCAACGCTCCCATACATGTTTGGGGATAAGATTTACAGTTCTTGGACTCATTCATGTTTGTGCCGTATCATCACGAAGGCGAGGAGGGGGCTAAGAAGGACATCCTGAAAAATAATCTCCAGCACACATTAACTGTGCTCAGAGCGAGGGCAGTTTATTTATGAATCATTCACAGACTTTTTCAGTTATCAGTGGCACATTTGGAAAGAATCACATTTTAAGCCTCTGGACTTTAGTAAACCATCCTTTGCCGTTTGCTTGACTTTAATCATCTTTTTTTTCCATAGCAACATTAAAGGATGGCATTTTGTTTTTTTTTTTATTTGAAAAATGTATACATAACTACAAACAAGAGGAAAAGCGCAGGACTCAAACACCTTTTGGGCACCTCTGCAGAAGTCTCTCAGACAATAACAGACTACAATGTAATTACCTTCAGTGTGACCATTTCTTAATTTATAAAAAAAAGGTGTTTATATTGCAGTCGTTTCAAGATATTGCTTAAAAGATTGTGTCTGAAGAAGAGGACAATAAAAAGGAAGACTGACTTGAGTATCTGTTTTACATCTGAGGAGGTCAAACAAGTACATAATGATCCAGAATCGAGAACCGTTATCTGGACAAAACCCTAATTACAGCACATTACATAGAAGCTGTTGTTTCTCTCCGTCTGTACAGTATGTTCTCTCCGTTTACTTCTGGGTGGATTAGCACAGTCATTGTTTACAATGTTTTTAAGGACTTTCTGCTCTTCTCAACTGAACTGAAATAATCCCCTTCATATGCCATAATGGACTTGATGATTCAATAGACTGAATAGGATGAACATTCCCTGATCACAGGCACAAAATGGCTACCCTTGGGTTAAAATAAAGGTTTTGCATGAGATAAAAAAAAAAAAAAAAAAAAAAAAAAAAAAACTTATGCACAATTCAACAGACAAAGTGCTGAGTATTTGTGTTTTTTTCTATAATTATTTTTTTTTCTAATTAGAATAAGTCAGACTAAATTATCTGCTTAATTACAGTGGATCAAGACTCCTTATGTATGATGTCATTCATAAAATTCAGAACTTGGTGGGTGGTGAAAGTAAGAGCAAATCCTTTCATAAGAGATATAACACATTTAGCATCACTGTTAGATTTTAGCGTTATAACCCCCTTTTGGCATAATATTATTTGATGGCATTGTATTTTTTCATCAAATGTGCCAATGCCATAAAAAGGTGTCCAAAGATGTCCATTTATCCTCAACACCAGTGCTAGCGTGTAAATACTTGTGGTTTACATCAAAAGGTCGGCCAAATTCACCATATTTTAATTAATAAATGAATAATGTGTTTAAAAGTCTCTGCTAATTAGCCTGCATTTTATCTTTAGCTACATTGTCGTCCCCCCGGAGTGAATGTGCTGTTGCAATTACCGTCTGCACTGAGCCATTTAACACAGTAGTAGCTCAAGTTGTGGTTAAAACATGCAAAGTATTTTAACAACACTGGGACTATTTTATTTATTTTTTCATTATTCAATCATTCTGCACTGTCTTGGCGTTTCTCAAAACAGAGCCCACCCCAAAATCCTTAGACCGTGGGGAATCACATTCTTTCTTTCTGAGTGCGGAGAATCTAAAAGGAAGAGCAGTGACAAATGCAAAAGGAGTTTGGGGAAAGAAATGATAAGCCAAGGGACAGAAATGATGAAACAGTTAGTGATAGTGAGACAGTCAGAGTCCTGGCGTAAATTCCACTGCAGGAAGGAAGCCGGACGAGAGGAAAGGCACCGTCAGTGATGAGAGAAGAGAGGAAGGAGCCGTGGGAGGTGTAAGAGATGTAAGCTCTGACAGAAGGAGGGACAGAGCAGAAACACAGGACAAAGGCAAAATATGGAGAGAAGCTATAGTGCGTTTTGAAGCCTCTTCCCGGGATATTTGCAGTACTTTGTCCCAACAATATGTCATCTGGGGTCTCTTTTTGCAGAATGGAAGAGAGGGAGAAAGCAAAAAGGCAATCCAACAGAAGACTCTGTACGATTTAGGGCTACATAATGCATCACATATAGAATTATCATTATTGCAATATCTACATCACAAAAGACTGCTTTGAATTGCAATTATAATGTTGTTTTGTGTCTAAAGAATAGGCTAAACAAGGCTTTAAAAATCACATTGCATTTTGACAAAATGTCAACATTACTTCAGAGCCTTTTCTTTATTGCTTCAAATTTCAAATGCCACTCAAGGGGATGTTAAAATCCTCAAAATGAGCAGCCCTAACAGAAATATTTAAGAAGGAGCCAACTAGCGTCAAGTGAGGCATATAATAGACATAATAGAGATAAAAGGAGAGATGTTCTCAACATGGATAAAAAATGCACATGGATGTATAAATCAACCTGAAACAATAAAGATATTTAAAAGTCAACATGATATGAAACGTCTTCTTTTTAACCAACTTTGCCATTTTACTGAAAGTCCTCTATAGATATGGGCAGAACTTTTGGGGCACAGACTGCTATGATTCATTAAATCGAGGATTATTTTATTTAATTTTTTTAAATTAAGCAGCAACAGGCTTTTTGTTTCATATAGTTACCAAGGCAACCATGGGTTCTGTTTCATAAACCAGGCAACCAGGAATTATCAATGTACCAGGGTGGTTAACATTGGATGTTTACTTAAAAGGCAAGTTCACGTTTAACCAAGCTACCAAATCACCATGGTAACTGCATAAATCATCTCACCAAATGACGCTAGAATAAAAAAAATAAAAAATAAAAATCCAGTGACACAATAGGGTTGTTTTGAAGTTGAGAATAGTTTACATAACTTTATGCAACTAAGGAGTGCCACCACGAGAACAACTTCCATGAGATCTCATAATTTCCCAAGAGTAGAAGTCCAAACCAAAACTAAGCAGCCCGACTTAAGTGAGGGCTGGCATCGTGGAGTGAGCCACATTCCTTTGCACAGTGAGCTTGAGTTAGTCATTTCTGATCTTAGTGAATAAAGTCTTGACATTGTGAACACTGATACAGACTGATACTAGATGAATACAACAGCAGGTCCTTGTAAGACAAAAGCTATGCTATGCTGGCTCTGTGGCCTTGATGGTTTTGATTTTTCACCAACACCAATTTAGAGTTTTTGAACAAAATATGCAATAATTTGACTCTGGCTATTTAGGGGCAACAAGCTCAGGATATCACTCAGCATCTAATTGGTTTTGTGGAGTCATGACCTAATCTTGGTTTTGTTGAACTAAAGAAAAGATTTGTTTTCATCCTGCAGCTGGCTTAATCTGTGCGAAGACACCCCAGACATTTCAGCTTGGCTCTGTTAAATAAACACTTTGATCATCTGCTATATCAGTATCCTTGACATTTTTTTTTCTTATCCTCTCTCCCTTCCTGCCTCTTCCCTTTAAGTCAAAGCTCCGTGTATAACAGAACATGTGCACTGCCACCTACACGCTCGATTTCAATAGCCTACTAAAAATCAGAAATGCGACAGAGCCCACAAATGCTCAGCCTTGGCATTCAGAGGCATCAACAGGGGGGCGCTGACACCATGACATTCACTCCAGTATGTTACAATTTTGGGGTGCTTGTTACTGACGCAGCAACGGAAATATCAACACACAAAGCAGGTTTAAAGCCATTCTCAGAGAGAATTTGTCCACTCATGTGTCCCCTTCCTCCAACCGGCCGATGAAGAACCCTTTGACGGTTCACTGAAGCTTGTCAAAAAGGAGGAAGCGCTGTGTTAGAGTGCGCCTCCTGGGGGGGGGGCGCCTGAGGACAGACTCTACAGGTGGAGATAGGAGTAACAACAGAGGAGCAGAGCAGCCACAGGAGGTCCAAACTCAAACCCATTCAAAGAGTCACTTCACTGTGAATTGACTCACACATATGCAGATTAGCAAACTTTAGAAAGTGCTCAAGAATCTGTGTGCCACGATGGTCCGCTGTTGCCATTGAGCCTTTTTTTTTACCTCCACTCCATCACTTAAGTACCAGTGTTACATCACATATTAAGAGACTCCACAGACGGCCATTTTGATTAATGAAAGTGGTTTTGACTGGATGAAACTGTGCTCTTGGGTAGTGACTGATTGCCAGCAAATTGATTTTAATTAACAATTTTTGCAACAGAGCATCACAACATTATAACAACAAAAAAATAAAAAATAAACAAATTTCCATACACCACACAGAGCCTTGGTAAAGTTGACCAGATAACAAAGTAAAAGCTCAGAAATGAATAAAGCTGCAGCTAAATAAGTGCTGCTGTGATGACATCCAGAACATTTTAATTTTAATGTCATTTTAAATACTTAGGAGACAGACTAGCAGCACTTAGAGGTAGGCAGGAAACCACACGAGCCAGCCATCACAATTACACAGCCATGATGCAGGGACTAAAGCAAACAACCATTATCTGATTGTCATTTTGCAATATTTCCTGTCTCTTTGTGAGCAACAGAGAGGCGCGGTGTAACGTTAAATTTAAACGTTGTGTGATGTGCAAAAGAAGCGCAGACATCAAGCTGTTTATTTAATTAAAGCTAACTGGATTGGTTTAGATGTGCGATAGAACATGGCAGCTGTCGCTTGGATCCAGGAACATTAGCTGAAATGGTGCAATGGATTGGCGGTTGCACACACAATGCATTACCTGGCGCCAAGCGTAACTTTTCAGCGCAGTCATCTTTGAAAAATCCGCGAGATTAGAAAACGATACAAGCGGATAATGATGCGTTAACGTAGTGATGCATATCCAGTAAGCTGACTAATGCTTCTCAGGGCTGTGTGACTGAAGCCCGTGTGTCAGACACTCACCTTTCGTTAATGTCCACCTTTTCTGCGATTCCACCAGAAAATGCTGCTCTCCTCGTTCAGTCACAGCAAACACACACACACACAAGCCGCCACAATCACGAAACACAAGAGGAAAAGGATGTGAGAAGTTAGCAGCGATATACCCAGGAGATTTCCGCCGTAGTCTGTGTTTTTGTCCGAGCACTTTGCCGACCGCCTCTCGGTTTGTTCAAATCAGAAGTTCAGCCAAAGTTGCAGGGATTGGCTCCGCCTTCAAATGACGATGAGGTCACCGCCTCTCGCGAACGCCGCTGCCTCTACTCTCGCGATATGACAGTTAAACGTGCACGGAATGTGTAAATGTCGCGATTACTAAGAGTAGTTATGAATGAATGGAAGAGAGAAAGCGCGTTGCTCTGGCAACGGAATCTGACAAGGTTTTTTTTTATAATTATCTATCCTTCAGAGCAACTGGTGTTTGAGGCAGGTTTAGGTAAACGTGATCTTAAGCTCAAGAATGAAACAGGTATAGAAGCATGCAGTCATTGCCTTTGTGACAAAGTAAATTTATTTTCCTTTAAATTAAAGGATAACAACACATAACAATTATTACACCAAAAAACAACAACAAAACATAAAAAGGGGCAAGTCCTGGTCCCGTTCACTCAGGAGGAGCCCAGAGTAGAGACGCTCCACGTCGAGAGGCATGTCCCGCTGGGAGGAGGTCCTGGGGAAGAAATGTTTCTCAGCTGGCCTGGGAACGCCTCAGTGTTCACCTGGAAGAGCTGGAGGAGTTGTCTGGGGAGGGGGAAGTCTGGGAACCTTTGCTTAAACTGCTTCTCCCGCCGACCCGACCCCGGATATGCAAAAGAAGAGTGGATGGATGGAATAATTGTAGCAACAATATTTTTTTCTTACAGTTATGTTTGTAGCTACAGTCTGGTATCACAACACTCATTCCATTGCAGTACATTACATGTTTATTTAGATCCTCAATGGGGTATCTTTATTAGAGTATTCTCACTCATTGCAAATCCTGCCTAATTCACACTTTTGGTTGAAATATTTAAGAGCAACAGCAGTATCTTATTACGGCTGTATGTGTGGGTTTACTGCTTGTGTCTGCTTGGTTCTTTGCATATCTTTACTTGAGCATTTTAATTGTATAAGAGGAGGTATGTAGCTCTAATCAAAGCTACTCTGCAGGTACAACCATTTGAGTGGGAGTGAGAGGATTCATATAGTATTTCTCCCACACATTTTCCAGAGAATACATCGTTCCCACAATTCCTTCAACCCACGACTGTCTTTTCTACAATCACTAATTTAGTTCATTTGACAGAACTTCTTGCTCCCATTTTCATCTTTTGGTTTCCCTTTTTTATTTTATTTTTAAATGTCAGTGGGATTACATAACAGTCCAATAACGACAAAGGAAAAACAAATGCTGTCATGAAGACCACTCTATTCCTGTAGCTGTCTATGGGTCTTAACACCACCCACCCCTTTCTGTCACGGGGCGGATATTTGTGTGGGCGATTTGTATTGTTCACTGGTGAAAAACTGCTCCTGTGGGATTAGCTCAAAGTGGTGTAATTGGGTTAGACACAGAATGAAAATCGTGATGGATTAAAGCAATGAATAGGTGCATCTCCAATGTCCAATAAGAATATGACAGCATCAGCTACCTATACACCTTACTGACAACTTTATTCGTCAAAAGTTCTGCAAGAGCTGGTTGGTATTTTGGAGTAAATCTATTTCATGGATAAATTTATTCAGTTTTTTCGAGTTTTTATAGAGAGGTGTTGGTGCATAGCAGAGGTAAACATTGCGGCAGCTCCTCAATGAAGCTGCTGCGTCTGCCAAAGTGTCTGTGTGTGAGTGTAATGACGCAACAGGAATTTTAGCAGATGCTGACATTTCTTGCTGCCACTTTCCATATCCTCCGAGGGTGACACCATAAAGGTGGCAGGAAAGCCTCAAGCCTGGTCCTGATCCCTTTTTTATTATTATTTCAACTACATTATTGCAGGGTTTGTCTCTAGAATTACCATATTTGGAAAGAATTTAAGGTAGTTATTCTAGCTAGTGATGCTAATAGCTAGGAAACAGGAAATAACCCATTAAGGTTGGTCCAAGTCAGGGGAAGACCCGAAGTGATTGAAATAGTGCACAGAGCAGTACTGAATGTCTTAAAATCCTAAATGAAGGAATTATACAGAAATGTATCTGGTCAAAAAAAGCTAATGAGACAATTAATATGACATAATGCCTCCCTGACATTTTTAAAATGTCAATAGGACTAAAGTGTATTTATATTTTTTCTAAGAAACTACTCCCAAAAGGGCTTCTTCCCCTTTATTTAATTTACAGTTGATTTTGGCTGATGACAACAAGGGTCTTTGAGATATTAGAAGGGAGTTTTTCTTACTCCTGGCCAGCATGTCCAGCTTTTATCTGTGCTCTTTATGGTATACTATCAATACTATGTGCTTAAAGCAGACAATTTAACAATGAAAGATTTGTTTTTGTGGCCCAGACATTGACCCTCTATTCCATTACAGTGTGTTTTCAGCATCACATCATCAAACACACTGTAATTATATCTGATAACGACTACAAAAGCCAGTTCAGGGTGGGTCACAATCGGTCTGAGGTAAATTAAGATGTCAAGTAGAAGTCAGACATGGGGTGACCACCTTTGGGCCACATGACCGCAGTCCCCCAAAGACTGAGAGTGGAGAAATTCCTAGCGGTGTTGCTCTGGAAGCAGAGGAATGGGAAGAATGGGGCCCATTCACAGAGTCCCACTCATGCGGCGCTCCTACACTAATAGAGATTGACATGAAGAAAGGCGACAAGTTGTTTTCACATACACTGCTGCTTTTGTCCCCTCACTAAGAGGCGTAATGACGACAGTTTGCTTTGAAAATAGTCTGAATTTGATGCACTTGTTTTTCATGAGTGGAGAACATGCAGCTTTGATTGGAGAGCATGTGCAATTAGGATTTAGTCGTACATTGTCTGGTGATTACTAGCTATTCTTAGTGAGTGAGTGGCAGACATTTTGTATTTAAATAAATGAGGAGCAGCAGGGACTGTGTTGTAGTGAACCACTTTCTTGCAGGGCTTCCACTGACTTTTGAACAAAATACTAAGTAAAATAATATTTTATACTGATGTAAGTTCACCAGAACTGAGTTCTTAATAGATATAGTCCACTGTCAAATGCAATGTGAGAGTTTAGTAGCATACATTATCACAGACAGGTGGAATTATGTCTAAGGTCTATATTTTTAAACTACAGGCAATCAATAAAAAGCTAGAGTTTCAAAATGTTGTCAGTAATGCTTAACACTTGGTTTGGAGAATCCTAATGCCTGTGGGGTTTCCTCAAATGCTTTTGTGTAATCTAAATCATGTATTGACCGACCAAAATGATCACATGAAGTCAGTGCAGCAGAGAAGATAACGGCACACTTCATTCAAAAAGTAAACTCCTGAATGAATCATAGCCTGGAGAGAACAGCTCAGAATTGGGTCGAAGTGGTTTGATTTAGACAAATAGTCATTCTCAGTCATTATATGAAGATTCCCAAGTATCGAGTCCACTGTGCTGAATATCATCCGTTTAAACAAATACTGAAAAGATGAGACCTAAGAAAGATTAATCTATTATTCTATTCATCTATTATTCACAGAGGCTGCAGTTTTCAACATGTGGCAAAGGTATGTTTAAAATACTTATTTAATATCTTGAAAAATGTGACCTATCATCTTGATTTGGATGGTTCGTTTGTTTACTTGACTTTAAAGGGGCAGTGTGTATTTCTGGCAGCAATTAAACTGGATGACATTAAAGGACATTAAATAGCATAACAACCTTTTCTGCTATTACTGTATTAAAGAGGTACCACTGGACCAATTTGAAAGCACAAAACACTACATTGCAGAAAAAAAAAAGGTTTTAAAGAAGGCGTCTGGACGTATGAAGGTGTGATTAAAGTATGCAAAGATGTAAACCACATCCAGATGCCTTATTTAAAATCTTTTCTTTAATATGTCCAGGATGACTGAGAATACCCACAGACATTGCAGCTCAAACTAAATTATACACCTCTCCTTACAGCTAGTGTACACCTACAATATATAAATCCTGAACTTTCAGATAGGGTGGTGAAAAAGAAATTAAATCAACTTCAGTCACTTTATTATTATCGCTTTAAAATGACCATAGAGCTGTAAAGTACACGTGCTCCGGTTTAATTTCTACAGCAACATATGAGTTTCTGTCCCGTGGGATTTTGTGTTATTATTACCCCATACTCATCTGCGTATTAGAACAAGCACTGTTCAAGATGAATACAGAGCATGTGTATTGTTCTCCATAACAGCATGATGTGCTTTTTCATAGGAGCAGCTGTCAAAAACCTCTCTTGCACTATGATCTGCACCCTCCCAGCCTCCTCAATGAAAAGTACAGGAAGTTACAGAGAAGTCTTTTAAATATCTCCCGTTCAGCTCTGTGCACACACGTCCCTGTGCGGAGTGACTCATACTGGTGTGAAAACATCGGTGAGGTGGGAGGATGACATCACAGAACCCTGCAGGAGAACAAGTGCCTGCAATTGGCCCCTGTTCAATCATATATTTAAGGCACATACATCAGTTTAAAATATATGTATAGTCCTCTTTAGACTGGCCGCCTCCAACGTGCACAAACACGGACCACATAATAAAGCCGCTTGTCCTCAGAAGACATTTTGATTTGTTTTGCAATCCCGGCCTCACACTGGGGGGTGTGTGTGAACAGCCAATGGTTCGCAAGGAAGAGGACACACTCTAACAAGATTTGGGAATCAACTTAGCAAAAAATGCACATTAAAAAAAGCACAGAAGGTGGTCTTTGCAAGTCTGTGTTTGACATCTCCTCCTTGAGTCCAGCTAAAATAAATCATAAAGTGAGCGTGACTAATTGTCAAACAGAAATCCCTGTCTCATATGCATACATTTAGAGGCAAGAGCATGCACGTGCTTCGTTTTTCTAATGAGGGCGGGATTAGCTTGAGCTCTAATAAAACGTGCTGATATAATGATTTCTACATAAAAACACATTTGCCAGGCCTCAGACAGATTTGACAGATTAAATTGTATTGATACCATTCCATTTACTAACACTAGAGGGCAGTGTTGTGTGGAACCGTCATATACCAAAATCAGCAGAACTCTGAATTACATTTCTGAGTGGTATTTACAGTCCTGTGAACTTTTAGTTGTTGCTTTGTCGATTGATAATATCTAGACACCTGTTTTAAAATAGAAAGTCTTTAAATACACTTGACCCAGGAATATGTCTGATACACTGTAAAGTAATAAATAAATAAAAACAATAAAATTAGTTTTTGACATTTTTGTTTCAGTGAATACAGCAAGATTCATTTAACGCTGCCAACCTGAACACATTGGTATTTTTACATGTGTCCTTTTGCATTGGATGGGCCCCTGCTTCACTTGTAAAAAATACACCAGCTTCAAACAGTGCTTTGATGATTACATTTACTTTTTAATCACGCTGGGGGAAAATAATAATTACATTGTTTTACTAAAATAAAATAAACTGTTTTAAAAGTCACTCCTATACATCTATCCTACATATGTTGCTGGTTTTGCAACCGACAAGTTCTTTTGCTGCCACTTTATTTTTATTTATTTATTTATTCTGGATATTGGTGAAGTCAAGAGACTACACGGAGGTGGTTTCTGTACAAGGAATCTTTAAAAAGCAACAGTGGGACCACAGGTGGCATAAAAAAGATGGAGAACAAAACAATTTGCCGTTAGATCTGGCTGTACAACAAAACTACCACCTACACTGCTTCTACCCCGCAATGTGTGATTATTTTGTGTGTGAGTTATTTTTTCTCCTGTGACTTTCTGGCTCGCTGTGACGAGTTTGTGAAGATGATGGAGGGAAAGAGAAGAAGTGGGTGGGGGTTTTGTGATGGGTGTTGGTCAGGTATTTTTAGGAAGAGGAGTGGGAGTGTAGACATAGTCCCCGATGGCCCTGTCACCTCATGAGTGAGATGTGTGATTGTGCTCCTGTAGTGCTGATTGGTGACTGGGAGTAGTCTCAGCAAAAGAAATGTCTTACAAATTCTGAGCTGAGATGTCACGTTAAAGGCAAACAAATGACAGGCTACTGTTTTGTCAGATCAAATGATATAATTACAGGAAACTAAAAGCAATGTTCTCTTTCTGGATGATGAGGATACTTTCTAAATATGCTACTCATTTCACCTCATGGACAGTTTTTTATTGGATTGTTTTAAAATATTTTGTAACAAATATCTAGTGCATTAGGGAGCCACAGAAAGTATACAGGGGCCCCCAACACACATTGAACTTGACGCATATTAGACATATCCACATAATGCTTACAAAGTTCATTAAGTTCTCATAAAACACTATGTCCATTCTTGTATGCACAAAACATAATTTGTAAACAGATGAACTTTGTATTTTTTTATCCTATGAATATAAAGTAAAAAAGTGGGACACACTGTGACTTATGGTTTTCCACTTATGTTTTGAGAAGTTCATTAGTGCTTGGTTAGCATTACGTACATAGTCTGTCAGACACGTCATGCTAAACGGTTTCCAATTTCAGACCATTTCTAAATATGGTCACAAGTTGGATCTTTAAACGCACATGGGCTGACTTTCTGATTTCTCTGTTGTACTGGTTGGACACGAAGCTTAGCAACATTTACACAGAGTGCCTTTTGCAAATGAAATCATGTATGTTCTACTCTAAAAATCAAAGTGCATCACTCTACTGTTTATCCTAGACCAGACTCCATGTACAGATATAGACATTCACTTTCACTGAACTGTCTTCAACATCAGTGGCTACATTTTGAACCTTTCCATTAAAAACAAAACACACACACAGTATGTTTCACTGCTAAGGTCAAGGTTCGACATCTCTGTCCCACACGAGTGAACCATAGTGATTTTCCGTTTTCTTCTCTGTCCTTCAGGTTCCCACGCACAGTTATAGTTATATCACATCGACACCATATGGCTAAATGTCAGACAGCTGCAATTACCCGCTGCGCTGTGCCGACGACAGTTATAATGTGTACTCAGTAGAAATGTGGACACTGTTGATATAGTATATGCACATCTACATGTGTGTGTGGGCGAGCGTCAGTGTCACCCTGCGCAGTAATAGAGACTGAGCTGTCTAACCCAGACAACACTTTCACATGCATATTCATCTTTATGCAAATGAGGATGTAATGAGTTTAGAAACATTAGCGACTCAACAGTGAGAAGCACAAAAGATTTACAGCTTTTCCTCCCAAATTCTTCAAAATAGGAATCCCCATTACCTACTTCTGAGTCTCATTGGTATGACAAAAGTCACCCTTTATAATGAAATGGTTTCGCCATATATTTTCAATTTGGCTCTGTATTTCTCTAGTGGCACACCAATAAGAAGCAAGATATAACTGAATGTATAGAAGATAATAGAAAATAAAGTCTGTCTGTGATATAGATGTCAAAATCAGGTAAATCTGCTTTAATTATATTTAGTGTCCAGTGTGGCGTTAGCAGTTTTAAAGCTGCCACTTACAATATTTAAGTTACATGTTGAAATTATGATATCTCGCCAGCAGGGGTGTTGCATTGGCAAAGACATACCAGGCACTAACCAATGGCCAGAACTGGAAGGGGGAACCCCAAAGACAGCTGATGACAGAACTTTGGGAAATGGTAAATGGCATTAATTAAACACCTCACTGCTAGATGCCACTAAAGTCCCAATATGGCACTATGTTTTGTCACTGACATTTAGAACTATTGTAACTTAACTTGTGAAGATTGTATTAACTAATAAGCTTACGTAAAATGATTTATAATATTCATGATAACATTTACAGTTGACCTATGACAAAGAATGCACTGTGGAGTCATATATTTGCAAGTATTTACTCAACATCTGACGTTGCATCTCCAAGAATAACATGTTGCATTTTACATGTTGCATGTGATATATTTTTACACAAAAACACGTAGAGAAATCTGAAAGAAAAGCTCTTGAAAACACAGATACTTGTTGTATCTTAAGTCCAAAACGTCATTCGTCACAACACACTGCCATGTCACACACTGCACACAGACACAACTGTTTGTAGTAGCTTCATATAACACTAGGTCAGTCCTGGGATGGTCCTTGTGTAGAGGTCCGGCAGGCAACTCTGGTCAAATGCTCCTTTCAAATTACCACCAGTCGTTAGTAACTTCACTGAAGTTGCATTAAAAGAAGAGAAGGTTTCATGCAACAGTCTTTTTCAGTCAATCTGCACTGGACTCTGTAGAAAGTGAGCAATACAAGATTCCTTATATTTATGAAGGAAATATTTCTGACTAATACCTAATATGACTTTTTACAGCTCTCTAATGATAAGTAGTAATGTAGCCTGGGTCTATTTTCTCTAACGTTATCTAATGCTTTGTAAAAAATCTCATATGTACAGTTAATAAATCCCCAGGAGCTAGTTTCCCTAATGTACTTTACACCGGTCCTTAACGTCAGAGTTACAATTATTTAAGGGGTTAACCCTGTAAATTAGAGGCTAACATGGATACTACCGTTGCCATGGTAACAGGAGAATTATATGGTGCTGAGTTAACGCTCTCGTCTAAAAAGACTGGTCTAGCTTAATAGAAAGGTCTAAACATTTGAGAAACAAAGCCCCTGGTTTGGTTTTCACTATAAATAATAAAATCAAAGTAAAATGCCATTTGCTACAGAGCAACAGACTATATTTGCTCTCTTTTTCCCTCCAGGTATCACACTGCTATCCATCCATCTACACAGATGATAAAACAACCTGTAGGGCATATCAAAAATAACAGAGATGCATATATTTAGTTTCCTCGTTGAAGGTAGCTGTTAAAAATGTATTCACAACCACGAATGAAAAGAAAAGTGTGTAAGCATCATTCATCGCCTTTTCCAAGTGTGCTGTTTTAGCAAAGCACATAGCACCCTCTTGTGGTAAAGTCTCACACTACAACTAATACATTTAAAAGTGTGCAAGGATTAAAACACTAAAGGGGTCAATAAAGGCCAAAAGTAATCATGGACATTGCTCATTTTTAAGGCACTTAGCCTATATATTAGTATATTAGTAACAGGACTTCATAAATTTAAAGCAATACTGTTATTTCTCAGAATTTACTCTCACTAAAAGACTACCAGAGACAAATCCTGCTGCAACAGGGCTGTTCTCTGTCAATAAATATCTTGTAAATTCATATTGTCATATAAATTTGTGTTGCTGTGTTCTCATGGGATGGCGGTCGAACTAGGTTTTTACCTTTTCTTTAAAAGTAGTGTTGCGCTCCCTTTCTCTTGTCAGGGAGTCATCAAAGTGAAATTGAGGCTTTGTTTTTTCAGGTTTTGAGGCAAAAGAGTTACATAGTGTTGCTTTAAAACACATTATTTCAAGTTTTAAGTCACTTGTGGACTGTTTTTTCTTTAATTTGGTGGATCATTATTGGAAATGAAATCATTTCTTAGCTGCAGTGCATTTAAGCTGTTCATATGCAAATTACTGTGACTTAGCTAAAAGGTGTTGAATTTGGTTAGACGCAGAACTGAGAAAAAAAAAGTGGTGTTTCAGACAATGCAATGAAAATCTCCCTCAGTGTGAGCCTTAACATTTGGACCTTTATTTGTTTCATTTACCGCACACGTAATGAAAACTGTCTCATGTTTGTCCTCAGAATGGCTCGTTGCAGCACTTGCCTCAGAGCTCCATGACCCGAAGGACAGCTACTTTTGTGACAGCTCTATTTTTATTTTATATAAATAGCAAGGACATCAATTTTTTATACTTCGCAAGGTGTCTGGTCCTGACAGTTCACGTTGTCCATTTAACACCAGCAGCCTTTGTTTTGGTCGCTGGCCGTGCCGTCGCAGAGCCCCTCCTCTTCCTCCAGAGCAGCCAGATCGAGCTGCTCGTTAAGCGACGTCTGCAGAAGGTCCAAGTCCTTTTTGTGGGCTGCCAGAACCTGCTCTGCCAGCCTCGTGAAGCTCTAAAGAGAAACAGCCACAGCAGAGTAGCATTAGGTTTTTCTTAAGGTCCATTGTGTAAAAAAAATGTTACAACCAGACATTGTACACCTGAAACCAACACAATACCAACATTTGCACATATGTTAGATGTTGCATATCTTTTCTACATTTATTTAAATCGTGAAAAATGTTTATTTTATTAGTGCGTAACAATCTTAGAGGAAGGCTTTGGACATCTTATGTACAGTGCAGTCTTTGGCTAACACTGGGTTTGTTCATTTATCTTTGTTATAATAAATAATCGAAATTACACATTACAAAAACAGCTCCTCAACACTTAAATTGACTTATATTTACTGAGACGTCTTACACTTGAACAATACACCAATCTGCTCACCTCTGTTATGTTCTGGTTTGTGAAGGCACTTGTTTCAAAGAAGTCCATACCGTACGCTTTGGCCAGCTTGAAGGAAAAAAGAAAATCAACACTGAACAATCATTTTTGAACATACAATTTTATTTTAATTACATTTTAAAACAGCAATAGTGACCCACCTTGCTACCTTGTTCTTTGGCCACCTGCCTCTTGTCCGCCTCGTCCGACTTGTTTCCCACCAGGATCTTTTGGACCTTTTCGGGAGCGTACTGTAGCCAGATATTTAGAGAAGGGAGATGAAAACAAGGGAACACACGCACAGAAAGATTTGAAATGTCAGGAACCCACAGGAGACAGCAACTGGGATCAACAGAGTGTGTATTGTGTGCAACCCTTAAGAGGAAATTAGATCTATTATGATCAAATTAGTCATAATAAAGTAATAGTGGAAAAACACAGCAACAGGACAGACAGGCATGCTTTACGGAGGGTTGAATAATAAGAGAGAAAAATTTAAGTGTTTGAAAAAGAAGATGAAACCAGTTTATTTGTGTAGCACAAACAACACAGTGCTTTTAAAAAAAAATAAAGAGAAACGAATAACAATGAACAATGACAAAAATGAATAACAATAACTTAAGACTAAGACTTAAGAAAGTTATCCATGCTTTTATCTGCAGCAGGTTAGATTACTGTAACGGCCTGCTCACTGGTCTCTCAAAACGAGGGTTAAGACAGCTGCAGCTTATTCAGAACGCTGCTGCTCGGGTTCTAACTAACACCAGGAAGTACGACCACATCAGTCCAGTTTTAAAATCTCTGCACTGGCTTCCTGTTGCTCAGGGAATAGACTTTAAAACAGCACTACTGGTTTACAAGTCTCTAAATGATTTAGCCCCAGAATATATTTCTGACATGCCAGTTCCTTATGAACATCCTCAGACTCTGAGAACATCTGGGACAGGCTTCTGCTCGTGCCCAGAGTTAGAACTAAGCCTGGTGAAGCAGCGTTTAAGTTTCATGCAGCACAACCTCACAACCTTGGAACAACCTCAACTTTAACAATGTTCAAGGAGGTTAAAAACCTTCCTTTTTAGCTCCGCCTACACCACAACTTAAAATGTTTTTTTTATCTGCACTCTTCTTCTTTTATAATGCTTTTAATTTGTCTTATGTTTCTAAATCTGAATCTTGTAAATTCTTTTATTTCTGTAAAGCACTTTGAGTTACCCAGTGTATGAATTGTGCTATAGAAATAAAACTGCCTTGCCTTGCCGTAAACTAAACTAAATGCCTAGTTAAAAAGATTTGTCTTTAACAGAGTTTTAAACTCATGTTCAGTGGAGTTTTAAACCCAGAGGAAGTGGAGCATTTAATATGGAGTGGGAGGTTGTTCCAGAGTTTAGGGGCAATGACCGAAAATGCATGACCTCCTTTTGTTTTGAGATGAGCTGGATGAACTGTTGTACGTGCTGGGTGGAAGACCTAAGTGACCGAGTAATAGACATCAGATAAAGAGCCATTTGCATTTTTAAATGAATGATCTGTTCTTTAAATATCCTACACCATATTCTACTTCCCACTGTGGTTATTTAAACGCACTGGGTTGGCACAGATATTCTGTATGCACTATTCAACTTCAAAGACGTGAAGAATCAGTGGAGGTCAATGACCAGGCCAAGAAAAGTTTGATTTGTTGCTTAATTTTTGTTTGGGAAATGACTCACTTTTTCTTTTATTGTCTTCCACTTATATTTTGAAGTTTGTGTGTGTGAAACCTAACCACCTGCTTTGGGCATGAAGTGGGGTAAACCTGGCACCATCCCCAGTTAATCCCTCTTTCTCACATTCATTCACTACGGATAATTTAGAGTCACCAATTTACCTGTGCGTGTGTAAAGAGATAAACCCAAAACCACAAAAATACCCCACAAAGGAATAGTGGGACGCCTCACCACCAACACTATACTAGGGCACATCAAATAACATGTCTAAAGTCTAAGGTTTCTTTTATGAAAGACTTTAATGCTGGTGCTGTTGTAACAGGGGTGAAAATAGCCCCCTGACAGCTCCAGTGTTAAGCACCAGGGCAGTACACTACATCATTCCATGGTAAATACAACATGAAGTAATAGGAACACTATGCTTTATCAAACTAACTTGTACTCAACACAACTAAGGATTATGTCAAACAAACGCTTTCTCTTTGGCACAAACATGATTATCTTTATAGCGTCCACTAAATACTGTTTTAATCACTCAACTAAAGACTGAGGCAAAAATAATTAATTACACGACTGGACAAAAATATATATTTTTAGTAAAAGAAGTAACAAATAAGGCTAATGCTAAATACGGAAAATGATCCTAAATAGAGCAAATATTGGTTACGTTAATGCATTTTTATGAAAACATCCTGCTCTTCCTGTCACCTTTTGGCTTTTCTCTCTGAGAGGTACAGGTAAAGTTCACTGTTACTTTTAAAGTCTCTCAATCAAATTCAAATCTCTGGGCAAAAAGAACCCCTTTTTCTTGTTTTGTGGCAATTTAGACACATTAGGTCCGTCAAAACTAAAAGCACTATGTTCTATAATCTTCCACAAAATATAATAACATTAAAAATATACATTTGATGTATCTAACAAATCTAGTAAATGTTAAACAATACATTGAAAAGCCTACGTGACAGGAGGGACTTATGTCAATATGAAGCCTCTGCAGGAGTTCTTTCATTATACAGAGCTTTTCCATTATGAGTGATGTGTCAGTTACTAAATCCCAGGACGTGTGTGACTCACCTCGTCCACGTCACTGGCCCACTTCATGATGTGTTGAAAAGATCGCTCGCTTGTGATGTCGTACACCAAGAAGATCCCCTGAGAAATGAAGAGGCAAACACTGAACTACAACAAGGTGTAGCTTCTGGAAACATAAGACCTCTAAAAAGTACAAGAGGAAAATATCATCCTTCACAATCAATCTGTTCAATCACTGTAAAATAAGCAGAACTGCACACATTTAATGTTTTATAGCTGTTTTATAGGAACAGGTCACATGTAACGGTTTTCTGGTGAAAAGTCTAAAAAGACTTTTGGACTCACTCCCTTGTTGTTTCTAAAGATTATAATTCAAGAGAACCTTCAGATGAAACCTCGTTTTTCTGGAGGATGTCTGATTAAAGCTTGTGCAAAGAGAGTGGAAAAAAAAAAAAGGAAAGAAAACCTTCACAGGATCCAAGATGGCGTTCCAACTCAAACTGGCACATACAGTGAAAAGTTCTCTGGCTCTGGTCTAGAAGCGGATTAGGCCTTAGTCCAAAATGGTAACGGCGTTTTATTGGCAGTGACTTTAATGTCCACTTATTGTATTGACAGAACTACCAAGCTGGGTTTAGTTTATGAAGGTGCACTTGGGACAAAACATTACAAATGCAGTCTCGTTTCACTTGAGTAGTTCTGTTCTACTGATGTTTTTTCTTAATTGTTCGAATAAATTAGATGCAGCTACAGATTTTCTTTCTCACATCCCAGCAGACAGCGCTGCAAGACATTTCTTTTACAAATAAGAAAATCTTGGTCTCCCAATTCTGTGTATTATTTATTTATAATAAACCTTCACTGAAATCTGAGCTTGCTGTGAAGTTATACTCGATGTATAATACCAAACCTTTGCACAAAATGTAACACTGCGGTGGTGTTTTAGTAACAAAAAACATAAAGTATTATTTTTTTTATAGATCATTAAATAATTTATATTTACTGTATATATAATATTTTCTATTTTACTGAACACAAACCCAGCTCATGGTTAAAAGTAGTGTAAGACATAAAGTCGTGTTAGAGACGATTTTTGTAACTGTAACCAATGTCATTTTCAAGTTTTAAGTATTTCAAGTATTGTTGGTAATTCAAAGTCAGTGGGAGACACTACCTGTGCCCGTCTGTAGTACTGCTTCGTGATGGTCTGGTATCTCTCCTGGCCTGCTGTGTCCCTACAGATAAGACAGAAACACATCCATATCAGCAAATGATGATTACGCTCCAAAGACAACAAACAACTGAAAAATTATAGACTATTTAAAACAATTCTGGTTTTGAACTCCAACAAACAGCTATGAACTTACCATATCTGTATCCGTACTTTAATACCATCTATAACAAGGGTCTTCATTTTAAAGTCGACTCCTGCAATAAAGGAAACATAACTTTATTATTTTGGATATTTAGAAAACTTGTTTACTCCCCAAACCAGCGGGAGTCAGATAGACCAAGCGTGACGTTTAGAGACATCGCAGAGGGCTGTAATGTGATGAGGAACACACTGAGGCTGTATAATTGGCGTGTTGAAGACAGGGATAATAATCCAGTGCTGAGTCCTCGTTCGGTTTAAGCTCTCCGGATCGATCCATCACATGGGTGGTGAGAGAAATGAGAAGGGCAAATCGATAGCTGAGCATTGCGACGCCACAGAGAAGAAAAAACACTACATGGGTGGTGATGGTGGTGGAGGGGTCAACAATCAAGTCAATTCAATGTTATCTGAGGTCATTCAGACGACAACGTGGCAGACATACTATTTTATTTTCTATCATGAAGTCCAAGTTTTGTACATCAAAGGGAAATATGGTATGAATACTTTTAATGATGCTCTGCTAAATTAAAAGCTTCATTGTACACACTCATTACAGAGCTCCGTTACAGTTCTCAGATCCACTCAGACACTTTGGCTCTTTCATCTTTTCATCCAAGCCTTTTTTTTTATCTTTGCAATGAGTGGGGTTAAGGCTTTGACCAAGGGTTTGCGTTTCTCTCTTGGGATTTATTGATTCTTTTGTTTCAGTGTTCCTGTGGGGTTTCTCTCCCCCAGTTTGAGTTTGTTTCTAAATAAAAATATCTAAATAAATTCTTTATTTATCGAGAAAGTCATGTCCCTGCAGGGCTTCCATAGTTGCCCCCATGCTTTAGAAAGGAAGCGTCTTATTGTAATCTGCAATGCAGCCACCAGTCGTTGCCAAAACCACACACTGCACCTTTAAAATTAATTCATTAAGTTTTACTGTTGCTTCTGAAGGTGGCATAAGAATATATCACCAAGTTCAGAAGAAACAAATCTAGGTTTCAGTGAATAAAGTCACAAAAGTTAATCTACAGACTACATACTATGTTCATAACTATTGGCAGGGCTGCAAAGGAAACACTGTAAAGGCAATGTTAATTACCATTAGGTTGTTTCTTGCCTCATTTAGTGTCAATAAAAAAAAAACTACTGGCTTTTATGAACTGCACTAATCCCTAAGAAATTAATTAAAGTTCACCCCTGGCTTTGAGTCGCAACATTTGTGCTTAGAAAGAAAAAAAGGGAACAGTGAGTCATCTTTCCTCAGAACTGCTGGAGCTGCAGCTTGAGGTTTCCGAGGACACGTTTCTACAGTGTTCATGCTCCACAACCCTGACGTGTAAAGGCTGACAGGTTTTAGTTTGATAGGAACATGACACAGAATTAAAAAGGCTCATTCACAGACCCTCACTGTAAGTGGCTTGATGGCCTTTGCTTTGAGCATAGAGCATTCAGACCAAAGTAAAAAGGTCAGCCTCACAATGAAACGTTGCCTAAGGCTCAAGCGAAAGAGGACTGATGAAAAGTGGACAGGTTCTTGCATCAGCAGCAAGAGCCAAGGATTGAGCGACTTTTATTAAAAGTTGGGCACAAAAAAGCATGAAATGAAAGAAACGCAGTGTAGCAAAGGAAGAAAGCTGTCAGTCCACAGTATCTGCAGTCAGCTGTTTATTGTCTTGCAGTCATTTGATCACTCTATGTTGTTCTACAGCCAAAGGATTTCTGTAAAAGCATGCAGAATAATGTAATGCTGACCCAAAGTAAACAGGGGTTTACTGTTATTGCATTTGTCAAAGGGGTGTATGTCCGAATCACAGTGGAAACTACAGAACTCAATCTCACCATATTACATCTAAATCAGATCGGATCAAAATGTTGGTATATTCTGAGAAGCTGAGATGTTAAAATACCAGGCTGACATCTTCTCTAAGGAAATCTTTTGCTTTTTCAAATCCATTAAATCCCGCCAGTCACTAACACAAAAAAATAATGGAAAAAAAACTTTCTCTGTTTCCATCAGGGAGACAGACACAATGTAAGTGGCAGCAGTTAATTTAACCCTGACAACATTTTACAACTAGCCGAGTGAAAGCCATGTAAAAGCTAATGGCTCCACACCAAAAAACTGTCCTGACTAATTTAGTGAACGGGCGTGTTATAGAGAGCGCCGGGCGGATGAGGTGTGGACATGTCACTGTGCTGGAGCGACTGACAGCTCCCTAATGGACGGACGGACGGATGGACCTCCTTTGACACGCGCTCACTAGGGAATGGCCCTGTCATCCATGACTGTCAGGACAAGCAGAGGATGGTCCACAACTGGACAGCAGCACTTATCTTTAGACCACAGCGACCAAAATCTGAAACATGTTATTAATGAATTGAGTTCAAATCTATTCATGACATATTGCCTCACCTCTGCTATTGCTAATTACTATGACTAATTGTTTGTATTGTAAGCTAGCTTTACATTCGGCTGCTGTTGACTCACTGCTTGTATTTGAAACAGCTAAATGTCAAACCACTCCGTAATGCTCTCTAACCGTTCACTAACAGCACACATGTGTAGTCATTGCCATTTGTTCAAATCATGTCTATGGAGAATTTGCCAATATGGTGGATTATAAATGTATTGCTGTCTGCTTAACTTCTGTTGCCGAACAAAGCCCTGTAGAGAAAAGGGAATGTACGTATGGTAGTATTGGAGGGAGGCCAAACAAGCACGAGTACAAGAAACCCTGGTACGGAAGAGTTCCCAGTAAAGGTATTGGTATTTGGACGTCTCTGTTTATTTTACATTCAACTTTTTATTTTAAATCCTAAACTGAAGTTGCCTAATTGAGTAGCTGTAGATGATGTTGTTGTTGGTGGTGTTATTTATTTTTAGGAAAAAATATAAAAATGAGGCATGGCCCATAAGTATTATGGGTGATGGGTGATTTTTGTAATAGCTGCTTCAGGGAAATAAATGTCTGTGTTGACTGGCTTTCAGCCTAAAGAGCTTGTCAAACAGCGGCGCCCTAAAAGCCCTGACCATAAGACCAGTGGGATCAGCACAGAGCGGACTGCCGCTCATTGAGCCATAATATAGAACGATCCTGTGCTTTATGAGTGTTGTGACAGCACTCCAAGGTAAGGAGAAGGAAGATTATAGTCAGCCCTGTAGCTGAATACCTTTACTAAATCATCTCTCTACACCTCTGTGAAAAGAAATGTGCACTCTGAGGTCCAAATGAAAACAAAAGTTGACCTATAAAGTCAAATGGATCAGTGGGGGTGTATTAGGTTCAGAGAGGATCACAAGTCCTGCTGCTCCAATGATTTTTGCCCAGTACCTGGGCAATTTATTGGCATGAAAGCTTTGCAAGACACAATAAACAAAGAGGTCTAGTGTTTGAAAGGGTTTATAGCCAGAATGTAGCTCAACTATGACAATCTGACTAAAGTTCATATTGTGTCTCAGCACTCACTTTTCAAAGTATCAGATGGACACAGTGTTCTGTAAATCCAAGTTATATTGACCTGAGGACATGAAGAAAAGGTTAAAGCATCTGGACTAGGTTTTCAAGGTGAAGACCTTGAAAACCTCTTTTCTCCAAGAGACTTAGTCAATTCTCAACCTGGTACAAGAACTGAGCTTTTATCTCTAAAAAGAGGATTCTAACCTGAACCTAACTCTGATTGGACCAGGCTGTTTTGGTTTCATGGCCGTTAGTTATGAAAGGGCAGTGTGACTCCGAGGTGCAAAGGTTAGAAATAAAAGCTCAGCTCTCTTACCAGTTGACTTCAGAATTGACTAAGTCTCTTGGAGAAGAGATGAAACATCTTCTCCTTGAAAACTAAGTTCCAGATGCTTTTTGCTGGAACCTTTTCTTCAAGATGACCTGGATGACTGAGAACCTTCACAGACATGAGGACATAAACTATTCAATACTACACCGTGTGCGTCTATAAGCTCAAAGCTGTGTAGCTTAAAGTCAACATGTTTAAACTAATATCTAATGGCTCATTTAAAGAGGAATTGATAAGTAAAAAGTTAAAATATCTGGTAAAATGCTGTGCTCTGGACCATCTTGTAAACATATTCTAAAGTCACTGTAGGGTCTTTCAATAACACTTTGAAGGGCTGTTGCTTGAAATAAACCAGTCCTTTTAAAAAACGAAAGCCTTCGAACTTTAAAACATGAATGTATGGATGTAAGACCAATCAATAAAAATGGCCGCTTTATATTAATTACTTTCTAATGGTTGTTTTGTGGCAGTATCAGTAAAACTCATAGTAAAAGTGAAAGAGAATTGGCCAAAGATGTTACTGTCTGGATTTTATTTGATCAAAATGAAAATGTCTTTATCTACCATAACCTTAGCAGAAACATTACTGCTTCACATTAAGCCCATTTATTCAAAATTTCCAATGTTTTTACAAAGCTATTTCCAGAACTTTAATATTTTTTTTTTTTTACAATTAAGAATTATAATGTCTAACCTGACCGCCAGATAAAACTGCTCCACTTTTTTGTGTTTTTTTTTTAGGAGGAAAATGTTGTATTCTTTTTTGTTGATCAAAATGATAGATAGACATTTACATTTATTCATTTAGCTGACGCTTTTATCCAAAGCGACTTACATTGTCCTAATTACCAGTGTTACAGCCACTGGAGGCAAAGGGGGTTAAGTGTCTTGCCCAAGGACACAACAACAGTATTAACTGTGGGGAGAGTGGGAATCAAACCACCTACCTTCTGGTTTAAGGTCTACCACTCTACCCACTGAGCTACTGCCGAATAAATAAATAAATCGATAGATCGATAGATAGATAGATAGATAGATAGATAGATAGATAGATAGATAGATAGATAGATAGATAGATAGATAGATAGATAGATAGATAGATAGATAGATAGATAGATAGATCGATAGCAAAAGGGCATGCACTTTAAAAGAAGAGCTGGTCAGTGATTGGATTTATCAAACACAGCTTTATCCAATCAGAGCAGATCCTTGTAACGGTAAAACAATCTCAACATCTTCAAACCTAAAACCAGCCCAGACTTGTCAGTGCTTCCACGTCTCATTGGACCCAACAAACTGTCAGGGCCAGGGTCTGGACCATGGATACTTTGCTTGGAGCAGTTCAAGTTTACAAACTCACAAATTGAGCAAGAATCCAGCTGCACTGCAACGTTTAGATCATCTCTAGAGGTTGCTGAATCTGACTATTTGTATCTGCTTCAGTTTAACCTCAACTCCTCAAACTACAGCAACCTCAGAGGGTCAAAACTCAAACTGTAAATGCCAAATGGGTTTATGGAAGAACGTAAAAATGGTGTTGCATTGTTTATTCAAGGCCAGTTGAGTTTTAAACTAAATGTACACCATAGTTTACAGATGCATCATGGGGGTCAATAAAATTAACAAGACGGTTTATAGATTTACGAGACAATTTTAATGACTAAAAAACTACTTCTAAATTTCCAGGGTGAGAAACATTTCTAGCCTGTCCAGCCTTCTTCCCTTTTGTATCAACATTCCTCATTATCCCTTTGTTTATCCTGAGCCTGTTAATTATTTAGTCATTAGTACATAAAAGCAACAATGTGTTGAAATGTAAGGGTCAGACCCTCGGATTTTGACTTTGACTCATGTGACCTACAGTATTACTTTTCTGCAATCTCAATTCAAGGTGGTGATCCTTTTTAACTGTTGAATGTGCCCCTTCTATCATTGTGGCCTTGGACCCTAGGAATATCTGATAAATATTGAAGTGCACAGTTGGAGTCCTGGAGAGATTTACGCTCCTGTGTCACCATGAAGGCTGGGAAATTATTTATTGATCTCTCGGCAGCAGAGCAGCTATGATGGTGATTATTCTTGAGGTCTTTTTCTCTCTCCAGACTTCTGTGTTTGTTTAGTCTGAGGGGAGGAAGTTTGAAATTTATCATTGTCATGATAGACCTCCCAGTGCAGACACATTGGGCTCCCCACATCTATTCAGTTCAGCTTATGTCTGACTATGATACACCAGTAGAAAGCCACTTCTAAAAGACAGATTAGTAATATACAGTGAGCGTCTCCACAGGGAGGGCCTTTCCTGATGAGCGCCATAGGTTTACAACTTAAAATAGCATACTGCAGCCTTACTACACGTGAGCATGTATATCATTTCTCACTGCAGCAGGAGAAACAACCAACAGACAAAGGTCTAATAAAAAGTTTGTGCTGATAATGAAGCAGAGTTTAAGGGGACCCAGGTGTGTGTTATTTCCGGAGGTTTATCGAGCGCACATTGATTTTTACTGCTTTCAGAGAAGATCACCTGTGTCCTGAGATAATGAGCACAAATGTTGAAGGGCTTTGATGTTTCTGCTGCTGTAGATTTCTATCACGCTCTGACGATTTGCAAATGACGACAGAAAACAGATGATGATCGTGTCTTTTAATAAACTGCTTCAAATGATTATAGACTATTTTTCATCTGATGAAATTACATCTGTGCTTCCTCTCTAATGTAAAATCTGTGAATATATCAAACCAAAAAATCTACGCGGGAGGTTTAATGATTTGTGCTTTTCCAAAAATCCCTGCATGCTTTGTTTATTCTCAATGGAGCTTCGATGGCCGTCAAAACTTGCAGCAGCAATTTCTGACTTTTACTGTCCTCAAGTGGCTCCAAAAGTTGTCTTCCTCAATTTAAGGGCAATTACTGCAAACACTTTCAGCAAAATGAATCCCTTCTTTCCTCTCAAAATACAACCTGAGAGAAATCCTATCAACAAAACAAAGGCCAAAGATAAAAGCCAGTTAAAGAAAATAAGACACAGTTAAGCAGTGTGTACAGCTGAATGACTGTCCTTATGGCTTTTCCTTAAGATCAAAGGGTCTATTCCAATATGAATATTGTATGAAAACAATACTGTTGACATATATCAGTATCAAAGTTATAGTATTGCTACACGGAATAGTAGCTGGACAATTTGAATTTAACTATTTTACTTACTTCCATTACTCCAGGTCTGTAGGGTCATATTATACTGTTCGGATTGATTATTCATTATAGTTTGGACAATGCACTGTTACGTAGCTTTGTATGACAGCAGACATCCCAAAAAGGGGAGACGCTGCAAAAACAAGCTGAAATAAGGGGTCAAGGTTTCTCCAATTCACCATAAGGCTCTTGGTTCTTGGTTCATGTTTTGTGGATTGTCTACACATCCACAGAGATCCTTAAACCAGATGCAGTCACTAAAGCATTAAAGGATTCCCCAACAGTAGCCTATAACAGGTTAAGTGCTTTAACTGTGGCACTTATTTGACAGTGAGTGTCAAGAGAGCTCATCTGCATAGAGCGGCCCCCTTAGGGCTACCCCAACCAATACAGTCACACTGATTTACAGTTAGCAGCATTCTTCATTCCACGTGATTACACCTCCATAATTAAAGATCTGATTGGAGAAACACAAAGGGAAACTGAGCAGGCACAGAGACAGCATGACGCTAAAATCACATCATATGGATATTACAGTGTAATGAAAAGGGTAGCCTATAATATTAATAGAATTAGTGAGCAATATGATAATGACAGCAGAGGGACTTACCGATAGTGGAAATATGAGACGGGTGAAACTCATTGTCCGTAAATCTGCACAACAAACACGTTTTACCAACCCCTGAATCTCCCAGAAGCAGGAGTCGGAAGAGCACATCGTACTGTTTAGCCATAGTGTTGGATCAGAGGTGTTGTGTGTTGGTCAGCTAACTACAAGGCGATGAATGACCGATGGCTGACCACATGCATCCCATGTCTGCTGTTGCCTCTGTTCACCAAGCTCTCTGCGTTCAGGAACAAAACAGGGATGCTCCAATCCACAGCCCCACGGGCGGAGGGTGCGGTGGACCACTGTCAAGTTACAGTAGACAAGAGTACGTCACATCCGGAGAGACCTTAGAGAATAAAAGCCCTGACTCTTGAGACGAGAAGACCGTGCAGTGACTTCTGGATAGAAAAGTCACATTGTAGTGAGGATAAAATAAATCAAAATGAATATTCAAAAAATGTATTTCCAAAATATTACCTTGGAAGCAAAGTAACAAAAAAAAGCATAACATTAGGATTTCCTTGCCACTGTGCTGCAACCAAACAATAACCTAAACTTTTTTTTTATCAAAGCGCTTTGAGTAGGTCGAAAGAGCGCTATATAAAAGCCATGCCATCATTTGCCATTTTATTGCTAACATCTAATATAAGATTGTTAAACAATAACCTTGTCATACATTAGCATGTGTTAAGAAGGAAAATAAATAACTCAAATAACCAAAGTAAAATCAAACCAAACAGTATTGGGAGTATTGTTATCATATTTTGAGATCTTTACATTAACAACAGATTCTAAGAAAATGCACAATAAAATACAACTGTTGACCTGCAACACTTGGAAGTGCAGAGAGTTTTGTTACTGTCTCAAGATTTAGCCTTAGGGTTAAGCAGCTTTCTGGATTCTGGAACAAACTTGACTAGGTTGAGGTATTCGTGGCTACTACACAAGTCTATGCAGACACTTGAGTGAATAACTCTATTAGGCTAAATTAACAAGACACAAATAGTATTTATTTCTCAGTTCATTCTCATATACAAAATCAAAATACTTAACAATCAAAAAGATGGATCATTTTCTCACAATTACTCTGATAGACATAGAATAGAATAGAAGATATTATTGGACAATGCAACATATGTATTTTTGCAATGGTAGTGTGTTAATTATGGTTCACATATGAGACTTTAAATAAGTAAAAGAATAATAATAATAATAATAATAATAATAATAATAATAATAATAATAATAATAATAATAATAATAATAATAATACATTAATATAATTAATGTAACCACAATAATTTGTGACTGGTTTGTTGTGTGTTGTTTGTTGTTGTTTTATTTTGAAGGGCCAGTTCAGAGTTACTGAATTATTGTTGTGTTAGGCATGACAGAAAAGGTTTCATTTTTGGCTAAAAATAACTGAATATTCCTCCAGTTATACATGGGTAAACGTATTAGTTTCAAAATAATAATTAAAACGTTCAAAAGATTGCGTTTGTGTTAAAGTATCCTAAGTGAAAGACATGTGTTCCCTTGGAGACGCCGTAGTGGGTGTTCTGAAGGCCCCGCCCAACTCCAGTCTCGGCCGGAAGTGAACAACAGACGCCTGAAGAAAGTGTGCAGAGTACCAAAACAAACCCACAGCATCTCCTCTCCTCCAGTATCCCTGCTGCTAAACTCACCGCTGCCACCATGGACGCCGGACCGACGCCTCTCCGGTGTGTTAGAGAGTGTCATCCAGAGGAAATGTTTGTGGATGACGACGTGGAAACAGTGACTTCAGTGGAGCAGGTGAGCGGAGATTAGCTTCATTAGGCTGTGTGGCTAATGCTAACGCACCCCTCGCACTCTGAATGGAAAGAGCTGAGACAGATTTAAATTGAACACTATAAACTACAAAAGTGTTATGTGTAAACCGAAGCTCAGAATAGCTCAAGTGTCCTATCCTTGGATTGAGGACTGAAAAAGTGAGCAGATTTGAGCTTTTAGGCTGCTAGCTTCTAATGAGATTAAGTTTAATGAACTTAGCAAAATTAGTTAAACAGTTAATACTATTGACGGCACAGGATTGTACATTTAGCATAGGACATTAACGACACTTTGAAAGGCAAATTGTGGACAGTATTCTTCAAAGTTCAGAGGTGGTCTTCTCTTATTCAGTAGTGTAGTACAGCTAGAAGATTTTAACTAGTTTCCAGAATTTCTTACAGACTTACCCTGAATCCACCTAAGAATTTGGGACAAGAGGAACGTGACTTTTTATGTTTATTCTTAGACCATGAGGGAGAAGATTAGAACATGGTGGGGTGCTTTAGTCTTGTTTATTATGAGAAACACTAAGCTACAGCGTGCAAAGCTATAATCCAAATGCAAGAGATGCTTTATCAATAAAACGGCATGGAAACTGAAATTGCAACAGATTCTTGACATTTTTCTTTCCGTGTTATTGTCTATAACATCATATTTTACATGTAAAGGTCTATTTAGTTTAGATTTTCAATTGGAGATGGTTTGTAACATAATGGTCTACTGTTCAGTGTTCAGACCAGATTTATTAGGGTATACAGTAATAAATAGTATGAGGTGTTTTAGCTCAGCAGATTGCCTTGCAGTGAAAAAAGTAGCATGGAGAAGAGCTTGTTTTGGAGGTTTTCATTTAACTGTGCCACATGATGAAAGGATAAAGTAAAGTAAAATTAGAAGTGAAAACTCCAGCAGATAGGCACCACAAGGCCCTGAAGTCACCCTAGAGCCAGCCCTAGAGACAATGGACACTTTTGTCTTTTACTCTGTCCACTTGACTTCTCTGTGATGGTAACTTCTCTCTCCTCTGTCTCTGAGAACTTATTTATGGTGGCTGTCTGCACCTGTGATATACAGTATTAATATTGTTCCAAAGCGGACTTCTACGAGTCAAATGCAAATCAATGTTGTTGTTTTTGAAATGTAGGACCCACGATTCATTGTCTTTTAGTTCATTTGATTGCGTGATGTTAGATGACTTTCAAAATTGGACCCATATTTAACTAACATGTAGGTTATTCATGTTTTCTAATAACCTTTTTTATCTCCAGAAAAAAGTGGAAGTCAGCATTGAGGAGGTCATCAATGTTTACAAACAGATTCACAGTTTACCAGAGTGAGTACTGTCCATTTCTAATAAGTATCCCTTCGTATGTGATTAACACGCAGCAACAGAGTTATTGAGTCAGGGTTATATGAAACTTGGCAGTCTATATGTTACAACAGACACTTTAGTTGCCTTTGTGGTCGAATAGGCAGTCCTTTTATTTGGTCTTACATTATTTTAACACAACAATCGTTCTTGGTCATCTAAATGCACTCTAAAATATTGTGTACACTTACATTTGTTACTGTCTACTTGTGATAAGCTCACCTTAGGCATATGGCGAAGAAATTTTGGCTTTGTCTTTCTTGATTTCATAAACAATTTGCCATCTGGCTCGGGGGCAGAAGTTCACAAGCCACCATTTGGTGTCTGCTGGCACACGCACTAATGTTGAATCTGCATTGTCCATGGTTGAAATAAACAAAAATAAAAAAGAGAACATTTAGATATGAAAGCACCACTTACTGATAAAATAATTCCTGTAATAAGAGGTGTAAAAAATAAGTACATACCATATTTATGGATTGACATTTAAAGGGATGTTTGTCTTTTTTTTATTTATTTTTTAGTATTCATAAACTACACTAATGAGTCTACTAAATTCCCAAATTGTCATTAAACATCTCCCACAAATTTCAAAACATTCAGCAACAAAATGGTTTGATGTTTTGAAACCATAGTAATGCTCATCATCTATTTATAGGACCTAATGTTGGAGGCAACTACTTTTTCCCACGTTTATGCAAAAGCCTGCAATAGTGGCTGCATTTTGTCGGTAAAGTCGGTTGTGCTGTGATGTACGCCGGTTGTTATCTAAATGGTGTGTTGAACAGCCCACGTACTTTGCTCATGCCATCAGCTGTCATCTGTACCCTGCTAATGGGGTGACTCATCTCATTTCTATGACAACTGCTTGGACCTGAATGTCACACGCTTCGCAGCCAGCAGGGATGTTTTCTCGGCGCGCACATCCTCGAGAAGTATAATCTTCGAGATAATTGTAGGTTGTGTAGTTAGCAGTGATCAATGTACTCGGCCTTTTCTTAAGGAAAAAAAAAACGACATATCTTGTGCTTTTCAAGGTGAACTCTGCCACTTTGCAGGATGTTCTATGGGTTCATTATCCACCATTTATGGCTTTGATTAAATGTGTTTTTGTAGGTCGTACAGTTATGCTACATAAAATTTATACAATTTGAAAATGGAAGCTGTTTTTGTAATTGAGTTATATAATGCTCAAGACACTTTTATTGTTATATGTGTATTACAGGTGTGTTTCACTGCTTTTGATAAAGACTATTGAATATGAGTTGGTTTTAGGCCAACGGTGTGCCCTTGCACCTTGTTTACACCTGGCCTTTGAAAAAGAACGATTACCCTTGTCTTACTTGTGCATGGCTTTAAAAACATTTTGTACCAGTTTCCCCAATAAAGAAAAAAAAGTGTGTGGCACCATTTATAGTTGACATGAACAGAAAATATTAAAAAAATATGAAAATCTATTCAGCACATTGAAAAACTCACATGCAGATACTTAGAAGTGCATTTGCGTCAGAAGCCTGATCTAGTATATTCTCCATAGAAGGACTGCTTGATATGTACATCTGTCAGCACTAAATATTTGAACCTGTAGTGTCACTGTAAACAGTTTGTTTTGTATTTGTTTTTATAGGCTTGTGTCTTTTACGGTATGTTTTAGTGTGTTTTGTGTATTTGTCATTTGTCAGTAATGTGTCTTGAATTTGTTTTGTGTTCTTACTAACTATGTATATCTGTGTTATATTTTATTGCTTTTTAACATCATGGCGAAGGGACTACAGATGAAAAATAACCTTTGGCTAATTCTGGCTTTTTTACACATGTTTTAATGTGTTAATGAATCTGCTCTTCTTCAGTCCATGGTTCTTGCAGGTTTAAGGCCTCCTTTGGTGCATATTTGTAGCATGAGAAACCTTTAATTTGTTTATAACTAACCTATGCTAGGTGTATTTCATTTAATATACTCGCCCACTAAATAATCAAATCCTATCAGATTAGGTTTTGTTAAACAGGTCTAGACTGATGAGCAGTGCTGCAGTGGGCTTAGCACCAGGCCTGTGCTCCTCATCGTGGTCTGAGACTCTGGGCAGTGATCTGTGACTAACCCACTGTGGGTTAAGTGTAATTACTGTTGTAGGCCACACAATGATGTGAAAAGAACATGCTGTGAATAGTTGTGGGGGGAGTCGGCTGTCTTTTCCTTTGTACATACAATAGGAGACATACAGATGCACATTAAGGCTGCACACAAGTTACTCATTTCTATTTAAATACACATGCAAAGGGGTTTGTTGTGTATTACTCTAGATAAAAATAATAAATATTAAATTCTCAGATAATTAAAGGCAATAGAGGGCAATATAAAAGTAAGCATTTAATGGTTTATGACTCATCGATGCATATTATTGTTGAGAAGCTAAGAGCTACTACATCCATCTTTGAAATCAACCTGTTTAATCTGTTTTCATGTTTCATACTGACGTAAGTGCTACTGTGTCATTTCTATTTCTGCAGGCCAACCTTGTTGCGAGAGCAGCACTACCAATATCTCAAGAAGGGCTTACGGCACTTATCAGATGCTTATGAGGTAAAGTAAACCATTTCCAGCAGGTGAGGATATACAGCGGCCTGTGTTGTGACCATGCTTTGTAGGTTTGATAACACCAGAGTCTACTAAACAAATTACAGCTTGAGGACAAGTTTGGGGCCTGTAGATAATCTCAAAGCCATTTAACATATTTATACACTTGTTCCAAAGTGGCACCAACACAAAGTAATTAAAACCATCTCCTGAACGTAGGGTTGTTCCTGGCTAGAGACTCTTTGCTGGGTCTCGAAACCAAGCCTTTCCATTAGGGAGTTGGATTAATGAGACCAACAAGACCAGCTAAATGTTCAAAAGATGTAAAAGCTCCTCTGCCAAAGCCAAATAATGACAAATGGATGGATATTAAATATTGATTAATAAGAAAACGGTGTGTCCCACTCTGAATAAAAACAAACATTTACAAATGGCAAAAAAGTAAGAAGCTGCAAGCGCTAGAACAATAATAAGTAGAAGACTCTTGATTGTTTTTGATACATTTAAGTGGAACTAAACTATTCTGCTCACTGGTGTCCAGAGAAATGAATGCTGTATGCATGGTCCAGCAAAACAAAAGTGTGGATACTGCCACACAGTAGGGCAAGGACCTTTTTAACTTGTTTTGTGAGTCAAATACACGCTGTGCTCTTACTAATGAAGCTGTGCTCTAAAATTCTCATTATGGTCCCATTTTATTTAAAGAAGCAAATAACTGACTTTACAGTGTCCTCTAAAGATTTAAAACCTTAATCTGCCTCCAAACCAAGTATTATCCAGGCATTAGTTTCTGTGTGTCACTAAGAACCAAGGACAGTAACACTGGCGGCCTGTAGAGACGTATCTCATTGGCCTTCTCTGCTTGAAACAGACCATTGTATTCACGTTGCAAAAATATGCAAGTGTGTTCTGGGGAAGGTCAGCTCTTTTCGGAACGGTTCTGAAAAAATGAAAAGAATGTCCGTCCCAAACAGACTTGAGCATGTGAGCTTTTGGTGATGTTTGTGTCACGTAGACAAATATCTGCTGAGTCACCATGTTGTGTAACAAACAATGCTCCAGACATCTCGGCATCTCAACATTTTGTATCAGTCCAACTCTGATAGACAGTCAAAAAGATGAGTGTCATGTTTTCCATTGTTTATCATCGCTGACATTTTCCTTTCTATTAATGAATCTTATCTCTCTGGCCTCCTTCAGACCTGCCACTAAAATCCAGACTTATTGATTCATTCTAATGTGGCCTGCCGTAAATGAAGCTATGGTTTGAGTCAGATGTGTTCAGATCTCTGTGGAGATTTGAATGGGTATAAGTCCAGGCTCGCATGGAGGATCTCCTACTATGATTGTGATTTTTAGTTACTAGAAGTAAACAGAAAATCACTGTTTTAACCAGCCTCTTCCAGTTTTGCATAAGAATTAGGAAAGTGATAACATAGTGAGGTGTGAATACAATGAGCTGAGCTGGCTGCATGTTTCTAGATGGAGAGAAGAGAAATTCAAGGGTCTTAAGAGAGCTTGTGACTGACCTCATGTAATTTATAATTGGTCATCGGATGTCTTCCCGATCATGTTAAATTACATTTGTGTCTCTCTTTGTCCATCTGAACAGTGTCTGGATGCTAGCAGACCGTGGCTGTGCTTTTGGATCCTTCACAGTCTGGAGTTACTCGAAGAGCCTATTCCTTCTAACATCACCTCGGAGTGAGTCACTTTTACACACTTCAATTGAAATAATAATAACTAAAGACACAGCACTTGCTCAATTCCATTTTTTTATCTCAAAGCTTAATTTGATTTAAAAAAACAAAGCATGTTTCACCTTAAAGCATGTAACACCTGACTAATGTAAGCATTCCCAATTGTGCTCAGGCAGGCACTTTGTCTGGGGTTGGAAGAGGCTCTTAAGACCCAGCACAATTGTATGCATGAAAAACCATCAGACTTACAATATGTGGCCTTCACATGGCATAATGCATGAGAGGAAGCATAATCCGTTTCTTTATCCATCATTCGACTGGGACAATGCACAATGCACTAGATATTAGTGAGCTAAAAGCTAGTTTTCATTGTTCCTCTAAACAAAAGCGTCATGTAACAAAGCGTTTAGAATTTAGATACAAATTGAATAATGGTTATGTTGTTTATGGTATAATAAACAGACACAAGAAGAATGTTGTGTGTAGGGGAAAAAAACACTTCTGTTAACGGTCCAGTAAAACGTAAGCATCCACATAAAAAAAAGTAGTATAAGGAATGGTATTGGGCTGGAGCCATTGTAAAGGCACAGAACCAATGAACCACTAACTGCGATTCAGTTTATGTTGTGGCCTTTCTTGCTGCATGTAGGTTTAGTGCTCTATAAATAAAAGATTAAAGATTGTAACTTCAGTGGAGCAAATAGGTCCACAGTACAAAATGATAATAGATTATGACTTGCACAGCCTGAATCTGAGCCTCCTCCAGTGGGAATAGAATCTGTTGCTTATTTTGTCGCGCACATACAAGACTGTGTTCCATAGAGAGGACAAACAAAAATAACATTGTGATGAAACATTTGCCCTGTCTTTAGGCTTTCAAAATAGTTCTATCAAAGTAGTTTTCTCCCTAACAAGCTCAGCAATATAATAACACACTGAGGGGCTTGTCATCAATTTATTTATGGTATGCTATGTCCGAAATACTGAGCAATAAATGTGTTCCTACCATCATGCAACTGTAAAAAATGCTTACTTTGCACAGAGTATTAGGAAGTGCACATTTACCTGAGAAATAATGAAATTCTTTGGATCAATTGACACTTAACAATACAATTTCAGTACCAGTTTATTAGTAATAGCACACACCTCGACTAGTTCATGCTGTAAATCTGTGGGTCTTTATGTCTCCAGAATGACACTTGATTAAATTATCACCAATTAAAATCAACTCTACTCTCATAACTCATAACAGGAAGCCATTACAGGCTGCCAGCCCACGCTCTCACTGTGAGTTCGAGGCGTGCCAAACTCACTGGCCGGCGCTGCCCAGCTCCATGTGACGCCTTTGTGTCCAAACGCCTCGTTCAAGGTTTTTTAACAATGCAACCTACTACAGTTTTTTTTTTTTTTTTTTGTTCTCTCTGTGCTATGAAACACACACTTTGTTCAGGTTGAAATTGGCACTGAACCTTTTTGGTTTCTTCCAACTTTGCTGGGTCCTTTTGAGTTAAGTGATGTCTCTCCAAGGCAGGACATAAGGCAGGCCTTTGTGAAGGTAGTACAATAAAGTTCTGTGTAGGACTAAAGATTTTCTGGGTATTAGTTGTTGAGGTCAAATTTAGGCTGGATTTAAGCGTTCTAGTATTTGTCCTAATATGTATATGTGTGCAAGTCACAAGACGTTCTCAGTTGTTTACAATAGTACATACAAGACGAGGCTGAAACTAACTTGTGTTCAGTGCCCTTCAGTCTTCTGGAAAACAAAGCAGGTACTGTAGATGTCATAGTTTCTCACACTTTACAAACTCTTGCCTTATGCGTATGTTAATACCACTTCATGTAATTATTCTCAACGTTTGAAATAGTGTTGTCATGGAGACAAACGCAGCTTGATTTGAGAACACAAACTAGTTTAATGAAGACTAATTTATCTTTTCCAGATAAAAGCTTGCTACAAGGACATTAACAAAAGTTAATTTATTTTCTGATGTCACCTTATGTCTTATTCAGAATATCTGTGCATAAAAAAAACATAAACTATCATCTCTTGTGTTTTCAGACGTATGCCCCAGCTCTGTTGTTTAAATTGACTTTATACAGGCAATATGTTTAATCTAATAAACTGTTACTCCTGTCATTTCAGTGTGTGTCAGTTCTTGGCTCGCTGTCAGAGCCCGACTGGGGGATTCGCCGGTGGTCCGGGGCAACACGCTCACCTGGCGCCCACCTACGCTGCTGTCAACGCCCTGTGTATCATCGGCACAGAAGAGGCGTACAGCGTTATAGACAGGTACAGCACAGCCCCACAGTTACTCTTTTAAATATGAATAAACTGGCTGCAACAAGATGTCACTTTCAACAGCCCTTAGGATTATGTTGTAAGAATAATCTGTCAAAGCTGCGACTTTCACACATTAACTGATTTAAAACATGACTGTAATCTTTCGAGATGGTAGATACTGTATATTATTGAAGTGTAGCCTCTACATTCAGAAGGTGAGGCCACACTCCTGCTTCCTGTTATACAAAGTACCTTAATTGTATAGATATTTATTAAAAATGATGAGTTTACATTAGCACATAATTACATTTGCAGCACTCAACGCTATGTCTTCACTTCACTCCACACCTCTCGTCTTCCTCACCATTTATCTCCCACTCACTGTCTCTCTAATCGCCCTCTCTCCGTGTTTCTCCAGGGAAAAGCTGCTAGATTTCCTATGGTCAGTGAAGCAGCCAGATGGCTCGTTTGTGATGCATGTCGGAGGAGAGGTGGATATCAGGTGAGAGCACACAGCAATACTTTTCATACAAAGTGTCCATAAAGTCATATGAAAGTGTAGTTATGTTACATTAAATTTAGATTTTATCAAAGGACACATCCAGCCCAATTACACATTCAGGCTTTATTCAGGAATTACAACTAATTCCGGGAAACTTTAACTAGGTTTACTACCACAATTGTTTTTAATATTTGTATCTAAATTTATTTATTCTAGAGCCCATGTGCATCTACAGTTTACTTTAAAAAACAATAGATACTCCACTTCCCTCTTTTACGTTTAATTTCAGATGTTTTTACTGGTAGCAACCATAGATAGTATAAATATGGACGGTACCCTTTTCACTGATATTGTCATTACGACAGGGCAATAAAATGGCGGTTACATCCGGGCTTTTCAGCTATTACATCATAGTAAAACAATAGATTTTAGACGGACGTAATAATCAAAAATTCACCCCCGCCCAGAGTTGTCACGTAGTAAAAACTTTTGTACCAGGCTGTAAACATGTTTTTTACACCCGTAAAGTCGCCATTGGGTTTCTCCATATATTTCGCTTTTGGAGCCTGCCCTCTGGTGGACAGCGGTATATCGCTGTTTTTTGCTGTATTTTGGCGTATGGCGGCACCCTTACGCAACAACCATTTAGGAGGTTCCATGGGAGACGCTTGGTAGCAACAGATAAATGTATATTTATATAATTGTGTCACTGTCAAATATGTCCAAAACATAACCATTATTTATTATTGTAGCCCTAAATAAAACATACTAGCGTCAGAAAGCCAGAAAGATCAAAACAGTGTGGTCTTCTTGACCTTTTTTGACCTTTTACTAAAAATGCATTTATATAGTGCTTTACTGGATCAAGCCCATTCCCTCACACCTTCACTCACCAGGGTCACAATCACAGGAGCCAAGGTAGGGTTCAGTCTTTTGCCCGAAGACACATCATCAGCATGAACATGGACAAGCGGGGATCGAACCGCAAACCTTCCAGCAATAGGATGACCCTCAAGTTGTCCTGAGCAATTGGATAGATAAAGACATAAAAGGCCACTTCTTAGCCTAATTGCAAATATTTCTTGTATATTCTGTGAATATTTCTTGTATATTCTGTGAATATTTTATTTAAAGATGAACTTTAAAGTCTTGTGTTCTGTTTGAACTGAAGTGCATCAAAAGCTTTTTTTAACCCCCCCCCCTTTTCACCGAATTAAGGCTCCTGTCGTTTTCTGTTATTTATTTTATTTATTTATATAATAATAATAATAATTAGGATCAATGCACTTATCCACTCATGTGTAGCATCTTAAATATGCCCTACATTATTCCAGTAGAAACGTGTGGGTCATATTTCCTACAGTGGTGCACAGCAGCACGGATGGAGCCTGCTGGAGGGTTATAAATACAGAAAAGTCAAAGTGTAGGAAGAGGAGACTCACCCACGTCTGTTCGTTTCCTTTCACAGAAGTGCATATTGTGCTGCTGCTGTAGCATCGCTCACAAACATCCTCCATCCCAAACTGTTTGATGACACGCCCAACTGGATCCTCAGGTACAGATGCTAGTCCTTCAGCTTCCTTTCATGATGTTTTCAGCTCCAGAAACAAAATTTACGTTTATTTGAACTAATTGTATATACCTTTTCAAATCAATAAAACCATCTCAGACAGTAATGGTATAACACAGTTGTGACCCTTGCTGCAGGTGTCAGAACTGGGAGGGCGGTCTGAGCGGAGTGCCGGGTTTAGAGGCTCACGGCGGATACACTTTCTGTGGAACTGCAGCCATGGTCATCCTCGGGAAGGAACATATGCTGGATCTGAAAGCTTTGCTGGTAAATAAAAAGAATCTTGACATTTGTGTACAGTGAGCAGAGTGGACAACAAAGGGCTCACTGGTAAGTGTCATAACAAAGCTCGAGTCATAAAGACTAACAGATACTATCAGCTTCATAACAGCAGCCCACTGCTCGGAGTAAACACAAATATAATGTTACAAACCACAGACACAGCTGCTGGATTTACATTTGGCCTGCATTTCCTCAGACATCTGTCCAAACTGCATCATTTAGAGAGAAAAGCTTTCAGTTTGATTGTATGAGACACTTGTACACACTTACACATATATATTTATATTTAATTTAGCTTAGAAGAAAATCTGTTGCTCAAACATTTTATAGAGTTAATGATTGATTTTGTCACAAATTTATGAAAAGGGGGAATATCATTTTCAAATTTTAGTATGATCGAGCAGGAAGGCGCTCAACACAAAGGAAAGTTTATCTCAGGAATAATATTAATACATTTACAAACAAACACTTTGCCAATTTGAACAAGTGGCATGAACTCATCTGATCTTATTAATATCTGTAATAATACAATATGTACAAGACTCATTATTTCTTATTCACACAGTACAAGTACATATTCATTTCATAAAAGTAATTAATGTTGGTCTATCTTTAGAAGCAACTTTAATATTTAAGTTCAAATAAAAAACATCCCAGTTATCTATAGTTTCTTACTAATATAGGTATTTACTTTTAATTACTTTATGTATCTAGAGTCCTTTCTGTTTGATTATATTGACTTACAATTTTGTGTCTGGAAGGTTGTAAATTTACATTTGCATACGATTTGTCTGAAACCCTTTTCACCTGCAGCCGGTCTCTCTGTCAGTACTTATGTATGTCAGCAGGTGTAGTGACATCCACACGACCCTCAGCTCGTGTCAGAGGTTAACCGAGCACAGCCTGTGATTACGTGTCAATGCTGACCCCTGGAGACCCCCGCTGTCAGGGTCCTGGTCTCAGAGGTTTAACCTGAGCGAGAAGGAGTTGCTGAGGTTGACATGATAACTCTCCTGCTGCAGCTGACAAATCGTAACCTTCTCATTACTTTGACGTTAAAGTTTTCATCATCATTTAACGTCTAGAACCTTTGTTATTAACTAATAAAGCCGTGAGAAATCCACCTTATTACTAAACCTTCACATCTTTTCTGGACAAGAAAGAAACAGCCTGCCCAGTGAATGACTACTCTATCCTAAACTGATGACTTACTTCCTTATCATCCTTTAATAACTGTTTCCTTGTATCTATTACAGTGGTTTTGGTCTTGGTCTTGGTCTTGTCCTGGTCTTGATACTCTCTGGTATCGGACATGCCAGTGCGGTCTTGACTACAACACTATTGTCAACATTACTTCAAAATATTAATAACAGTTTCTAATGTATGCTATTGACATTGATGTGTTGTTATTAACCGAGGAGTCTGACTGTACCGTGTTTCCATGGCAACCATATTACAAATGCATAACCTTTTTTTTAATCAATCTGTGTGGAGAAAAAAAAATGTATATATACATTTCATTGTTTATTCAAGACTAAGGATTCACAGTGAAGAAACGTATCTATATCGACCTGACGGCAGTAGATTAAAGTGGAGTGACGTGATTTGAAAGAGGAATATTGCTGCCTATTTTGGATCATTATTTACTTAAATGAATGTCATCACATGGTACGGGACACATTTTTCCAGTTGTGTTAGTCTCTGTGGAACCTCCATAAACCTTTTAATGGGATGCATACGAGTCTATAAGATCTTTTCTGTTCCGTTTACCTCAGCGGTGGGTGGTCAGCAGACAGATGCGGTTCGAGGGCGGGTTCCAGGGACGCTGTAATAAACTGGTGGACGGCTGCTACTCGTTCTGGCAGGCGGGACTCCTGCCCCTGCTGCACCGGGCCTTTTTCAAAGAAGGTACACCACAACTAACAATGATACAATAACAATATACAGCACTTCATACTCAGTGTAACTGTTACCAGTGTGGAACTAGTTTATTGAGAAATGAACTCAACAGCAGTGTTATCCATCAGGCGAGTCGGAGCTGAGTCGGCAGCAGTGGATGTTCGAGCAGCAGGCCTTGCAGGAGTATATCCTCTTGTGCTGTCAAAACCCGTCAGGGGGACTGGTGGATAAACCTGGCAAGTCAGTACCACGCCATCTGGACACATTCATAATGGTGCCACATAAAACGGGCACAACACGATCACACTTATGGATGTTTGTTTTTACTCATCCTCAATGTGCCTACAGATCGAGAGACTTCTACCACACATGTTACTGCCTCAGCGGACTCTCCGTAGCACAACATTTTGGGAATTTGGAGTCCCATCATGAGCTGATCCTGGGCAGGGAGGAGAACAGACTGGTGAGTGCACAAGTGGATTATTAGATCTGTCTGGTATCTCTGAAATTTTTATAAAATGTGATTTGTTTTATACATGTTTTGAATGTAAAAATATATTTTTATTTTAGCTGTAGCTTTAGCTTTTGTCTTGCTCTACATCATTCCTATTGTTACTAAAAAAGGTCTGCCATTTTGTGGACAACACATCTTTTACAACCTTCATTTGACTGTGTTTAATGCAGCTGCAGAAAAAAAACAATAAGCATGACCCATTATTTTATATCTAATACATTTTCAAGGTAATTTGTTTGATCCTCGACGCAAACACACTGGGCAGAGCTGAAGAGAAAAGGGGATGTGGTTTAAATGAAGGTGTGACTGGCAGCGAGCGCGGTTGTACCATGTTCCTGTTTCTGTCTTTATTACTGGAACATACAGTGGGTTTTAGTAAATCTGCTGCAAATGGAGATGTGGCTGCAGATTCAATTAACAATTCAGGTTCATACACAGTGCAAGAGCAGCCGGGTTTAGTGTTTCTAGGACAGTTGGTGTTTCGATAGAGTCAGACATATCAGTTTGAGACAAAGGACCAACAAGGGTTTTTGTTTGTTTGTTTTTGTTAGTGTAAACTGGTTTTACTGAATGATTTTTACCAAATTCTTTGTTCTATGTATTAAAGAGGTTTTTGTGATCTTTTTTTAATCCATGTTTTAGAGAGGCATGTGTGTTAGGTAAGATGTTATGTACACTGTAAGTCCAGTAATACTGAAACTGTGGTCACACCCACATCACGTTATGTAATAGAAGCCATTGCCAAAGAAAAACCTAGGACTAAACTCGTTCTTTCCCCATAGGCACCAACTCATCCAGTCTACAACATGTGCCCAGAGAAGGTGGCCCAAGCGCTACATTATTTCCTCCAGCTGCCCGTCCCGTGGGACAAGCAGGCAGCCGACCCCTCCCCCGTCCCCTCGGGCTCAAACGACCAGGAGTCCTAGTCCCTCTGCGCTGATGTGGCCGCGAGTGAACAGACTCCAGAAGCAGTCAGGTCTGATGCCCAAGAGCCCCGAGAGAGCCGTCTTCAGATGTCAAATCCTCGTCAGGAAAATCCCAGGGCTGGAGCAAAAGTCAGCTGCTGTGTGTGGGCAGCTTTGCGTTTAACTGAAATTTTGCTTGCGTCATGTTTTCAGTTTGAAATAAAAGTGAAACTTTTGTAAATGGCATGGATTTTATATAGCGCTTTTCCACCTACTCAAGGCGCTAGCTATGGTTTGAGTTTAAACCAAGTTAATAAATGCTCTTTAGTACTTTTTATAATGGTGTTTTGGATTGATTTGACTTTTAATTTACAGGTAAATATAAAGAGTAATGAGCAATCCAGCCTGAATGAACGTGTCCATTTTTCATTGTAAAGTCTTAACCTGTATGAACCTGTTCATTGTGTCTTAGGCATAAGGATTTCTAACATTTTAAAACATTGGAGAATTGAAATAATTTAAACCTGTTATTCACAGCTAATCTTGGGTCTAATCGACACGTTATTGTACAAGAGTTTCAGAGAACTGTAGGATGTATTAGAGCATGTAGAAGGAAACGCAGCTTCAGACTGGTTACTGCATTTGAAGGTTTAATATAAACATTTTCAGACTGACTAATAGGTCTGCATTTAAGATGCTTGTTGAACTGGTTGTAGGACAAACATTTAGTTTATCATTGTCTGGAAGCTATTCATACACCCCATAAGGTCAAAAATGTGCACCTGCCACTGAAACCAGAAAAACCTGAAAAAGTATGAAAGCCTATTTGTATTAATAGCAAGATGGCTGTTTATTCTAATGTGGAACTTGTCAAAACAAACTGCACAGTAAAGGATAAAATAGTTTATTTTATAGTCTCATAGTAAAGGTAGGCCTCAACTTGCAAGACAATTGCTGGCAGTATGTACAACATACCTGTAATTTCCATGGAATGGACAAACAAAGACCTATTACACTAATTATATCCTCCTAAATAGAAATAAAATGGGAAACAATATACACACACATTTCCTAGACACGCAAAACGCTTCCTTTTTTCCCTCGGGGATTCAGCAACATTGATTTTCACTGTGTAAGCACAACACATCAACAGGGACTTTTTGCTTCCTTGTACTGCAGGAGCTACCTTTGACATTCAATACCTACTTTATACCATACAAGGAAAACTACAAGTGACATATTAGCATTTTCCCATGACTCGTGAGATTACTACAAAATGCATAACATACTTTTGAACTCGAAAACATCCAATCAATGCTTTTATAATATATAAAACAAGATGCCTAATGTTTTCAGCCACCTAATGTCATTCACTATTTCAAGCTAAAAGGACAAAATACAATACATGTTTAGCAATATCCTCCTTCAAAACATCAATTTCTATTTAAATCTTGTGTTCAACAAATGTGTCAAAAACATCTGCGATCCAGTGGGCCTGAGGTGGGTTTCACTTTAACATTTGCTTCAACACATCTTCACATTCTTTTGTGGAAAAAGTAAGCAACAAATGTTTTCAATTTGATTTTAAAAAGGTAAACTCCTCGAGGACGATTAATCTAGGTGTGTGTGTGTAAAGTCTAAATAGGCTTTTATCAAGAACAAAACAAAAACAAAATATATATATAATATAGCAGTGCTTGGAGCAGTACGCCTGGCGGGCCTGTCCCCCATAAAACAGCCCGGGGAGGAGGGGCTTATATTGAGGGTACAAAAAAGCATCAAGTCCTTAAGTAGCCAAGCTGCCTTTTTTTGGGTTTTGAATTGTTGACATTGCCCGAGGGAGGAGACAGACAACCAACGAGACCATAGTGGGACAGAGTCAGTGGGTGTAAAAAGAGGGAAACCTGAAGCTCTCTAGATGGATTAACGCCGTCATGCCTCGGACCGCTCCCTCCCTCCCGCGTTTTGGAAAGACGATTGTGTGGCGAGGTTTTCCGAGTCTCCAGTTTGAGACGTGGAGGAGACAGGACGAGGGACGTTGGTTTTGTGGCGGTTAAACGAGGGGCCCGTTTACTCTGGCCCTTCTGTGTCCCCTGTGTGTCCCCAGCCCAGGTCTAGTCGTACCCAGGCCTCTCTAGCTGGCCTCCACACGTAGCTTCTTCCTGTTGGGGGGCTCTTCAGCCTCGGACTCAGAGCTCGAGTCGGAGCCTCCGTCGAAGGCCGACACGGCGCTGCCTTTGGGGTTAGTGTAGAGACTGCTGTCGGACGAAGAGTAGCTGGACTGGAGCTGCGTCGAGCCTTTCACCTTCTCCAGAGCACGCACTGCACGGGACACAAGCGGAGGATCAGGTTAAAAATCAAATACAAGTCATTTTTAAATAGGAAAATTATTCAAATGACTGCCATTTGCTTACTACTAGTGGCCTTTTTGATTGCATTTATAAGTATATATTTGCTTGTTTTGAGGTTTTTGACCCAATGATTTTTATTCCATTGCTCCAGAAAATAATTTTTATGCTTCTTGGCAAAATGGACCCATATTTCCAGATTAGCCACTGATAAGGCTGGAGTGCTTAAGTCCAATCTCTTGAGATCCCGGTGCTTTTTGACTATTAACCACAGCAGAGAAGTCTAAAAGTAGATTTTAATTTGATTTTATCACACACTTAAACAGTATCCTATCCTTCTGAGTTTCAGTAATGTGTTGGACAGTTTTAGCCCAGTTAGTCTCCTCCATTTCTTTGTTGTTGTTTTTTTATTAGTCTGATGCAGGTACACAGTTTGAAAAAGTCTTTCAACATTGACATTTAGGAGAATGACGTAGAGACCAACTTTATTCAAGCTTAACATCTGAATCATTTTTACTTATTTAAAAAGGCAAAATGGCAGTCGATGAACCACTTTTTACTCTCTATAATCGAAATAAAAGGAGCCTGAAATGACACAACAACTTGACTCAAACAGGTGGAAAAGTAGTTCTCGTTTTTGACAAGGCTTTATCTTATTCCATATTTATATTTATTTATTATTAACATTTAGTCAAACTAACAACTGTGAAAAAGTCAGACACTTTCCTATCGACGGAGAAAAGGGTGCAGTTACCTTGCTGTTCCAACAGGGCGTTCTGTCGTTTGAGGTCGTCGATGTCCTGCTGGTGTGTGTGGTTTTTCCGCCTCATGTATTGAATGTACTCTGTGGCTTTATCTAGGATTTGAGCTCGAGATGCCTGTTTGGTAGACTGCTGTTAGTGACACATGCAAAAATTGAAGCCATGACGACAGGGTAAAAATGACATATCACATTTCTAAACACATTATCAATCTAAATGTCTTCAAATCCTCTTAAAACATCCTAATATTCCTCTCACACTTCAGCCTGAGACCCTGGGCCTAGTGTGAAGATGAGTCACAACGACAAAACTCATCTTTAATGTAGATGATAAACTGATATCCCAAACCAGGAGTGACAAAAAACTACCTAAAAAGCCTGTAAGGTATTGTTGTTTTTTTGTCCAAATTTAGGTCAAATGGTTATAAATTTTGTTATATTTTGTAAAATAATTATAACTTGCTAAGGGTCCATTGAAAATACAGAAATTACATACTGTAATTGTGGCCTAAAGAAATTCAAAGAATATTTTAGAGTTACTAAACAGTATCACAACTACAGTAGATATCACAGTAAATGTTATTTTATACTCTATCCCTAAACTAAATCAAACATTGCTAAAAGTCACTTACTTATTTAAATGCAACACAATAAAAAAAAACTTGCACACATTTTACCAAAAAAATAAATAAAAAATATAAAATAAAAAACAGCTGCTTGAATGCATGAATAATCTCAGTTAATGTCCAATAGTGTCTGTAGCTTTAGCTGGAGCAGTACAAACACCAGCTGCACTAAACGGAGGTGTGGTCCAGGCTAAAGCTGCAGTAACGGAGCACTTCTTCACTCAAAGCTGACATCTTTACGTCATGCTTCTACGCACTGCCCTGGGGCTGTGTGCATCTTAAGCATGCCTTTGAGGGGGGAAAAAAAGCCCCGTGCCCAGTTGTTAAACCCTTCTGCAAACTCTTATAACATCATAGAAGTCAAAACAGGAAAAGAGCAGCTAAATGTCTCCATAATCACTTCCTGACATTTGTCCAAGGATTTACACTTAATTAGCTTTCTACTGCCAATCTGAACCCAACCTGTTCACTTTTAATGACAAACAAAAAAAGCAAAGACATCTGCATCTGTGTTTGTAATTGACATGACTTGGTAAAAATGTCTTAAAACTAAACCGTAATAACCACATTGAAAACAAGTCACATTAAACAAAGCCTTTGAGCAAACACAAGATGAAAGTGTCGTGAGCATTACCAACCTTCTCTCCCTGCAGCGCGGGCACCGAGTCCCGGAGGCTGTGAAAGCTGTCTTTGATGTGGTCCCTACGCTTGCGCTCCAGTGCATTGTGGTGTGCCCGTTTATCTGCCTGCAATGACACAGTCACACAGTCTTCAGCCGGACAGCAGAGCAGCGCCTGTAGAGAACAGCGGGCGTTCCAGCTGCCCACAGGCAACACACACACACACACACACACACACACACACACACACACACACACACACACACACACACACACACACACACACACACACACACACACACACACACACACACACACACACACACACACACACACACACACACACCACTGCAAGGTCCCACTTTAAAATGAGTGGTTTTAGTGCAGAGACAGGGCAAGCGCTCTGCTTGAGGGCAGTCAATGTAACTTAGGTCTGATGAGCCAACAACAGAGCAACAATGTACAGCTTGGCAAATTACTGTATTTTTTTATTTTTTATTATTGACTTTTTTTTTTTTTTAAAGTAGGATAAAAAGGATGAAACGAAGAAATCTGTTCCAAGGTACAAGACATTTTATGAAGCCCGACCAGCCAGACGCATTCACTTTTAACTAGTGCTGGGCAAGTTAACAAGTTTTTATTGCATTTACGCATTAATGAATGAACGCCGACAATTATTTTATTGTGCATTAACGTCGGCCGATTAGTAAAGTGAAAGATGTCGGTCTGAAGAACATTCTTAGGATCACAACGAATGCCTGCACGTCTGAGCCGCCCTCATGACGCACCATCACAAGAAGAACACACGAGTTGTATGAAAAGGAGAGGACTACAAAAGCGACGGCGTTACAACGTGCACCAACTGTTGCCCTCACCGGAGACTACTGGACATCGCTAGGCAACCATAATTATCTCGGCGTTACAGTGCATTATATTGATGGGAACTGCACTCACTCCGACTGTGAAAAAAACACAAGAGAGACATTTATATTGTTGCCCAGCCTCTTATAATGTTATGATTGAGGCTCTTTCTATAACAAACTAAAAAAAATATTAATGCCTTGCAGTGTATATTATATATAATATTTTTGGTTTAATATTTAATTTGATTACATTAATGATTAAGTTGAGATTTACAAGAAATATTTCAACTGCTTCTAACTTTTAACTGCTGTAAAAAGCACCTTATTTATGTTTGTATAAGTGTTTGCAAACCAAATAATATTGCACTTTTGTTCTTATAGCAGTACTTTCAAAATAAAAATATGCAATACACTCATTTTTTATTTATTATAAAATTTTGTGTATAATGCGAATAATCGCTTCAATTGTTGCCCAGCACTACTTTTAAGTTAAATGGGTCTAGATACCCTTTCCTTCACAGCACTTAAAAGAAAGCCTGACTGACCAATTGTTTTTCTAAAAAAAATTAAGCAGGCTTTATCCTTTGGTTCTCTGATTGTAGGTCTTACCAAGTGCATTTTCAGAAAATCTAATCTGCTTTTGTTGGTTCTGTCTCCTGGAAACGCGAATCAAGAAAGACCAGACTTATTCTTTGTATAAAGAAAAGAAAAGATAAGAATGGTTGGCCAGGTCATGGGACTATTCTTAAAGTAAACATGTCAATGAGTTTATAATGTCTATGAGGAAGTTATCTTACTGTAATTTGTCTGATGTTTGTAGTAATTTGTCAATAGCGATGGACTGGGGACTGGGATCTGAAATCACTTATTGGCAAAACTATAAAATTAGCCAGATCAGAAAATACTTTGTAATAAATACGATAAAGAGACAAACAAAACAGATGTAAGACAGTCTACAAACAGTGCTAGAAATGAGCAGCAGTATCCCTCTGTCAGACTGCACAGCTGAAGGGAAGAGGGAAATGTGTGCATTGTGAACTGGGGAATGTCATTTAAATTGGGGATAATGGATTAAAGCAGATGGTACATTTGAAATGGAAAACTGAACGAACAGGAAACACAGGGGACAGAAATTCAGTTTAAAAATTAAAGAGAGCTGTTCAGTTCCTGGTGCACATGATTGAGCTCAAAGGGTTACCCTCCTAGTTTAAATCTCATTGTAAAAGTATTCACACAGCTGACTGGAAGATGTATGCAGAGATTCAAATAAAGAAGTCATTAAAAAAAATATATATATATATATAAAAAAATTGTCATCAAAAATATTTTTTTATGGTGGAAATATGTAAATCTGCACAAATAAAATACAACTGAATCAGCATCTATTCTTTGTTTTTTTTAATGTAGTACAATACCTTTTTTCCTCCAAAATTTTGCCATGCAACGCCATACACCAAAAACATTAACCGGTGATTTGAAAGCGAAGGTGGAAATGATTGTATGTTTAGTTACTCAACACACTCTGGACTGTAGTTCCTTTGTGCTTCATTGTGTCTCGTGTGAGGTGTATCCTTTACTGTTTCATTTATCATATAAAAGGGGACTGGCAAGTGCCTACACCACACCTACAAGACACCTGCCAAAAACAGAACTGTCCAATTGTTAAGACTTTCTTGCCTCTTTAGTGACTAAAAAATAAAAAAAAATAAAAAAAAAAATAAAAAAAAATCTGTAGAAACATTTAGTAGAAGTGCAACGCCGACTAAAACCCATCCAGATTTTTGGGAGAATTACGCAGCCAAAATTATTAGATGCTAAATAAACGAGAAACTAGGAGCGTGGCAGTAACCTAATGAAGCCGGTGTGTTGGTTTATTATCAGACAAGTAATTATTTATATTCCTTATCGAGTACCTTGAAATGATATTTTCCCCAATTTTAAAAAATCTCCAAAGCTTGCAAATCTAATTTATCTTGTACCAGGCACCTTTGTTTCTACAAATTTTAACTAAATATTTCCCTTTAATTTTCTCAGCTCAAACATCTTTCCATCCTTTTATGTTTTCTACATAACGCTGCTTTTATCCTAATTCTGTGTGATCCTCGTTCTTTAAAAGACACTGCATGAAAACATCTGCACTCTGGTTACAATGTAAAGCTGTAAGATGGCCGCTGCAGCAGTCACATGATTAAAACACAGCAGGAGATCAGTTTGCTGCAAGTCAACCTGTTTTTAGGCCAAACCATTGAAGCCTTCAATCTGATCCGAGTCTGGACTAATCCACATTGTCACTATAAGAGATAGAAGCTTAACGAACCAAACAGCCTGGTTATTTTATAGCGGCGCAACAGTGCGGATGTGGTTACAGCGTCACCTGGGGCCCACGGTAAAGGTCATATGAGACAGGATTACCCGACTCCAAACAGCCAACACGATGACACAACACAAACGGGTCACAACTAGCCTTCAACGAATCAGGAATTTAGAAGTGACAGGAGTAAAATGGCAGTTATGGTCTGAAAACAAAGAAGGGTTGTGCAATTAAACCCAAAGCTATTTACATTCACGTTTTGTTAAAACATTAACTTCCATCAAGCCTCTTTCACATGTGCTCTGGATGGTATCTGGAGAATCACATCCACACTTTATCCTGATAATGGAGTTAGTTCTAGTGGTTTTACTGAGGCGTGAGTAGAGTGTGGGAGCAGAGTATGATGTGTAAATAACCACAGCTTAAGTCCCAGAGGGTCACAAACAAAGGGGCCGGCTCCTATACGTTTGAATAATAGGAGTAAAAGTGCAGAGAGTAAAAGGCTTCTGCACTCGTCCGACTCCACTTACAGCATCAGTCGCACAATATAACACCACAAACATGTACATCAAAACAACACGCCCGCTCTACTGCAGCTGCGCGGACATTGTTCCTACTTTCTGAAAAACAATGGATTGCATTCATGGACTAGATAAAGTCAGGGTAAAGTCCAGCAATAAGTGGCTGTACAAAAATGTCTTACTTATCATGGATTAAGACTAAATATTCAGTCTTCCATTACAAATAAAACCCTAGCTTTGTTAATTGAGAGGTAATTGCCAGTGTGTCAGGGTTAAAATCAGCCCTACGCAAGTCTGAAACTGTAATAATAAGGCCCGTACACACCGGGACGAATATCGGGACGAATATATTTTCAACACGTTTTCTGTGTTCCCACCCAAGCGATTATCGCTGACGATGAGCCGAGCGAACATGCAAATTCATTCCCTGACATTAGATGGCGCTTAATGTAAAACACAAATACCCCGGTACACAAGCTGGCGCTGCACAACTTTACGCTTCTGACACTCGCTTTTCACTCAGAAGAAGAGAGCAAGTAATTTTTGTAATCGATGTTGCGTTTGTCATAAGTTCTTTGTGTTCCAAAAACCAACAAAACCAGCAGCTCTAAATTCACATTGCCTTGCATCTTCTTCGTCTTATTTCTTCCCGGCAGTGTAGACGCTACTTGGCGTATATCTTCTTCGCCGTTACATATGTGTGCTCGGCAAGACCGTTTTGTGTTTGAGCGCGCCCAAGATGTGTTTTACTGTAACTTCAGAAGCTCCAGACACTTGAGCAAAAAGCGCTAATCTCATTGGTCGTTTAGTTTTTGACGTGGTGCGTCAAACCAAAAAAACAAACCTGAGGCATTTTTTAAAAACTGACGCTTTTACGCGTGCCGTTTTTCACGTCGGTGTGCACACTCACATTGACGCCCATTGTTTAGTCATGAGGCGTTTAACGTCGGCGAATATCGTGCGCGAAATTTGTCCCGGTGTGAACAGACCTTTAGAATACAAATGGTTCCTGTCTCTTTCATTTTAGCAAATACATATTAGGCCCCAGCTCAAAATAGAAAACATCTTTAGTTTCTTTATAATGCCAATTTTATCTACTTTATGTTTTGTTCAGTATTGGGGTTTGTTTCTTGTTCAGAGCGAACGTTTTTGACACAAACACTTTATACTGTTCCTGGCTGTACTGTGTTGTTGTAAGGGCAGGTAACTTTTCAACAAATCTACCCAAATCTCACAGGACACTCTGTGAATGTCCGCCCCACTTTACCGGCCCCTGGGTGACTGCATGGTCTGTAGTTAAGTCTGTGTCACACGGCAACAAAGGTGTAATTAGTGGTCGCCACATGTTACTCACAACACAGTCTTGTGATCAATGTGTGTTGCACAAGAGCCACAGAGCATCCATGACACATATCCAGCAGTATCAGGCACAGAGGCGTGACTGCTGGGCTGCCTCCATTAAATCCCCAGCACATGACTGACATTGATGGCATGTGCTAGTACAAGTCCAGCAGCCGTTAGTGAAGTTATTTGTGCGTGATCTTAAAAGGCAAGAAATGTTTAGTGAACATTTCTAGGATCAAGCTTTGTTTTAAACTAGCCAGATATGAAAAGTGTTTTTATGCAACAGATTATTTAGCAAATACACGATTTGTACTGAGATCTGTGTGTTCATCCGTTGTGGCCCACATATTAATTTACATTAATTTCCATGATATCCATATTCCAGGATTGTTTTAGAGCTTCAGTGACTGTTAGGGCAAGGCACAAAACGCAACAAGAAAGAAGCAGTACATCTGGTTTTACATGTACATCTAGATATTGAAATTGTTTTAAAACTTGGATCAGGTTTTTTTGTAAAGGTTAATTTATATATATGTACAATGATATCCACTGAGTCTTGCTCCTGTTTATTTGGGGTGTTTATTTTGTTAAATATGGATGTAACAATACACTGAGAAATGCTAAATATCTTCTACACTAGGATGCAGTTTTATTTTGAAATTTTGAAAAAAGTTGTGCTATTGAATTTGACAGAGAAAATAAGGCTTTTGATAAAAATAAAAAAGCAGGAGTGGATCTCATGAGACCTTGTGTGACTCACAAACTTAATTGTGATTTATTTTTTTTTGTATTATTTTTCATTTCAAATCTCTTGCTGCCATTGTGTTCTGAAAATGAGCTGCACCTCTACTCACAAAACAAACTCAGACTGTGCTTGGTTTGTACAGCCCCATTAGTCATTAGCAGCATCATATTGAGTTGTATAGTCGTACTAAAAGCAGGCGTCTTATTACTGAAGTACAACCATTATCAGTTCATCATAAAAGCAGTCCTTCAAGCTGAGGACATCATACCGAGCTGCTGCCTCTGCTCTATTCATACCTGGCCGTGACACATTACATAACTTGCCAGGTGACGCCGGCCTTTTGAGCTACGGCTGCTTGTCTCATACTCTTCATCTGAGAACTACACTTCACTGAGTCTGGAGATGAATAAGGCTTTCTGCTCTAATAACAGTGGAAACACCAATAAACCACAGACTGCAGAAGGAAAACCACTGTGGCAAATCCAACTATCTGGAAAATACAGTGTTAGTCGCCCATTTAAAACTTATTCAGGTCAACTTGACATGACAGGTCGGTTCACAGACAATGGTCACTAATTATCTTGAGCAGTGTAAACATTGACAAAACAGGGATTGTTTAAAAAAAACAGTCAGCTGATAGCCAATAACTGTTTAGTTCTTTAACTGAGAAGACATGGTCTATGTTGTATCATAACCCCGGTGTGCATAATGCTTGTGTTTAGTTATGTTGTGATCCTTGTGTCTTATTTGAGAGGAACTTATACAGACAACAGACCAACAATCTGCTTCCAAAATATAATATATGTATATATATATATATATATACACACATACATAATATAACATCTCTCCAGTCTGTACAGCAATGCCGTGGATAAGCGATTATATTTTTATCAACTGTTCCAACAATTGCATGATTAAATATTCATAAATTCAAGACTTGGTTATTTTCTAAAGGTTTGCTTGACTACCCTGAAATACCATCCATCCATTTAAATATGAGGCCATACAATAGAGGATGCCTATTGCTTCAGAAATCAAATTAGCAGTCAAATTAGGTGCGAGTTTGTGCGCAGCTGAGCCCGTTTTTTGAATTATCTCACATTGTCGTTTCCTCCTCTTGTTTTTTTTTTCCGTGGAGCAGGGACGATCGAGCATGTTGTGTGTGCAGCCTGTGCATTAACCACGTCTCGGTGTTTTTTTCACACTTGTGCCGCGCGCGATGCGGCTTTACGTCATTGAAAAAGGCTGATTAGTGGCTGAAGACACGGCAGCTCTTCCTGACACGACGCAAACACGCAACAGCATCTCGACTTTCCCCACTGCAGACTCCTCTCTCTCATGCAGCACGAAGGAAGCCTGTTTAGCGGCATGACCTACATCCCGAGCCCGGATCAGAGACGGATCCCCGCGGTGTGAACGGAAACGATGAGGCAAAAGCTTAAAAAGAAAAAAAAACGAAAAACCCTAGCAAATAGCCTTGTTTTAAAAGGAAAACTATTCCAAAAGGTGGAATAAAAGCGCTTTGTAGCTGGATAAAGCTTCGGTCTAAATATAGATGTCGTGTCAGCGGCTCCCTATAGCCGCGGACACGGGATGGAAACCCTGCAATGCACTGAGCTGAAGCCTTGAAGAGCTGCACCAATAACAACCAACTACAATCAATTTACACTCGAACAACAAAATATACACAATAGTTTAAGTGATTCAATAAATTTTGTGGTTGTTGGACCGAGATAAATAAGGATTTTATACAATATCAAGCGTGTACCGTACACTTGATACTCACACATAGGTTAGACACAAAAATAAGGAAAATTTTCAGGAATCATTTGACTTTGCAAGAACATTTAGAACATTTTCGACACTGGACAAACCACAGCGTTACGCACCACATTGTGATATCTCGGTGATTCTTCCTGCAAAAAAACAGAACAAAAAGTACAATTGTAGGCGGAATTTCTGAGCAAACCTTCTTCTTTCTTTGAAGTCACGTGAAAATATATTAAATTTAAAAAGTGATGATGAATTAGTGCAGAAAACCAAACGAGATCAAATTATTTAAACAACATTAAGAGAAAACCTACTTAGACTGGAAATGCAAAGCTAACCAGCTTATTGGTGGCTAAAGCTAGCCGAGCAGCTAACTCGGCTAAATCGCATGTTGGGAAAGATATAGCATTAAAAATATAAGTGAAAATACTCACGTCACTGTCGACTTCGATGTCATCGTTATCGCTCATTCTTCGATAAAGTGGTCTAGTTTAAAGGGACGGACCGCTAAAAAACAACATGAAGCAGTTTGGCACCGAGCGGACCCTAACAGCTCACTGTTTGGACAGAACCTAGGTGGACTCTACGGGCTCCACGTGACTACACTACACATACACACAACCAATGCGCCGCAGCACGCATGCGCAAAAGGAACGTTCTGGGAAATGAAGTCTAACGCAATAAGCCTTTCAGAATAAACGTTAAATGTTAGCCAAACGCAAGCATCATTTAAGTGTTTTAATTAAAAAAAAATACAGAACCTCGCCAATATTTTTATAAAAGATTGTTCCATAAACGTAACAAATAAAACCCGTGGCGACTATTAAATAAAAAGCCAACAGTTAGTCTAGAAACTACAACATCCAGGACGAATTTTACTCTGACGTAACGTCATTGGCTACATTTCATTACTGTGCATTATGGGGATTGTGGTTGAAACAGTTTGTGTATGTCACAAGAGCTGAACATATATAGAGCTGAGACCTATGGCTGAGACACGTGGATTACAAGAAGAAGCAAAAGTCAAACAGCAAACAAAACAACCCACACCAACCACGTGATCCCTCCTACTTATCTCAACAAAAACCTGCTTCCCTTATCATTTACACCCTGACTCATAAAACTGCTATAGCGTCTGTAGATGGGGACTGTTCAGGGATGTATTGATCAGTTGAACAAAAATTGATTAACATTTAGATCCAAGTCATTTTCGAGGACTCATTTGTTTTTGGTCCTTACTGGATTGCAACAAATTTATTAGACAGTGTTAGTGTACTACAGTCCACAACAGACGTAGCCTATATGTCTTGTTATATAACAGGTACATAATTATCAAAAAGTTTCACACTGACTTTCATACCAAAGATTTCCTGCATAAAAGTCATTGCTTAACACTTTTTATTTTAAGATAGATAAAAAAAAAAAGTTCTAAATATATTATTTTCTATTTTACCCTTTGTCCACAAAAAAAAAAACCAACCAAATAAATGCCCAGTCCAAATGCTACTCAATAAATTCACAGGGATAATAAATTGATAACAAATAAAATAAATTATAATAAAACAATAAACCTGATGCATATTGGCAATGTAAACAAATACGCACAGCTGTTAAACAATAAACTCCGAAAGACTGCCTTTATTGGAATCATTGATATATTGGGTTAAATCTTTGTTCTTGTAATTTTTGTAATATTTGTAATGAAATAGAGTCTTGGTATCAATGTTTATGAAATATATTGACACAAATGGTGTAATGGAGGCATATTATAACATGTCTTGGTCATTGTATTTGTATAATTTTTGTATAATTTACAACCCTTTACCTCATTAGTCAGAAAAGGAGACCACAATTATCCTGTTCTTGATTACTGATGTGTTAATAATACCATTTATTATTTTAAATGGTTTTCACTTTTATTTTCAAAAAATAGCCATTACAATTTGCAACAACAGGTAATATTTAACAAAACACAATCCATACTTACTCCTGTCATGTTGTATGGAGACTGGTCTCACACAGCAAACATTTTTTGGTTTCCCCATATATATTTTTTTGCAATTCCGTGCAGTGGATAAGAAGCTTACTCTGTGGATTATATTGTGCTGCAACAGTGAAACAGTAAACATGTAAACGACAGCTAGCTTCATCGATTCTCTGTGAGGGGTCAGAAGGCCACAGCAGCTGCAAACGACCCACACACACACACACTGTACTGTACGTACCGTTGTCATAAATACACCCGTCTCCAGCTCTTTCACGCTGGGTCTCTATGTTACTGTTCGTCCGACCTACCTCTCTTGACCTCTTTTATGTACAGTTTGTTGGCTAAAGCTCAAATGGGGTCAGGGAGAAATCTGGCAACAGCAGTCTGTTTAAAGGAACAATAAGGGCGGGCTTTAATAATGCATTGACTGCAGTGCTCCATCTTTATTCACAGTGGGACTCCACTTGATCAGTGATGATTAGGCACATTCCTGTCACATTTTGTACTGGTTTAATCTTGGTGTTTTGCTGGTTTGGCATGATTTAGTCCATGGTTTAGGATTAATAACAATCAGTTTTTGTCATGGTTTACTCCTGGTTTTTGGGGTTATTATCTGTCCTTAGAGTTCTATTTAGCTGCTCCACAGTTAATGAGCGCAGTTGTGTAAGATCATCTTCTTCCTGCCACACCCATAACACTGTTTCCCCTGAGGCTCTGCAGAGTTATGAGGTGTTTTAACACCACTTTAGTAATAATACCCCGGCTGCAGGGAGCTCACTGGGGCATTGATTAGCTGTGACTGGAGTAAAAGTAGTCCAAAAACAAGCCGTCTCCTAGACCGCCCTCTCAGACCTTTTAAAATGCCCTCCTTTTGTCTTTTGTCTGGCCCCTCACAGCAGCATATTGCAGACTACACACATAAGAAGGGCCCCATAAGGCAGTCGCCGTACAAGATTTCTTTTTGTTGCTGCCATTGTTGTCTGTGCGTGACTTATGAAAGGGAAAGGAGCAACTGTTTGTATATTATTGTGTTGAAATAGCACACTTACAACATTTGGGGGTTGACTGTGACAACAAAAACAACACATATGCACTATTGTACAATAACCTCAGATATTACAATCACATTCATTGTAAAGCAGCAGTGTAGAAAGGAAAAGATCTTTCTTCAGAGTATAACTTTATAAATCATCACCATACATTCAAATACTTTATGTTTAGTTCTTAGTCCTAGGCATAGGATGGATTAGACCGGAGTTTGGTCCAGTTTTTACTTGATTAAGAATCCTGTATAACCCTGTCCTGGGGTTTAGTCCCTGATTTGGTCCCATTTGTTTAGTCTTGATTTGGACTTGGGAATAACCCTAGTTTAGTTCTGGGTTTGGCTTTGTTTTACAGATTTAGTTTTGGCATAGAACTGATTTTGTCGCAGTTTAGACCTGGGGTTTGTTCTGGGTTTAGTTTTGATTTTATTATAGGTTTAGCTCTTGTTTACGTCCTTTCTTTTGGTTCAGGATTAATCCCAATAAATCCTTATTGAGTCCTCAGTTTAGGATTTATTTCATGGTTTAATCCAAATTTATTCTTAGTTTAATTTCTGTCTTTAGAGCTGTGAAATGTTATTGGTAAAACTAACGTGTTACTGCCAGACGCAGGTCTGAAAAAACATGCTTTGGCACAACATGGCACTTGTGCATTCAGACGCTCAGCTGCAAATTTATTCTGTCCACTTTCTTAAAAAATATGAAAGAAAAAGGGTCAACAGGAAACCACCAGAGCTTTTCTTTCAAATTCTCACCTTCATCAACATCAGTGTGACAGTTTCTAGAGATACCTGTGAAGCTTTGTGCTGCTGTGTTTTGTCGATTTTGTGTGGACGAACACATGAAGAAGAGAGATGGGACAAAACTAATTTGACACTTCTCTCAAATGTGCAAAAAACATGTTTCTAAATGAATAGTCACTTTCAGTTCAGCCCACTGTTTAACACCTACATCGTTTTAGAGGGAAAGAATGATGGTGTACTTATGTTTTTATTCAGTTAATTTACATGAAGAGCCTGCATTTTTATAGCTCCAACAATTCAAAGAGGCCCTGTGTAAAATCCGACAAAAGGTGTTTAGAGTGGAAGGACTGAGCACTGATGGATAAGATATTCTTCCTAAAAATTTGACATGTTACAAAAGTAAATTGTAACCACGACAACATGTGTGAACACTTTTGGGATTTAGTATTGTCTGAGTCCCACTGCCAACAACTCCACTTCCTGACAACAGATGATCTCTTTAACTTTAACAGGCCCTGGACTGGATTCATTCGAATAAGACTCAGTAACGCTAGCTGACTGTCTGAAAAACTGTAAACGGGAAAATATGTATGGGTCAACTTTTCAACATCTAGGACTTGGATGTGGACTTGGAAATGAATTGGTTAAGTTAAGTCCATAGGTTCAGTTTTTTATGGCAGGTCTATAAAGTGTATAACAAATTTAGAGCACAAACTAACTGCTCTGTAAATGAAAAACCTTAAAAACACACACTAACATAACACTACAATGTACAAAGTTCACATCATTGTACTAAATGACCTTTTTTTTATGTTCTTTTTTTAAATTTAACACTTGTAACACTTTATTTAACCTCATCTTTTGTTATTGAACTGCAGTGTAATCCTTCTGTCTTTTCACATTTATCTCAATCCTCACTTTCAGCAGAAGTGTAAGGTGTCTTCCTGTCCACAAACAAAAAAAATCATCTGAACTGTATTTCAGTTCAAACAGTGGAACAGTAAATGACCACACCAAAACGTTGCTGAATCTATAAACAATTGTGAACCCGGAGTATGTTAAAGGTAAAAGGATCATATAATGTGTACTCTGAACGGGACAGTACAACCTCTTCTGAAGTGAGGGGCCACTAACCTGTTCTTTGTTGCTCATGGCTTAAGAACAGGCACCTTAATGCTCAATAGAAAGAAGTTACAGTCCTTAATATGCAAATGAGTGACAGATGAGTTTAGTCCGGTTTATAAAGGGACTCTCTCCTTTCTTTGCAGCTTGAGCATTGTCGGGACAGCTTCTTTTCTTTATTCTAACAGACTCTGAAGTTCTTCTGAAGCACCATGGACTACGACATGGACTCGTCGGCTGCGGATTTGTGGAGAAATGACAGCTTCAACGGGACGGTTGACTCCAAACCACTCAACACAGTGAACAAAAGCATCAACATGATTTTCGTCATCGTGGTTTTTATTGTGATGGTGTCGCTCGGCTGTACAATGGAGGTGTCCAAGATTATGGTAATTCTGATCCATTTTATTATTATTTACAATGTAATCAGTCATGTACTTTAACAAGTAAACTATAAAATAATGTATCAACTTCTATTTCTGCCAAATGCTAAAAAAATGTATTTGATTTTTTACTAAAATTCTGTAAGAGTAAAAACTGGTCATGTTTTAAATAAGTACGTGCAAATACTTCAAATTCATCTCAAATTCCAGATAACTTGATTAATTCCCAGGGGGTAATTTGGTCGATAGGTTTACTCAGACTTCATCTTCCATAGACTGTTTGATTGTAGAGTCTTATTGCAGTTGAGAAAAAGGATCTGGGACGACTGCTAGCAGCTCTCTGTTGTCGGAAAGCCCAGTGCAGAGGACGGCTCATGTTGTTCAGTATAGCGTTCTTTGTCCTGTTGTGTGTCTAGAGTCTCCAAAGTAGTTGAAAAAAAAAAACAGTTAGTTATTATCCCATAATAACACATCTGCCCCAGTTGATTGATTTCATAAAAAATGTGCTTTCTTTATAAAGTCCATCTGTTTTTACGGCCCAGTCCAGCTTGTTGTTTGGAGACACAATGAGACATGACTGTTTCCCTCAACCATAATATGTCATGTTATATGTGCCCCTATAATAATCATTTAATGACATTTAGTCTGTGTCATGGGGACAGTGTCAGTGTACTGTATATACACCCACCTGGTTTTGATGTGTTGTGTTTTTTCAGGCTCACATACTGAAGCCCAAAGGTGTCGCCATAGCTGTGGTGGCCCAGTACGGCATCATGCCTCTCAGCGCCTTCTGCTTGGCCAAGGTTTGTCATGACTCGCACAATTCCTAGTCGGGATTCCAAAGAATATGAAGCGTACTTCTGACAGTCCCAGAAATAAAGATTGTGTGTGTTTTTTTTTCTGTCCTCACTATTGTCTGTGGGTATGATTTTGTTATTCAGTGTGCTTTTTGTGGTTTCTGCAGGCGTTCCAGCTGACGGAGATGTCGGCTGTGGTGGTGCTGATTTGTGGCTGCTGTCCTGGAGGAGCCCTCTCCAACATCCTGGCTCTGGCTGTGAAGGGGGACATGAACCTCAGGTCTGCACACAAACACCACACAACTCAACAGAAAGTAACATGCTAGGCCGAAATGAAATGTTGTGTGGGTTTGTTGAAAAGCCCATTAAAGTTAGACATTTGAGATTAAGCCAAATGTAAAAAATTAACACAAAAAGACAGACACATACACACACATAATTATTACATTGGGTAATATTTTACAAAAAGAGGCATTAACCTTGTAGACAAGACCAGGTTGGTAAAGACAGTGCTCTTGACTGTGGTACTTTCATCATGACACTGTTCATCAGATAGTTTTATATAAATAAAGAGCCATAAACATTTAAACAATGCTAGTCATTTATAACAAGCAAATGCCTGAAAGTCGTGGTTTACCACTACATTCTTATTGTGTCCGAGCCGATGACTGCTAGGATCTAGTGTATTGGCCTGTTACTGCACCCTCTGTTGAGTGCTGTAAGCCTTACTTTCCCGGGACAGGGAAGTTACATTGGAGGTTTCTGTCCAGCCGAGGGTACTGTACCAGAACCATTAAAATTACTTTGAAGGATATTTTGAATGATTTTCAGTTTATTTTGTATGGCCCCTGTGTCCTCAGCATCGTGATGACCTCCTGCTCTACAGTTCTGGCTATGGGCATGATGCCACTGATGCTGTACATCTACTGCCAAGGCTTTGACCTGCACGAAGTTGTGCCCTACTTGGAAATCTTTATTTCTCTCATAACGATCCTCATTCCATGCGGCATCGGTATCCTCATCAACTACTACAGACCCCAGTACTCCAAGACCATCACAAGGGTGCGTCACGCGGAGGGCTTTGATTGAGAATTGTCTGCGTCAATGAGTGCTTGTGTAAACTTTACTGGTGCCTTACTGCTGTTTAATGATTACATTTTAATATAAGATGAATAAATTATGCAGGTATGCAAGGTCCGAGTCACCAGCATCTGTGTTGTCCAACAGCATGAGACAAATCAATAAGCACTGTATTGGTCAGAACTGCATTTGCTGGTTAGCTTGGACTAGGCCTTGTATTTGATGGAGAATTTAACTCTAGCCTTTACTTGTGGCCTAAATGTACAGTAGTTACAGACTGGTCAAGTCAGCACTTTCCCTCTACAACAAGGCCATAAGTAAAGGGAATAAGATAAGAAAACCTTTATTTGACCCACAATATTTTTTGCAGCAGCAGTACAGTAAGACCAGCAAAGTACACAACAAAGTACACAAGTAAAAAGCCAACCTGGCCTGAACCTCATCTAAAATAGATTACACATGTAAAATTAAAACTATGCCAAAACAAAATAAACTAAAATAGACTATTCATACAGTTTGTAGAAGACTTAAATCTTTCATCACTATGTGTTTTTTTAGTTTTTGTTTGACCAACAGCACTTTTCTGTACCAGGTCGGTCTGTCAATAACTACAGTTTGCACGATTGTGGCTACTGTCTTAGTTATCATTGAATCCGGAGACGACATCCTGCTCTTGTCCCCATCTCTACTATCCATCGGCGCAGTCATGCCTTTCATCGGATACACCTGTGGATACCTGATCTCTTCACTTTTTAGACTCCACCAGGCGTAAGTATTCAGATCAAATTTAAGATGTCACTAAAGAAGAGAATCTCCACAAATCCTTCCGTCGCTTTATGTAGCCCCAGATATAGATCAGGGCTCCTCCTCAGAAGTTCTTATACTTTTATTATAGCTACACTTTTGACTATATGCTGAAGTTGTGCGTTAGTATTTGACTGAACCTTCCGGGCCACTGTACTCTTGGTGGCAGCAGGGTGCATTAGCCACAGTTTGAAAAGCGGTCTCCTTTATGTGCCTGTGTGTCTCATGGATTCACTTCCTGTTCCTCAGGGAGCGGAGGACCGTTGCTATAGAAACAGGCTGTCAGAACAACCAGCTGTGTATAACCATCATCAGACTGGCCTTTCCTCCAGCGGTGGTCCGTAGTTTGATCTTCTTCCCAATGGTTTACATGGTCTTACAGTTAACAGAGGCGATACTGCTCATAGTGATATTCAGGTGTCATGATTACTGGGCAGGCAAGAAGGCAAAAGGTAAGTCATGTGTATAATCCAATACTGTACTGTATAATCTTTATCCCAGACTCAGGGTTCAATCACACCGTTATTAGATGCACATTTTCTAAAGTTAGACCCTAACTGTGGTTGGAGCAGCAGTAATTGGTAGAATATTGAATTAAACATTGACAAATTCAGAATAGTTTCATTTTGACATTTCTTAAGGTTGTAATAATTTGTATTGAGTGTTTACAAAGGTCTTACTCAGCAAGTGTCTTTACACCATCACTGAAGCAGAATAATGTAGGTTTATATATTTAAGAGGGGTAACCTTTCATTGCTCATACCCAATATGCTGTGATTGACAGATATGTACTCTCCAGCAAACACAGCAGTGGATGTGGCTGTTTCCAAGGACAACCTCCCATGAATGCACAGGTCCTAATCTACAGTAATAACTGTATTTTCTGTGTTGTACTTTCATTTCAAGAGCACCATTACACAAAAATCGAGACATGTTCTGATTTTGATGTTTTTTTTATTTTATTGGTATAAGTCTATCATAACGGTCACCATACAAATGTTTATATTTTAGCAATGAAAATAAAATCACTATTTACAAAAATGTCCCTCCTGCTTATCTGTATTGTTTTTAACCTAAGAAACCGCACAGTACCAACAAGATTTTTGGAATTACATTTATACACTCAAATATCTGCAACAGTGTACAAATCCCTAAGCCAATTAAAAAAAGAAAAGAAAAAAAAAATAACATTCAGTATGAGACTAAAATAAACTGCATACAACCACTGGAATTGAAAAGTAGGTTGGAGGACGACTCTAGGTGTTGACAATAGCAACTGATGCCACTGCAAATGGCAGTTTTAAAAGAGCTTTAAGCAAGTTAGTCTTTTCTATAAAAGGACTTAATGTTGTGACAAACTGAAGAGCATGCAAGTTGTAAAGCTCAAATATCAGAAGGGGAAGGCGATTGTAATGTGAGCATTATGAACAATGTTATAAAGAGAAGATGGCTCCACTGGCATTCAGGCAAATAAACAAGCTAGACTTTATGAAAATCATTCAAGTACAACAGATCCCCCTTGTTACATGAATAATCCATGATATCAAGCTTTGATTCACTGGAAATGATTCAAATTTTGGGCCGTGTGGGACCAAATCTTCTAAGTAATAACAAAAAATAAAAATAAAAATAGAGAGAAGAGCATCACCAGTCTCTTGTTTTAATAAAAATGACTACTTAATATGGTGGCCCCTGTCTTTCACTTTGTACTAAACATGCAAAATCCAGACAGGACGCCAACATAAGCCGAAAACCTCATTCAGCTTCTCTGAGGAGTTTGTTGGAGTTCGAGTTGACCAACTGTTTAAGCCTCTGCTTTTGCTTAAAGGGAGCCTTAACGCTGACTGTCAGTGGACAGAGAACGAGAACGGGAGCGTGAGCGGGAACGAGAGCGTGAACGGGACACAGAGGCTCTCTGTGCCGGAGGGGACGGTGGGGTGCTAGACTTGTTAGACTTTGAGGGGCGTTTGGTGGACTCTTTGGATTTGGAAGCCGGTGAGGAAGAGCCACGTGCAGGTGATATACTACGTGAACGAGAACGGGTCTTAGGAGGAGGGCTGCGAGACCGTCTTGGGGAGCGGGACACAGAGCGGCCTCGAGAACGGGACCTGGAACGAGAAGAGCTCTCAGAGCGGGAACGGCTTCTTGACCTGGAAACAGAATAAAAATAAATAAACGGTTTATTCTAAGTGACAGAAATATCCATTCTGTGGTTTTTAGCAAAGATCAGTAAACTACATAGATTCAAATTTACAGGACAAACAATGCTAGGCTTCTAGATGAGGAAGAAATTATTATTTTAATGATATAATTGTGCCACGTATTATTGTAAAAATAAATGTTGGCTAAACAATCTGTTAACTTAAAGCCACAGTGATGTGTTCCGTAAATAAACATGGCACCAAACAGCTCACCTCTTCTTGTTTGCTTCAATAAGCTTGATTTTCCTGCCATTGATTTCCTTTCCAGACAGCTTTTCAAGGGCATTTTTCAGGTCGCTGTAAGAGGCAAACTCAACCACCCTGAAGCAAGAAAAACAGACATGAGGCCAACTGTCAAGATGCAGGATTCATTAGTAGGTTTTACACCAAAAACAGCCTTACCCTTCGTTAAGCTTTGGCCGATGTGCGTCTGCAAATGTCACCTCTCCTGCTTGTCTCATGTAATCTTTCAGGTCCTACACATACAAACATCAGTAAGCATTCAGATGAGGACACAAGTCATTTATTACCAAAAAGGGATAGTTAGACTCTCTTACTACAGAAGCTACAGCAGGTAAGAGTCTAAGAAGCTCAAAGTACTTTCATTCAGCCAATCGACTTTACTGAAAATTGTCAGATGGGAACAAGTAGACAATTTGCTTCAAAAGCATGCTTTTAGCAAAAAAGAAGCGGCTGAAACATCTTTGAGAATCTTGGACCTTCTGCAATTTACTACAGACAGATCAACATCAACTGCATGAAATACAGTGGCACCGCATGGGCAGCATTTGGCACCAAGAGCCCCATTTTCCCTGGTCAAAGAGGGCACGGGGCTCCGCACCGGGACCGCCCCGTCTCGGCACCCTGCCTCGATAAAGAGAGTGAACAGGGTGAAGAGAGGAAACTACTACCTGAGAGCGAACCGCAGGCTCGCCGAGCCCACCATAACCTCAGGATAACGGTAGATTATTTCCTTGGACACTGGGAGGAAATCACACTCTCTGTCACGATGTGCGGGGGACACCAGAGGGGGGAAGGGAGGGGCGATATCGATCGAAGCCCCCAAATTAACGAACCCTCGACCATTACGTCACCACCATCGACTCTCGCTCTTTCCTCTGTTTTCTCTCTGCCAACTTTCTGTTTCCTCTCTCTCGCTCTGAGCCACACACCGGCACCCCCTGCGTTCGACAGGGGGCGTTGCGAGCGAGCGAAGAGCCGCCAGCGCCTCTACTGTGAAGTGAGCACTCAAAAGACCAGAAGCCGTCAACTAGGAGTAGGACACACTGGCTGACACCACAGGCTCAACCCAGACAGAAGGACCCAGAAGGGGTTTACTCCACCATAATCGAGCTCTTCCACATGACACAACAGTCAGGCTGGCAAATAAAGGGGTGAAGAATTGGTTAAAATTTTAAACAAGAACAAATTGGAAAACTGATTTTGTTGCTATTCTCTTTGACTGGTTACTTAACTGAATGAATTCAGATTCAGTAGAAGTTTCTTAAAATAAAATTGATGTAATTACTACATTTTGCTAAAAGTTAGCTGAAGTTAAGCAACTCTTGACTTTCTAATATTTCTGACACTGTTTTTGTGTGTATGTTTTTTGGAGCAGAGTGTGAGGCTGTATGGCAGGTTTAGACTGTGTACTTAAAGCATGTGGTGACACTAACCTGCCAGCTGACGCGAGAAGACAAGTTCTCCACAATCAGGCGGTTCTCGGTGCGCATAGGAGGAGGATTCCGGCTGCAAGAGAAAATTGAGACAAAAAAATTAAGTTTTAACAGCACTGTGATGTGAGACAAGTTGAAATATTGCCTTGACTACAATAAGAAAATGGCTGCCATCTTAACAAAGGGCATTATGGATTTTTAGAGTTGTGGCCTTTTCTGCAGACCAACATTTAGAACTTTCCAATAAAGTGGGTATTATATTTCATCATGTATGCCTTCTTAAATGACAAAGTCTATTTTATCTTGTGTCTCTACAATAATCAAACTGTAGAACCAGTCAGACTTTCTTCCTGCTCTGCAAACAGTAACCAGAGTCTAGCAGAATTAATAAGCAATCTATTCACAAATAACTCTTAAAGCCTTATTTAAAATAATAATTCTAGCTTAAAATAAAGCAAATCTAACTGGTTAATGTAGTGTGCCATGACTGCCGAAACAATTAGTACCTCCGACTGCTCTGGGACCCTCGGCCGTAACGATCTGAGAAACGGCCTCCCCCTCCTCCTCCACCACTTCCACTACTACTGCCTCCTCTGCCACGACCTCCACGCAGCCGCACACGGGCGTGCTCAATGGTGACCCTGAAATTAGATGTGATACTCAAGATTAACAACCTTAAAAAAATGCACAAAGACATGCCCCATTAAGTATTGTAGCCAATATTTTGAATTGATAAGCCTTCTTACCTTTCGTTGCAAAGCTCTTTGCCGTCGAGCTCATACACAGCATCTTCAGCATCTCTGGGATCATCAAACTCCTGCAACAAAAGACCAAACATTTAACACCAGAAGCACTTGGAGGGGGAAGGGGTGATTTAGTGCACCTACAATGTTTTTTTAGGTGGGAAAATACATTTTGTTGTCAGGATAAGCCTAATAAAAATTTAAAGATATGGATTTCCATGTTAGCAATGCCTTCCCAACTCAAAACGGGCATTAGTAGTTAAAGATTTGGCCTAGGAATATAACAGGAAATTCAGGTTTAGCCAGGGAATCTACGCCATAGCCCAAAGTATACAACTGTTTTACATTAAGCTTCTTACCACAAAACCAAAGCCTCTTTTCAAGTCAATGTCTCGAATGCGGCCGTAGCCTTTGAAAAACCTCTCCACGTCCTTCTCTCGGGCCGAAGGGCTCAGCCGACCGATGAAAATACGACATCCACTCATTTTCTATCTGTAAACATAAAATACATGCAAATGTTATTCGCTATTACAATGTCAATATTTCAAATAAAACGATTTGAGAATGACCTCTGTGTCATTTTAGAGCGACCTAGTTGGACATTGTTAGGTGCGGCCTAGTAACGTAGCTATGCGCTTTTAATTTAAAGTTAGCTTAAGCAGCCTGCGCAGTTCATCCTGCACAACAATGAACATTTCTCGCAAACAGCACAGACATTTTGACCAAAAATACCAAGAGACGTAAAATACCTTTTCAGTCGAAGGATATGTTAGTTGAATACGGACGTTGTCTGTCGTTGGTGACCGCACGGAAATGAATCCAACAAAATGGAGCCTTTTTGTCTCAGGGAGGGGCCGAAAGCACGATGTCTGACGTAGAACGTGAGCTAACGGAAAAAGCCGAACGGCTTTCGGAGTTCCGAAGATGACGTAACTGTCAAGTTCCGGTAGGATTTCTTTTTAAGCCGCTAGATGTCGCTCCAACATTGTAAAAAATACTGTAAAGGAGCAAGAATAGCTACAACAAGAATAAGCTTCTGAACTTAATTAACAGTTACACAAATTCGTGAACGCATGTATAAAAATTTAATAGGCTAAGAGATTTCTTATAATATTTATCTTTGACACATGACCAAATGTTTACTGTAGGCTTATTAGAAACGACTGAGGCGTGAAAACATTATCCCCTTTCATGTGCTATATTCTCTGATCTCCTAGATTCCTTTAGGTGGTCTTGCATTTTATACAGATAATACAGCCATTAACCTTTGGTTAATAAGAAATGAACATAAACAAAGCTCACGGCAAATTTCCCGCAGGTATAAATAAGGTGAAATTATTTAGAATTTTTAACGATTATACCAGAGGAACGTACTGTTTATAATAGAGTTATAAACAATGATTCAAATGTTCGTTATACATGTTTTGTGATAGCAGAAAAAAATGACCCATTGTCTTTCACATCCAAAAGAAAGCTTTAATTAGAAAGTTATATACACACTGTAAAATTAAATTAAACTTTATACAAATATTAAATTACTATCTTCACACCCACTGCCATGTACAAAGGAGAAACAAAGATAAAAGCATTGAAACTCAGAACCAAGATGTGTACTTTTTATAACCTGTAATTTTCAGGGAAGCGACACCGTACAACAGTGCTTTGAACATCTATTTTTCCCATATTTTTAGTCCCATAACATTTGAATGCCTTGTAGCAAAAGAGAAGCAAAGAAATTTTGAGATAGAGGTGCTTATAGGTTCATCGTCATCGTTATCGCCACAGTAGCTGGAAAAGCTAGGGGTGGATAAAAGAAGGATGGACATTCTTTTAGTCGTGTCCACAAAAAAAAAAGAAAAAAAAAAAAGAATTGGTAAATACACAAGACAGTTTTATGCATAGAATAGAAAAGAATAAAGTAAGGCCATTGGGAAAACAGAGCACGTTGCAATATTGTAAAGCAACCAATGTGGAGGCTTTTATATTATACACAAATAAAAAAAAATTACAAGTCTAAGGCAACATTCCCCATTTTACATTAATCCAGTAGCCGTTGACAATGATAGATAGCCACAAACGCCAAATGAGAAGACTTTAAAAATATGATGAGTCGCATGATTTTGACAGGTTTGACAAAGTAAACTTTTTCAGCCGTTTACAGGGCGACCAGTTAAACATCAAAGCTGTTTAAGTGGAAACAAAATCTAATGGATGATGACTTGTAACCAAACAATGATTCTCTCTTGCTTTAACTTGGCATCAGGAGGGGAGTGCGTTACAGGAGGCGGGAGGTGGGTGCTATGGAACAAAAGCTGTATTATTTCATTGCAACCAGTTGCAGTTGAGTCAATAATGCACAAATGTGGAGTTTTAAATTTAGTGTAAAGGTAGATGTGAAACAGTTTCATTAAGATGGTTTTTTTTTTTTTCAGCCATTCAACCCAAAAATAAATATTCTAGTCTGAGACTGAGTCATACACACATGGTGTAGTGGATTCATTGCCCGTCGAGACGCTGGTTCATGTGACTTATTTAAACACTTGGTTGATTTCCTAAGATCTGAGGAGAGGCAAATCAGGAAATGGCTGTAGCAAGGCCTACCGTATGAGTACATGCCCTCTCCTGCCTAGCCAACAAACAAAAGATACAAACCGCACACGCACGCGCACACGCACACACACACACACACACGCACACACACACACACGCACAGAGACAAATAACATAGAAGTCATGTGCTCAGGCCTTTTGTCTTATTAATGAGAGGTGTGTAGTGTGGTTGGAGAGGTCTTTAGGGACCAGAACACAAATCAATTAACCCCAACAGAACACAGGAGACACCTCTGAGCTGGCAACAGAGAAGAAAGCAGCGGGGCTCTTTACAGTTGTGTCACCATGCGGCGTGAAACACTGCACCCAGTTTTTTTTAACCTCTCAGTCCCAATAATCCACACTCTAGACATCAACCAGATACACACATAGATTGAAAAAGAAAAAGAGAGAGTAGGAGAGAAATAGAGAGACAGACAGAGGAGGCTTCATGCTTCATTCAGATTGGGCCACCGTGCTTTGACAGCAAAACTAAAGACATGCAGCATTCACAAAAAGGGCTGCAAAAACCCAGCCGTCACTCGCAACGTTTTCAAGTACAGCGGGAAGACAATTTGGATTCCAATGCCACAGCATGAGGGGCAGACTTTTTTTTATCCGCAACTATACGTGACAGTGGTTACGTGTCTCGATTGCTATGGCCTGTTCCAATGAAGCCTATGTGAGCAAGGTACTATATAGAAGTACACCTAGGAGGAGGCAATACAAAGCCTATGGTACACAATCTTGACTCATGTTTCTTTTATACACAGGAGCTATAGGGTTTATGTTGATCTGGCGTGACTGTATTTGATCCAGTCGAAGGGTCCAGTGGCACTCCATCTATGCGTGTGGTACAGCAACGTGGGTGTGCAAGTCGAGTACAGGCTTTTGGCGTTGCTCTGTATGAATAGCAATGGCAGAAGAGGCTGCAGGGGGAATGGGCATAGATGTAGCCTATCCATTGCTGGCTGCTGAAGGGAATCAGAGGAAGGAGGGTCGACAGCCACAGTCCTGGTCAGCAGTAATAAATGGGAAACAAGGGCTCTGCTGCTGATACCGAAAGCAGGCTTCATGCTTCCTTCAGCAGAGGAATATCTGCAGAGAACAACACAACACATATTAGTCCATTACAGAAGCAAATGTGTCTCATATCATATTACCAGGAATACATTTTCTGACAAAATGCGAGACGTATCAAATTCATTTGTGTATAAGATGCTGCTCCAAAACAATAATTATATTCTGCTAGTGATTAAGAGTGTTCTCAAACACAGTTGTTCAGCTGAACGACAGTTAATATGTTTTTATGTTAAATACAAACATGCTTTTTGTCATGCAACAACATTTTTTTACTAATGGAAAGAGGAATTATAGACTAAAAATAAATTTCCAGGTGTATTCAAACTTTAATTTGAACATAACAGACTCTAGATAGTATCTAACTATATAAGACTTTATAGTTTACTGTAGATAAAAATCACTTACCATCAGAAAAGTCATCTGTAGAAGTGACAGAGAGAAGACTATGCTGGTCGCTGCTCTCAGAGTCTCTGCGGAGAGGAATAGGGGCTGCGCAGGCACCCCCAGGGTGCTCTCTGGCCCATGACGATGAGGAGGATGGGGAAGAGGAGGGAGCCTGGTGCACCAGCACCGTCTCTGCATGACGGTGGGATGAATAAGAGGATGAGGAGGTGGAAGGGAGGCAGTACTCAAAGTCTCTATGATCACGGGGCCTGCTGGGGCCTAGGCCCCCTATGGCCCCCTGAGGGAGTCCCTCTGACAGCACTATGGGCACTCGGGCCTCGGGTTGAACTGACGGAGAAGGAGCAGGTGGGGGAGGACCCCCATCATCATCACAGGCACCACTGTTTCCATACACAGCCTCTTCGTAAGAGGGGAGTGCCACCTGGACGCCCTCCACCATGATGGAGCCGGACTGGCCTGAGACGCCTTGCTCCCTCCTGAAGGACAGACATCAAAAAACAGGTTAAGTTAAAGGGCATTTACAGAGCCACTGTGGAAGTGATTGTTGCTGCCTGTACAATCCTTTTAAACCGGGCTACACTGAGCCCTCAGGTCCCCTGCACAATCAACAGAGTGCCAATGAGCATTAGATCAAATTGTTCTGGCCTTTTTATCACAGAGCAAAGGCAGTTACTGACTGTGATGGCATTAACTCACACAGATGAACACTTCTACAGTACTGAAAATATACCTCCTCACAAAACTGGCTTCAGCTTTTGTGAATGAATCTGAATTTGCAGAAATACTTTCATCCATGACAGTTAAAATTAAAAAGTGTGTTTAAATGCTATCTCCCTGTGTGCCACAGTAGATAAATACAAAAGGTCAGTGTACTCTCTAAAGTAACACAGATAAAGAAGAACTATGGCGTTTCAGCTTGTAATAAAAATGAAGACTGTTAACTCTATAAAGCCATAAAATAAATGTACCACAGAATAGGTCATTCTGATAAAGTAACACATTTATAAAGATGACCTATTTTTATTGTTGTCTTGAGGTGTGGTATTTTTGCTCAACAATTCAGTCCCAAATCTTTTTGTCTGCAAACAAAAAAAGTCGCTTCAGACTATTCACTTTCCTAAAGCAATGATAAAGATGGTCTAAATTGGCCAAAGATAGTCATGTTAAAAATAGCTGGTGCTTAGTGTTACATAACTAACTGTTGACCAATTATTGTACCATTTGAACATCCCCTGCAGGTATAAAATGTTTAGCAAAGCTTCCCAGTGGCAAACACTATCAAAGTTAAATATAAACCCAAAGTGATTATCTTAATTACGTTAAAACCAGATGAAACCAGTCTGAAATGAAGAAAACGAGTCATACCTGCTGTGGTGAAATGACTTAAGTTTTGGCTGTACGAGAACAAAAAGCACAACTAAAAGCAGGATGAGAGCCACTGAACTGGCCGTGGATGCCACAATGGACAGCGCTGGGATTCCCAACTGAGAGCTTGGCTCCTTATCTGAAGGACACAAACCGGAAAAAAGGAAAGTGGTTTACAGATTGTGGACAACATTTGCTGAGTGAGACTCCAGATTTAAATACAGCTGGACAGAAGAGACATACCTTGTGTAAGTCTACAGCTAACCTGCATCGGGGCGTCCCACTCCCCGTTCTGGCAGGTCAGGAACTTGTAGTCTCCCTTCAGAGCATAACCCTCATCACAGAAATATTCAATGACAGTTTTTTGGGTGAGGTGGTGACAGGGAGAAGGGTGGCAGCGGTAGCCCCCATTCTCTGGTTCAGTGGGGGGTGAACAAACTGTGTAGAAGACAAAACAACACAAGGTTTTTAGAAACAAGGTTTTATACAACACTGCTGGACTGGTTAATGCTCGTAACAAATGCACAAACTTGCTCACCATTGTTTCGGATGCAGCGTGGGGGCTGATGGGACCAGACGCCGGAGCTGGTGCAAATGATGGTTACCGATCCGTCTGCGAAGTATCCAGGCTCACAGCCGTAAGTGAGGAGCGTTCCTGGAGGGAAAGACCCCCGGTTGGCTTCGGTCTGATTCAACAAATCGCCGTGCTGGACACCGGGCGGCCGCGCACAACCTGTACATGAACAGGAGATAAGAAATCATTAGTAAACCATAACAGAAGCAATAGAATATTTGTTTATTACTACCACTACACAAAGTAGTTTATAAAAAGCTGTGCAGTGGCTATAAATAAAAGAAGTGTGTTAATACGGGACTCTTTGTGTTATACATCATGGACATGTACAGTGCCTGCTCCTCTCCTCCACAAGCTGCTGGGTCAAACCACTTTTCAAAAAGGAACTCCTAGTTGACAGTTTGAGCTGATAATTAAAGCTCTGAGGTATTGTTATTCAAAACTAGGCTGCTTTTTTTTTTTTTTTTTTAAACCACACAGAGGGATGGCCACTGTATCAACATGACAAGATGGGCGCAGCGCAAAACAAAGAACACCTATAGTGTGTAGAGAGGATTAAAATGTCACATAAGCTTCATATAGATGTAATTGCACTTGATTATGCACAGCTCATTAAAGTGTCCTCATCTCAGGAGCAGCAGAAGGATGAGGAGACAGCATCTTTAACGTGGCTCATTTACAGCACTCTAATGAAAGACTGAAGCTCTAAGCCAGCCCCCTAACAGCAGGACCAAGCTCATGGACTTTGAGTTAATTGTGCTTTGATCCTCCTCCTCACGTTCGGTTGGTAATGTGGCCTGTGTTTGTGTTTCATCACACTAAAATCTGATTTTGTGCTTTGGCTGCAAACACTTGCAGTCTGCCTTGAGCGGGGAAACCTAAATCGAGCAAGCCTGACATAACATTGCAGCACCTGTGTAAACGGAGACATCCCAGCAGGAGGCTAGAATTTATTTATCAGTATCAATATTCTTAAATTAGATTTCGGTTTTGGAAGTGGAATTGTATAGGTTTCCTAAAACAATTATCACTTAACAGCAAAAACAACAATTCAGTTGAACCATTATTTGTTGCTTTAATGACTCATAGTTCACTGTCATGTACATTTGATAATAAAACAATCTTTGGAAAGTGGTCAGGAGCAACATAATGATGCAAAGGAAACTAAATTACTTCTCAAAAGGACACAGCTAGTCTTCTCCCACTTCAAAAACTTGAGTTATTACAAACAATAAAAAACTGAGTTTCTTTGGAAATTCCAATTTCCTCAGAATTGATAAAGTCTCTTGGAATTAGAGATGAAACGTCTTCACCTTGAAAACTGAGTCCAGATGCTTTTACTTAAACCTTTTTTTCTTTGGAAATCATAAAAAGTTTGTCTAAATGTTACAGCTGTTCTGAGGCATTTCCAAAGATGTTATGCAAGCATCCAGCATTCAGCTTTTGGGGAAATAATTCTCAGACTAATTCCTTTATTCTGACACCCCTCTGGGCCCCTATTTACATTTAAAGAACAACTAAAGCTCCACATCTTGGCTTAATCTAGGTTTTGAATGTCAGTGGCTGTATAATTGAATCCTCAGCCTCATTCATGAAATATTCTGAGCCTTGTTCTACCTGTTTAAACAAACACACAGTTTATTGAAGCCTATGTGTATACTCAGAGATTGACAGAGTATTTTCCACAGCAGCGCCTCTGACATAGTCTAATCTCAGAGGGAAAAATATCACTCTAAGCTGGCAGCACAAGATTAAACTCAAAACAATCCAATGTGCCAGTGACTACAAGACAAAGTAAACAGCTACAAACAATGACACTCCCAGGACCGGGATGTGTGAACACAGTAGGTTGTGACTGCAAATGCATTTAAGTGTTAAGTGGAGAAGTGGAGCAGATACTGCCTTTATGTCGATTTTAATAAGCTTCAGTCGTGACAGTTACCATCTCAAAAGTCAAACCTGTAAAGATATACCATAAGATGCCGTGTATAAAAATACAGTTTAGAGCTGAAGTAATTTAAGCTTAGTCCAGTAAAATTTGCAATTAGTTAAATTGGACTAAACCTGTATTGTACTCTGCAAAGATGAAATTATCTAAAATTATCTAAAATTTAGGACACTCTCAACAAAACAATTAATACAATTTCAAAGTCCCTGTGGGCAATAGTTAATAAATAATGTCCTTACTGAAACTCATACTTAAGACACTTCCAGTTAAAAATAGCACACACCTTTGGGAACAATGCCAAGTCCATTAGCGTCAAATGTGTCGCCAAACAAGATTCATAAAAGGCATGAGGCATTATTATGACAGCAAGATATTTAAAACCTGCGGAAGAGAAACTGACGCCTAACCCTTGATGAGACCTTGGGTTAAGAGACTTTTTGTTCCTTCATGACAGACACACTCCAGCAGATGTACTAAACCCCCAGCAGGACGTCCTCAAGTGAGATAATACAAATGTATTGTGTTCACACATACAGCCCCTCCAAATAAAGTCAGGATAAAAGCAAACGCTTCACTTCCTGTGCGATTTAACCTAAAAAAGTCTGCATGAAAACATTTGTTAAAGTTTTTCCTCTAACGAGTCACTGCTCAAATATTGTCATCATACAAGCTTAAATACAATGGTGTGCTGCACCTACAGTAATTTGGCTGAAAACACGTCACTGATACTGGGAATCTCTCAATGCAAGCCAAGACGCATACTCAATGACTTTACACAATTCTGAATACATCACAATACAACCTATCTTTTAAAACACGCATTTCATGTAATGCAGGCCCTTCATTAAGACCCCTCCAGATCTGATCACTCTATGCAGATTGAAGGGGAGGAGGAGGGGAGGGGGGCTGATTTCTATCTCTCCCTGAAAACCCCAGCTGTTTTGTCTTTCACACCTTTTGGTAAACACTTAGATTTGAAATGCAATTAAACGCCTCAGCGCCATGACTGAGCGCTTCACAGAGAGGAGCTAAAAGGCCCCTGAAGAGGCGACGATGCTAATGGAGTTGGTGGAGGTGATGAATTGATGACCCCCGGCCGGGAGACCGCAGGGGACAAAAGAGGCCTGAGGGTGCAGTTTGGGACAAAAAGCCTCTGGGCAACAGTCAGCTTTTGTGTTTGCACTGAGAGGCAATCAATACAAACTGCAAAAGGGAGATTTGTTTTTATGACATTCATCACGGCCTTTCTTTTGTATCATCTGTAGTGAAATCCCTGAGATGCAAACAAATGTGAAAAGTCCACCCATCCTTCAGCTTAAAAGGGACAGTTTAGTTTGAGGTTTTGGCTATTAAGTACTTATAACTAGTTGATGCTGTTACACGTGCAGCATGTAACATGCTTGAAGAGGCAGACAGGAAAAAACAAGTACTAAACACGGCATAGTGTAGGATTATACCAATGACTGTAGAAACCATGAACGTCTTCCACCCATTGTTCCCCTATTCACTGATATTGTTTATTAATCAAAAATGTACCCCTCCCAGAGTTGTCATGTAGTAAAAACCATTGGGTTTCTCCTTATATTTCCACTTTTGGAGCCTGCCCTCTGGTGGACGGCGGTATATCGCTGTATGGTGGCGCCCTTACTCGAGGACCTTTTATGGGGTTCCATGAGAGAGGCTTGCCAGAACCTAATACATGACATGCGTGGTTTGAGATGCTTAGTTATTTGCATTTAAAAAAAGTAGAAATGTGACAGTGATGATCATAAAATAAACAAGCAAAAAACTTGGGTGAAAGTGCAGAAAACGTGAGCATCTTGATAAGTAAGTGCTGTGGCTGGGGGCGAAAAATAAAAAGAGACATGTCATGACAAGTCTATTGATGTGTGAGACTGAACAACTAGAAGCAGGAGCAGTCAGTACAGTGCATACCATACTGTGGGTAGGGCAGGTACAAACAGAGAAGGATTGGATTGGAAAAGGTGGGTGTTAATATATGGCCATGGTTATGTTATGTATTGTGATGTCAATCTTAGCATCAAATGAAGACTTGAACAGAGAATGAATAAAGCACAGGCAGGAGTTGACAGCAGTGTGTTGTTTTTATGCATATGAAAAAAAGGAGTGAGTCAGGCTTAAACACAAACTGTTCTCCCAACTGTGTGTCACATTTGCTCAAAAGCAGAAAAAATAACAAGAAAACCTTCTAAAGCAAAAAATAAGGAAAAGAAATGTCTCCAGTAGATCAATGGGTTTAAATATTAAAGTGTAAGAGTCCATTGAATCTGGTCTGTTGTGGGACGGCCTGGCCAGAATAGAGGCTAATCCCAACCTGCAGGCTCCTTAAGGCCACACCAGAGGAGACTCAGGGCCGTGGGGGTGTTAAAATCCTCCTCCTCAATCTCAAGTGCTGTGAAGATCTCTCTTTCTCCATCTGTTACCGATGCCACCGTTTGCCAAGAGCCAAGGGGGAGGGGAAAAAAACATTCAGGACAGAGGGAGGACAAGGTTTTTTTTTGTTTTTTTTTTGTTTTTTTTTTTTTTAAATCAGTCTTTGGTCAAACAAAAAAAAAGAACTGTAATGAGCCTGGGTAACAAGCGGGGAGCGCTGTGAAACAGATCGGAGAAGGATGCAGCCAGCTGTTGGGTCGCTTTGGCAGAACAATGGCACATAAAAGAGGGTGTGTTACAGTGTACAGGGTGAATAAGGGGGGCAGGGGTGGGCTCGGATTAAGCTAAAGGCCAAGAGGATGATGATGATGCTCTCTTTGGCCTGGTAAATATGTTTTGGTCACGATGTTGGTGTTGCTCCAGAGCCTGATGTTGTTGATGATGTGGGATAGGGATGTTTTTGTTATTTTGTCACACTTTTGCACTAATCTGGGGGATTTTCACAGAGCTGCTGGTAAGAGCAGCAGACCCTGGGATTGGGGCAAGTATTTGGAAAAAGGATTTTATTTTTTAGTGGTGTCCTTCAAAGTCTGGTGTCACTTATTGTAAATCCTTAAATCTATAGTGGATAATTTTTTTTTTGACTTGCTGTAGATAACGGCCATATAGTGTATTGGGGTTACTATTGTGTTTTACCTATCGTTGGTCAATTTATTAACACAACTGTATACTTATTTTTTCTATCTATTGTTTGTAATATTTTGCAATCAAGTCACATTTGAGTTTAAAGGGGGAGTAAATATGTCAAGTGAGAAGTTTGATCTTTCTTTTAATCTATATTGCATTGCTATATTGTAATTCAAAGCCACTTCTGCACAACACTAGGTACAATCATATTTCAAAATTAAACCATGTGATATGTTTTGTGAATATAATCGTAGCAAATCTCGTCCTGAATGTTCCTTTCAGTTTGTCACTGGCTCCCAACTGTGGCAGATGAGTTTTCAGTGAGAGACATTTGTTGCGGGTGTGAGGTGACACAACAAGGCCGCTCTGACCCGGGAGGGGTGACGCAGTCCATAACGCCGGACGCTTGAAGTCGGCGTAAAGCGATACTAACGGTTTTGTGTTCCCCTGCGGGCAAGAGAAACGGTCACGCATATCAACGCGGACACTCTGTAAGGCTCATTTCTGCTTTCGGATCCACTTTTGAACAGCTGTGAAAGCCAGAAGTGAAAAGGTTAAGGGAAATAAAAACACTGTATAAAAGGTAGCCATGTGGAGAATGCAAAAAAACTGTGGTCTCAAAGCATGAACCCATTTTCCCTAAAGAGAGCATTGTTCAGTCTCCTGTGGGGGAAGGTAAATGAGAAAACTGATGAGATGTGGAGGAGGAAGATGAAGACGAGGAAGGCGGTGCAGGAGAGGTGAAGCATATTTGTACAAAAGCTGAACAAACAAATCCAACATTTACTCACAATAGTAGTGAAAATACAACAAAATAACAGACAGGCTTTGTGAGTTCTATTGAGGCCTGATACCACCTTTTCCTTTGAGTACTTTACAGTGAGTACAGTATTTGGCGATCCATAGCACACATGCAATATTATAAACCATACACAGATTTTAAGGCTATGTTGATTACTCAAATGTTATGATGAGCTGACATTTGGAGTGAAATAATGCAGCCAACATTAATGACATAAAAGAATGAGTGGGCAAATTTGGAAAAGTCCCAAAATTCTTTCAATATTTTGGTTTAAAAAAAAAAAAAAAGAGAGAAAAAAATAGGAAGCACTCGGCCTAACATGCCTTCCAGGATCAGGATTTTTCCAAATATGGTAGTGACTTTTGGCTACATAAGCCGGTGACCTCCACAGTTTCAACAGCTAAGTGAGAGTTTGTGGGTGTTATCTCTTTTAAGTGGGACAGTTTTTGTCTGTTTATCATCACAGAAATATATTCTCTTATGGTGCTCAAATGAAACTTTACTGTTTCAGTAGTTGAGAGTTGAGACAAACTCCAGCACCGTGCCTATTGCCAAATCTAAGTGTCATTTCTACTGTAAACAGGAAATTTGCCAAAGCATGAATCAGTCAGCTGTGGTCTTCCTGCACAGCAACAAACTCTTGGGGTGAGGGAAGTCTCTAAGCAGACAGAAACATCCTCTTTTAACCCACTCATCCCTCCTCTCGCTGCATGATGTGTTTAGTCGGCCACGTGTGCTGCCAATAAAGGCCATTGTCCACATTCACTGAGGGATGGGACAACAGCGACAGATTTAAGCAGCGTGCCTCTGAAAAGGACAACAGACAACTTTGCATTTGAAGGGTTAAATATGCATACAAGGCTATTGTGGGCGAGGGCAGGGGGCCAGGTCCTCTTTTGTAAAAGTCTACCATCCAAACAGTCAGCGCGGAGCAGATGGGTACATGTTAGCGACCTGCGAGCCCCCCCCTCCCTTCGCTCCTGTGGCAGACTCCACTCAGGACAGCTGGGAGGCATACATTCCTTCTTCTCAGCTTTCAGACCAGAACAAAAGACAGTGCAGGATCCCTCCCAAACACACGTGCCCCCCCTTCACACCCCCAAATACTGTCAGTGCAACTGTGCACCGATAATATTTCAGCAGCCGTGAGCAGGCAGCATTTGTGGGAGGTAAAAGTGGGGGATAATCCTGACCCTGAGTCCCAGGGCAGACCACAAAATAAATGTTTACAATTTTGTCATTTTTGTACCCTTAGTGTTGCGTTTGAATATAATTGATGTGTAATTGATTTAGTACATATGTGTATAATCTGTTTGAAAGATTAAATATTGTCTGCTTGAGCTGTGCATTTGATAAAACTGCTAAAAATGATGTCATGTGCTATTATGTTTTTTATTTTTATGAACAGCAGTAATGAGAGAAGCAGAACCTATTGTCTTCATAATTGTTGTATCAAATTAAATCATTTTGAGCTAATGTTTCTGTTTCTAGTAAAAATAAATTTAAGTATTGAGAGTAAAAACATAACAACTAAAAAACAATTTAAACATTTATTCTCTTTGCTGTACTGACCCTTTATCAGCAGGTGCTGCATGTGCCTATCTTCAATGCCCTATCTTTCTTTGATAAACAAGTGTATTACAATTACACAGCAGCAGGCAAAAGGCAAAGAACAATCATGAGTTCTTAAAAGTACACAAAGTCTAAAAACAAGCACAAACTGTTACATTATGGAAAAATAAATCAAAAACAAACGCCTGGCATTTGATATTCAATAACTCAACAATACAAATACTGTTACACCCACAAGTCTGTCATCGCGGACAAGAAGTCCAACTGCACTTTACAGAGCAACTGTTGTGACAAGTGTCGACAAGAGGCCGGCCAAATGGCACAGGGCATTGAGGTGAACAACCTTTTAAAAATGCACTACACTCTGTAGACTTGAGAGTGCAATGTAGAGAACAACATTCAACACAATATATAACATATAACATAGATAATACTGTAAAAAAAAAAAATTGTAATTCAATGTGCAGGGTAGCTGTTTTTTTTAATAGCGGTACAGTAAATAAAAGAGTAACTAAGCTATGTTTTGTCACAAAGAGGAAGATTCAAAGTACAGTATATTACTGACGGGAACTTGGATTTAGCAGACACATTCTGGACACAAATAAAAAGAGGAAACTATAGAGTCATATAAAAAACCTGGGCCTTTAGCCAACTCTGGCCATAATGTAATATTTCCTGGACTCCTAACCTGTATCTGCTGGTGACACCATTGGACATTGAACAACTGTTATAGCTACAGATAGAAATAGTGAATTATTAACCTAGAAACTCAGCTATAAAACATACAAATATTCTAATACACTCCAATGCCTACCACACTGGCTCACACAAAGTACTTTACCATAGGCTGTGGTTTGTCACTGAGCTGTTTACAGATGATGTAATGTGGGCAGAGGGCATTAGAGTGGACCTAAGCCAAGTGACCACTAAACAACTCCATACTTGACATTTAATGAACTGGTTACATCACAACATGGACCAAGACAGCAGAAGAAATTAGTACACAGAAAAGATTGAACATTATTCAAAGGCATTCCGCTGTAGCTTACTCTTGAGGCATGTGAATAGTCATGTGCAAGCGTTAAAGAGGCCGGAGTATGGAACAGATCATTGGCTGGGCTGTTGAACTCTGAAGAGAAGAAGATACAGCTTATTACACAGACAGCTAGGACAGGCTGTTTGTGCTGAAATGAAGTCGGTTAAAGGGAAACAGCTGTGGACCACCTCCGCCCACGACAACCAGCCGCACAAATGCAGCATGATAGCACAAGTCGAGCCCTGCCCTTTGGCTTAGCTCAGTATCAGCCGCTGTCAGCTCAACGCTCCACTGTTTTAATGGCTCTATGCACAGCAGACACGTTCACTTCAGGAGATGGACAACAACTAGAGGCCTAATTATAAAACACTGCAAGGGCCATCACTGCTTACTGCTGGCACTGGAGGACGTTGAGACATGATGGCACACACTGAGGCTTCTGGGGCTGTCACGCAGGAGATAACTCTGATTTGTAACATTTCAGACACATTTCTCAAATCAGCAATCTTTTATTTTACAAGAATGAATACAGACCTCCAGAGAACATATATTTTAGCTTAGTACTAATAAAATACTGGACAAAAAAGAAAGTGACATGAATACAAGCAATGAACAAGAGAAGCTGAACATGCTGCTGACTAAAACCTGAAGAGCTTATCTGAAAAGCTAGCTAGTAGTGCTAACAGTGTATGGTATCACTAAATTCTGACAAATACAAAACTCTAACTCAACTTATGGTTCCCTCACTTCAAGATACAGGGGACATTATTTATTTAGACTTCTTCATGATTTCTGTTTAGCATGAAAAAATGTCTGAGGTTAACCGTGTCAAATGCTGCTTAGGTTAGAAAATCCCATTAAACTAGGTAGATGAATAAACATGGCTGCTTTTATCTCTACACCATTCCCCCCTGCCTGATCTGCTTTGATTATTTAAGTCTTCATATAGAAACTCATCCAAACCCACGTCATAAGTCCCGATAACAGTTACTCACAGTCTGGCATTGTGTGGTCGTCTCAGCTCTTGGCTAATGCTACATGAGAGTGTGGGCTGATCAATGCCTTATGTGCCTTTCGAAGATGAACTTGTTTCAACATGATGCTGATGTTGACTAACAGCGTGACAAAAACCTGCCCACGCTGCAGCCGTGGGCCTGGAAAACACGCATCAAAAGAAGGTGAAAAATGAAATGGTGGAGACAAGTTTGAAATCTACATTTAAATAAAAATGAATTTGTGTGTTACGAAAAAGTCTGTTAGGAGCAGAGTTGGTCAAGTAAAAGCGAAGAGAAAGTACAGAGGCAGTCGCAGCAGCAGACAGGAGAGACTGGGGGATATATTTAGCAGCTCATTAGTCAGAGTTGTCCTCTACTCAGCAGGCTAGTCCCTCAGATGAGGCCCTTTGGAAATCATTATGACTGCCTGCTGCTTCAGACAAGTACCACAATACACTCAAACAATTGATAAACTGCCTTTACCAGTAACACTTGTAATGATCCTCAACTTCTGTAAAGAAGCCTAAAAATATGATTGGTGCACCATAAAGTAACACCTGTTTTAATAACTTTAGCATTAACTTCTTTAAGTTCTATTGCCAAAGTTTCATCTTAGCCTTGACAAACTATTCTACATTTCCTGGAAGCATAGTTTACACCAGTTTATTTAATAATAGAGCCTCACAGTATGACTCTGAAGAATACCAGAGCAAACCTGATATCTATGCGTTTCAATATCGGTCGGTTTCTCTTCCCATGAAACTGAGGAATCCTTATTATTGAAAGGGAGATGAATGCGGCAATGTATCGGCAAATTCTTGAGCTCAATCTAGAGCCATTCAATGATGACCTTTGTGACTTTGCAGCACGATAGATCCAAATATTTCCAAATAAAAAATGTCCCTACTCACTTAAAAATACCACTTTAAGTTGAATTTAAAATAAAAATAATAATGTAGAAAGCAGTGGAAAGGTTTGTTATTGCTGTGAATTGATGTGAGCTTCAGGTTGCCACTGTGAATCCCTGCAGTATATTCACCACTGTCCTCATCTGTAATGCTTTGACAGCTTGTAGATTTTATTGTTACTGTTCTTGAAGCTGCCAGTTTTATCTGCTCGTGGCTTGATTCATTTACCTTTATTGTAGAGGCCTTCATAACTGGATATACTGTATATAAATATAGTCCCAACTGTACTAACCGATAAACAGATGACCTGAATTAAAGTGACTCATGTGAGCATTTTAGATGAACAACACTCGCTCAATCTGAAGAACAATCTGTTTAGCAGAGGCAGTCTTGAGTAATACACAAATGCCAGCCATGTAAAAACTCGCACCTATTCCTCTTTAATTATTGGATCAAATGACAAGCTGAAGGTTTCTATTAGTAGGTTACATGCAAGGTTGTAAGCTATGTTTGTAATGGGCTGAAAGTCCAAATGGATAATTTAATAAAAATGGACCATAAGAGCCATAAAATAAAATCAAGATAAGCAGGTGGGGTGGCAGCTTTGTGTGGCCAACAATAATCCAAGCCATCTGGGAGTTTCAACAAGTAATTGAACTGTCTGCTAAAACTGTGTGAAGTGAATGAAATGGTCTCACATCTCCCTTCAGTGCCGCACAGATCTGTTTCTATGGAGTATTTCTCAGCCAAGCCAAGCATTAAAGTTTCCCTTTGGGGGATTGATTGGATGCGAGAGCTGTAAAATGACACAAGGTGAGAGCGGAGAGTGATAGCTCAAGTGATAAACACACAGGTAATGAAAGGGAAAAGGCTGATGGATTTGACCAGACTGCCGCTAATGGTCTCTGGTCTCACCTGGCTAATGGCTTCAGTCTAAAGAAAGTGAAAGAAAATAAGACATCACTGGAGAGAGGCTGCGCTCCATAGACTCACATGTGCAGGGTTAGCGTCCTATTGGTGCTACAGTTAGCTGTGGTTTGGCCCATGGCTTCCTCCTCCCCCTTAAAAGCCTTCTTTGTTCTCACGATCCAGAAAAAGCCATTGCTTTTCCTCTTGACGGTCTGCAAACCACCTCACTAACATGACTTCAGGGGACTGTTACAAACTGTTTTCGTACAATTTAGAAAAAAAACAAAACACTTTTTTCCCACTTCAAGCTGTAAACCATCAATAAAAAAAACTGTGCTGTTCAAAGCAGATGCAAAGTATCCTCCACCTTTTGGAACAAATACACACAGACCATATTATTTGACTACAGCAAGCAACAAGTTTCAAAGTTCCCGAGTGTTGAAAGAAGCAGGGCATGGCTCATTCAGATATTTTCCTCTGTGGTCAGAGCAGTGACGTGATGCTGGCCACCAGACTCTACTCTGTTATTAAAGAGAACAGGGAGTTGTCAACCATTCTTCCTTTTAAGCAACTCAACTTACTTAAAAAAAAAATTGTGGGTTGGCCATACAAAGCTCAAACAAAAAGGGAACACTGAGAAAAATGGATCCAGCCAAGAAAGAACAACAACTGATGGTCAAAAACACAAATCTCTGAGAACATCTGAGAGGCCTTTCCCTTGCTCTTTTCTTTACCCTTTGACTCCATTTTTCTTCCAAGGAAAGACATTTCCCGTTCTCACACATGAAGCCGTAAACGTCACCACCACACTGAGCACACAGCGGGCTTGTTTGTGGGAGACTTCTCATCCTCTCTGGTATTTTCCTGTCCAGTTTTTATTCAGCTTTTGCGGACAGTGGCTTTCAAAGGGTATCATTTATCCATTTAACAAGACAGCTTTCAGTCTTGGTGGCTACTTGAAGATTGTAAAAACTGTTCAAAAGTACATGAACATGAACTTATGCCAACATCCAAGTTACAACCTTTTTTTTTTTTTTAATCTTCTGACTCACCATCCAACAAGTCCAGAAACAACCCTCAATGGCTTACAGTAAGCGACTGACACCATAATAGGAACAGTAGGCAACATTACTATGTGTCAGATCTACTTGAAAAGAGACAAAGAACAAGACATATTTGCTTTGCGACCTGAAAACACTTAAAAAACGGTGGCTTTTATCCATCGCACACAAAATCGAAGGTGGTTCTTTGTTGATGTTAATTTTCAGGCACCCTGCTGGAACACAGAGGATGTTTGTTTGGCATTGAGCTCAATAATAATAGCAGCAGTGATTATGAACACAAATGGAACAGTAGAAAGTATTACAAAGATAGACCAGACTGGAGCGCTACACTGAGTTCTTGCAGTCAGTAACCTTGTTTACGATGAATGACAGATAAAGAAACATGACTCGTGAGTGCAGTTGTTCTATAAATACTTCCTTACAGAGCCTATTAACAGGTACAAAACACTGCTATCCTTTCCTTTACTGGCAGAACGTGGAGCCTCTAGGGAAGCTTCAACCTTTTCCTCTCATTGTTTAAGGAACCTGAAGTGTGGGCTGGAAGTACACAGTGTGCTTTGATTTCCCATAATGTCTCAGCGTAAACGTCAACAAACGTCAACGCTGCCTTTTCAACAAAAGGCAGCCCAATAGACTGTATAAAAATATCTCAGTGGACATCGGTAGAGGTCTGAAGAGTCCTGCTTCGAAGTTTTGACCAAATGCAGCGCAGTATTTTGTCAGCATCCATTTCTAGTTGGGCTTCACATTGCAACAATATGAGTATGGAATAAGCCCGTCAGCACTGATGACATTTCATATTCATGGAAATTTCCAGAGCGATCTTCATCTCAGCAACACGTTGTGGGATTACCTGTGTGAATAATGTATGTTGAGCAGGACGGAGGGACAGACAAAAGCAACACTACTGAAAAAGAACTCAAGGCACATAAATTCTTACTTTACTTTATGAATGACAAATTCATTTGGGATTTAAGTTACTTTGAACAGTCTCTGCCATTTAATTTTGTTCATACACGCTGCACTTATGTTTTTATTTCCAAATATTTTGGCAGTATCTCATCTTATTCGTGTATAAACACATTTGGTCTAGCCATGGTCTTTCCATATTAACTCCAAAAGCATAGGAAATATTTCTTGAACATTTTGTCTAATATGTTTGCCTTGCTGCATTAAATATTCAACATCTAATTCCACAGCCTGAATACAATTCTAAATATGGCACAAAAACCACCATTAACTTGAATCTTCTTTTTGTAAAAGGCATATTTTAGAATCTCTGCCAACTGTTCATACAAAACCTAAGCTTCCTCAGTGGGTGAAAAGTTACATGTTCAAGCTTTAAGTGAGAGGCCCATTGAAACATGAGTCCGCATAAATACTGAATTTATGAGGAGAAGTTATGTCAGAAAAAAACTGCTATGACATCTAAAAAACAAAAAACCCACTTGAGAATGTCACTGAACAACTGGTAACTTAATGAGAGCAATGCTTGTGATTGAAAACACCACTTTAGAAGACAGAACAGATTGTCCCTTTGCATCACTGAGGCTTCCCTCTTAAAGGTGTAGGCCATTCATCTCTGCAACCCGCCTGATACAGTGTCATTCTTCTGATTTAGTGACTCACCGTAGTTCGACTGCCACACTATCGGAGCATAACATTCACAAATCACCACAGGACTGCTACAGAGCAAGCCAGCGCATGAGAGAAACAACATACCCACACATATCAAGTACAGCGCGCACGTGGGCCAGCGATTTGAGGACACATTCGGGCCGGCCTTGGATGTGAGCAGAACGTGAGCGTGATACGGGGCATCTGTAGGCTCTTCATGAATCATGCGAGTTAGATAAAACATGGTAAGGTACACTTGAGATCAGCAGAGCTTTTCCAGCCCTCTCTCTGCGTCTCCTCCTATTCCCTCTGTTGTTGCTCCTCATGATCATATATTCGTTTAAAAGGCATTACAGAAAGACACCACCCCTTGTACAAACACAAACATAGTCAGCCGGCTCTGAGGCAAGGACATCTGGCACATTTCACAAGCTGCTGCTGCTGCTGTAGGTAGTGAGCATCGGGGGAGGGGACTCAGTGCTGGGAGGAGAAAGAGAAAGGACAGCCAGCACAAGAAAACACACACATACTATTAACAGAGATGCATTGTACTCATTTGAGGATTAATGCTGCTTTTGCATCTTTAAATGGGTCCAATACTCCAAACCATTTTCTTTAACTGCCTCTTTTAAAAAAGCTTAATAAGGCTTTGGATTGCAAAACATACTTTCATTAAGAACCCAGCAGTTCCCACCCATTTGACCTGTATTGCTAAATAATGTCCTGGTTTGCAAATGCATTGTTATGCGTCTTTAAGCCCTTCCTCCCCCAAAGCTCAGACTGCTCTGATTGGTCAGCACTGCTACTATCACCTTTTTGATATGTACAACATCCTTTCACAGTTTAATAGACATCTTATTTACACCTGAATGTTGTTCATTTTCACCTACACCACTAACTACGGCTAATGTAACAGAACAACACCACTGTAACTAAAGAACTGCTAGCTTGCTAACTGCTAAATAACAGACAGCAAGAGGATATCCTAGGATTTGCCAACTCAAATGATTCAGTTTTGCAAAACCACACACACACACACACACAATACTGACAACACAGCTTACTTTCCATATAGCTAAGTAATTAGTGCTATCATTTAGCATTTCTTAGCTGCCATCATTTAACCAAGGAGTGCTGAACCATTGCAGAGAAAGACACAGTAGAAAAGAAAAAGGCTTTTTATCTCATAGAACTGGAGGTTAATACACATTTTTCTATTGACCACATACTATACATTTTTCAGTCTAAATGTCACTGTTGAGAGATCATCTTGTTTATGGTGAAGGTTGTTTTGCAGCTAGACAAACTATGACTGTGACCTAAAATTCCCAAATGTGTTTTCACTGATACTCAATTGAATAAATTTGCCGTCTCTGAGATAATAAGCCAAGATCTCACAACAGGATCCGCAGCTGAAACACTAAACCTGATCCAGTCCCGGCGAGGGGTAATAACCAGATCCGTGCTAAAAGCTCTCTGAGGACTGGAAACGTCGGGGCTGATTAAAACCTTATGACAGCAGTGTGACCGCAAACAGCATAGTCTCTTTTTCACTCAATGGTCCAAGGAGAGGTGTTGTGACTCATTAGAAAGCTGAATGGATTGGTCGAGTGGGTGGGTTTCGAGTCTTAAGTGGCGCTCCAAGGCACAAAGCAACTTGACCGACCCAAGGGTAAAGATGGATAATTAAATCAAACTGAACTATGAGACAAGCAGAATAAGTTCGAACAACTCACAGGAGACAGGCCATTTGGACGCTTTGGTTTGGTTCTGGGCTAAGCAATCGGGGAAATATGTCAATTATTGAATAAAGACAAGATATTTTAAACGGAGCAAATCGCATACATACATTCTGTTGTAGAGCAACAGAAGTTAAATAGCAGTCTAATTCATGTTAAAATTCTTTCTGTATAAAGTTTACTCATCTTTTTAATTAGCATTTTAGTCAGGATCCATTGGAAAAAGTACCACAATAAGTGTGGAAAACACAAAACCAAGACATTTTCTAAAACAAAGCTTGTCTTGTTCTTGTGATAAACAATCCCATCGCAAGAAAAAAAAAAGAAACGGTGCCCTTGTCTGAATGAATTCCTAGATAACCGACAGCTTGTACCAGCAGCTGTTTCCACTTCTGAAAAAGACAAGTTCATTTTTCTTTTTGGAGCTTCCAAAACTAAAACACTGTCATAAAGTGTACATACTATACTATACTACACTACAAAAGAGAATGTAACTTTTATGTTTGCAGCACAAGTTGACAGTTCTCTTTATATTTTCTTTGCAGACACAATATGCAGTGCTGCTATGACGTCAGTATATACGTATATTCGTACGTAGAAACACAAGCCACATCAGAAGTTGCAGCTCCAGCTCCTTGCCATAGAAAACGGATGCATCAAGATCTTAGCCTAAGATGATCACTTTGCCCAACTTAAATGTGGCAGAAGATTGTTGTGACTTACCTGAAGCGTGGCCATGAGGAAGCAGGGCGAAGAGCAGAAGCAGAGCCGAGGCAGCCAGCCTATGGGCGAGCGAGTTGGAACTGCAGGAGGACAGGGCTCTCGTATGAAACGCTACCATCCCATCGCACATCTTTCCCTCCGGCGACCAGCGACACTCCTGTACGGCTTAACCTGATTGAGGAAGGCACAGATAGGGGGGGGATTACTACCAACAGTCTGGTGCCAGGATTACGTAACCAAGAGCAACACAGAGATGGGTGGGGGATATATACTGTAGAGGCAGCTATAGGGACGGTGAGTGTGACGATGAAAAGGCTCGCAGTGCACGTTTAGAGGAAACAGCTGCTTAACAGATAAGGTCTCTAGGCAAAATACTGTATATTTCCACTTCAGCTACATATTAGCCCCATTTACGTGCAGTCAACTTCATGCAAACCCCTTTAATACTATTAAAATGTACAGAATACTCAAGTTAAATTTCATATGTCATGCAGCTCGTGTCCATAGCCATCACAGAATCTGTGGGAACTGTTGCGGGATAGGAAACTCATAAAGAAGTGAAGGCTAGCACCAAAAAGCCTGATCCTCAGTGCCTCATATTCAAAAAATGGGTAAGTCAAATGACCAATGGGACTGATGGGTTACTAGCTTTGCAGAAAACACCCTTTCAAGGTACATTACGGAAGTTTTAATGGTTCAAATAAAAAAAGTTTTAACCCATGTATGCATTAGCAACAGCCTTATGTGCAGAATTAGCTTAATTAAATCTGAATTCGCTGAGGTTGCCTCTGTAAGCCTGTACAATAAATCAAAACTCTTGTGCCGTTTTAGCGGATGTGACATAATATGCATGCATGCTTGTTTACCTGGTTCTCACGTCCTAATTATACCGCCATAAGTAAACTAAGCAACTCTATTGGTAAAGTTGATAATAAATCCTGCAAACACAGGGAAGAGACAGGCCTCCAGCGGACTCAAATCAGGCAGATTCTTCTTTGGTTGTTGTTCCTTTATGCTTGTACAAGGGTGGGCACAGTGAACATGCAACACTGGATGCAGTACCGCTAACGCCAGAGGAGGCACACTAGTACAAAAACTCTGGCTCTTCCTAAATGCACCTTTAAGTTTCAACACCTCTTTTAAGTCCAAAAGATTTCTAAGTAGTTTTGGTTGTAACAGTGGGTATAACTTCTGGATTATTGAATAAAGCAGCGCTGTACGGACCATTAGCGGGATCTACCCACTTAAGCTAATGCTCCAATTTAATGTGGCATCAACAAGAATAAAAAGGTCACCTGTTAATAGATAAATGAACAAAGAAATATAGTAAAACTCCAGGCTTAACATTGAGAGCAGTGGGAGAAGGACTCCCTTGATCCTGCCTCAATCCCAGCTCTTGGCACGACTACAACTAAATAACCCGAGCAGTGCACGCTCCCCGCTGCCGATGATGTAACAGAGGCACAGATCCCAGCGGACAAGAGGTGATGAGGTATGCAGCATTAAGTACAGAGACGTGGGGAAAAAAAACAAACAATTGAGAGTCAGCGCAAAACAAAACACTGATTCTAAAAGCAAATTTAGAAAATGTTGTAATAATAATCTGGGACTAAAGCTGCAGAGAGGAACCTTTCACTCACACAGTGGAAGCACAAGTCATTCTGATAAGAGTCAACTGGATCATGGTATTATCATAGTGAGATTACACTGTTTTTATCCCTTACACTGTGACTGTGTGCGGATATACTGCAGCCCTGCCCGCACAACCATACAGGGGACTGAGATGTTACTCATATAAACATGCACTGGGTTTATGAAATCAAAAGTTTTACAGTATATGGAAAAAGGACAGCGCTTGGGAACTGCAATACTAAAGGCCCGATCTTAGGGCTGGCGAAAGGCTCATGGTCAATGATGCATGGCTGATTTGCCATTCTCCACCTGACTCAGGTGTTCACAAGCTGCCATGCACCACTGTTCGCATCTGCCAAGCTCTTTACGCATTGTTGAAGGTGTTTTTAAGCTGGGCTGTAACTTTAACTAAATAATCAAAGACTCATTATTGTTCACAAAACGTAAATCATCTTCCCAGCTTTTCCTTTTCCCCAATTTGAGCCTATTCAACATGCATTATCCCTAAACTGAAGCTGCAATTGAAGCTCTATTTTTCCAGGATTGTTCAGGTTGAATGTGGTGAAGGTTTCTGGACAATGCTGTGAGCTACAACAGCAGCACATAGTTACTTGCAAAGATCACAACACGAGGTGATAGTTTGAATAATTATTGATTAAAACCAATGCTTAACCAATAGTTTTTTTGCGTCAATATACTACTGCTGCTAATTTGGGTAAGCCCGAACCACTGTCACGGGGGAGAAAAATATGTAGTCAATTTTAATGTTTTTAAAAGAAAGCCTAGAAAGTATGATTTGGACGTTATATTGACAAGTGAGCTGTCAATCAGACAATCAATCACAGCCCCGCATTTGAAGTAATAAGATTTGTTTGGCCCTGATGACATTCCCCTGATTCCATGATCCATTATTCAACTCTGAAAGCACATCAAAGGCAATTCCATATAGATATAGCCAGTACAGTTTAATTACGTCTGCAAGAAATAAGAGTGGTGGGGTTGTTACGTCCCCAGTAAAGTTGGAGGTCAGTACAAGGATTTATTGAAAAGAGTAAATGCAATGAGTTCCCAGAAGATGCCTCAGTGACAGAGAGATTGTAGCAGTCATCATTAAACAAATACAGCTCACTTTCAAACAGGGTCTGATGGTTGTTCTTGAGGGGCAGGGGCTGAGGTGTATGATTGTTACTTAAATGAGGAGCTGCAGGTGCGCCACAGCTTTTCATAGAGAATATTTCTGTGAAAGCAGCCCGCCAACGGGCATCCCATCCTCAGGAGAGAGCACAGGGCCCATTACGGTCAGACAGGGCTGCTGAGCTAATGGCTACAGTAATGGCATGGCAGCACTTAGAGAGACGCGAATTTGATTTCAGATCTGCTGCGTCGCCACCGGTGCTGACACACAGACAACCCAGAGGTGCTGCGAAGAATGAACTGTAACCGACAAGAGCTAAATTCAAGCAGTAGTCTTCAAATAAAGTGCACCTTGGTTGGTGAACTGTAGGAAAAGAGATTTGGCGAAAATAATGTTATATTTGGTCTGTCGCTCAATATTCTTCCTTCCAATGATTCAAAGTTTTATTATTACACACATACTTCGACTGGAGTTTTGCCTGATTTAATCAAACCCATACTCTTACTGTGTGCTCTTTTTTAGATGAGTTGGACATAGTGGGATACCTGCATGAGGTGGAAGTCAGCAGAGAGTGACGCAGAGCCAAATTTGGCAGAACAGTTTGGGTACAGCTCTGAGCCAAAGAACAGATGGTTGAAAAATAAATAAATAAACAAACTCACCTGTCATTTGATCTAACATTGCAGCTAGCATGATGGTGAATAAACAAAAGTCAAGCAAAGGACAAAAATAGCTTTTATTGGGGGTTTATTGGGGGTCTATTGGTTGGAGGTAAATAAAAACCCACATGGGATGGTGTTTATGCTGCTCTGACCTCTTTGGAGAGCTGAGGGCATGATATTGACTGGCAAAGTGAAAACTTAAGCAAAATTAGCTTAATTGCTTTCACACAAAAGCATCTGAGGAAGGCGAATGCCATTAACCGCCTGTCCAAGAAAGAAACGAGAAAGCAAGGTTGGCCCCAAAATGACTCAGAAGGACAGCGGTTAAAAAAGATGACAGACAAAGGTGGTGACAACTCTTTAAAAAGTCTTTCCAACATGAAATAGGAGTGTCCTACAAAATACAGCCCAATGGAGACAGAAATATTGGTTGAATTCTTAAAGGAAGGTTTGACTGGTTCATAGTATAATAGTTTGTCATATTTGACATGCACATAACTAGTTGTCCTGTTAAAAACCTTTAACTTAAATTAACAAATGTGATGCTATTTAAACACAAAGAGTAAAAAGCTTCCTGCAGGTTACCCTAATTCATGTCCAAATAAAAAACTTACATCTATTTCATAATCAGTCCATTTCTAGCTTGTCTAATCTTACTGAATAAAGAAACATGAATAGGCAGGAGCAGCAGACCCAGTCCCCAACATGCCTGGATGTGTCGATTCTGGCATTTCTCTGAGTAAACGCTCAAGTCTGTAGCTCCTGGACTCAATTCACTATAAAAAAAAATAAAAAAATACTGCCACAACAAAGCTGCTCTGAGGTTTTGAGGAGCTGCTGTTCTGGAAAGTCTCGTCATGCATACTGTAAACCTACAAAAAAGAAAACACACCTCGTGATACATTTGCATTTTGTAACTGGATTATGTTTAAAGATCTGTGTCATATTTCAGCTATTTGGAAAAGATGGATTACGATGATGTCTGAAACAAGTGTGTGGTGTGTTCCTTTCTGCCTGAATTATAATCAGCGCATATAATCGGCTACTGTTTGAACTACCAGGTGGAAATAGAAAAGAAAGAGCAACATTTCTATGAGGTGCACACACAAACTTCAATAAGTTATACATCTTTTATGAAAACATGACTAATTTCTCTCATTTTCTAACCCATGTCAATGAACAAATAGCTACTTGTACAGAACTTTACTATAATATAATGCAAGAATACTGACTCAAAACTGTATTGGTTTGTATCTGAAAGGCTGTTTATTTGTCAATTGTTTAGGCCATATGCGTCTAGATAAGATACAATGGAGGTTTATGAAGGCTTTGTTTAGCTTGGTTCTGGGGGAAACCTCTGCAGCTCTTTACTTGAGACAGCAGTCAGACAAACAGGCTGCCACTGCAGAGTCTCAGCTGCCCAGCTCCTGGAAAGCACAGGGAGCCAAAGGAGAGCAGCAGCAGCGGAGGGAGGCATGTGCCGGGAACAGAGAGCTCACTGTGTGCCAACGAAACAGCCTGACAGCACATTTCCACTGGATAGGCCTCAGTGCTGCTGAATCTTCCCTAGCCTGAGGAGGGAGCACTGAGAGGAGGCACAGAAAGGAGCCTTTGTTATCCAGAATGATGTCGCGTTAGCCCCAGACGTCCAAGCATCCCTGTGTACTGCCGCGAGGAGTAAGGCACTGACAGGAGGGTAAAAAGGAAGAAGCAAGGATCACATGAAGGAGAGGGTGAGATGAAACTAATGAATAATAAAAGTGACACAGACATTAGGAAAACACCATCATATGTTGAGGACAAAGTCGAGTGGGGTCAGAACTGCACTCACAAGATCGCTCCAAGTTTATCATCAAACTAAAAGCATCCAAACTGTGGCATGGTACTGTACAATGTGAACACATACTGTTTTTATGGTCAGTCACTTCCTAAAAAGCAAAAGCATCTAAAGAATAAACAGTTGTTATTCACACAAAAAAAGCTTTCAAAACATTGGAAGTACTTTAACAACAGTCATATCCATTTAACTGTAACTTCCCCAAAACTCTTCCACAATACAACTTGTTTGACATCACACTAGATACATAGCCCTTATGATGACATTCAATACACTCAAAAACTTCCGTAATTTGTAATTAAAAAGGTTTAAATGGTATGTTCTCTGTAGCTAACACAGCTACAATAACAAGATTATTACATTTATGAAAGCTTGTTGGAAGCAAATCTATGTTACTTGCAAAAACATTGTGAAAATTTCAATTATCCAAAAGCATCTGGAAAAGCCTGCTTTTACAAATTATTCACGCAATAAGAGAGTGAAAACTAGTTGCTAATTGGGTTTACAAGTGGCTTTTGACATTACCATATGGCACACTGTAGTCAATAACAGAGACATAACATCAATGACCATTTGATCACATCTGCCTCAAAGACATTCTTTGGCACCCGTATGAATCCATTGGTTCTTAAATTCACGCCATACTTTGGTTTTCCATTATGATAAGCTCTCAGTTGTACTTCCTTGTCCTTTTCTAGCTCATTGTTGAGGTCTGCCAAATATTACCCTGCCCAAGTGATATGATTCAGTTCAAACTTTACAGGAACGCAATAAGGAAGTGGAAATTGTGTAATTAGAATAAGAACGAAATATTGGGCAGTATTTAGTGTTAAAAACGTGTTCAAATGCCTCCAGAGCAGCCTTAAAAGCAGAGTCACACGCTTCGACACGTGCAACTGTACAGAGAGGTATTTAAACAAAGAGTGTGGTGGGCTGTCCCGACCAAACACATATACAAACAAAGACCAAACCAAGCCTACCCAGGCTAGCTAACAACACTATCTTTTAAAAAAAATTCAACACAAAAATCAACATATTTTCCACAATGCTACAGGGTTTAGCTTAAGGCGTGCCAAATAACAAACCTAAGCACTAGTGAACTTAAATGCTCAAAGGGACCTATATGTAACAACACCACCATTACCCAGCTGTTATCAACTGTCAATAGTATTATATTTAAGCATGTTATCAACCATATGTTTAACTGGTAAAATATACAGATATATATCCGAAGGAGGAAAATAAATGAAATATAATACAGCGTTTATTATAGCGATACAAGACACTGCTCAAAGCTCTCTAGGTAACAGTTCCTCAGTTTACAGACGGATCATTTACAATCATTTACAAGTACTAACTGCCCTAGTTGACGAGTTAGCGAAGACTGAAGTAAACTGACCAGTGTATTAGTGTTAATACGAGTAAGACAAATCAACAAATGTAATCGCTCGAAGGAGAAAGACGTTTCTGCTACTGGCCTTTTGCTGTGGTGCTTAGCTTGCGAAAAAAAAAAGAACTCACCAACGGAAAGGTTAACAGCAACGAGCCCTCCTCTTCCCGGTTCACTTTCGAGACATTAATGATGTTATAAACAGAGTCCGCCAGAACGAAATGCAGTGAAAAAATAATGAGATACGTCGTGTTTTATCCGACAGCGCTACGTTGTTCCGCGTCCTCGACTCGACAGCTCTGTATTTGAGGTGAGCGGAAACACTACCAGCTGCCTCTCGCTCCTGCGCCGTCTCCATGGCGACTCCGTAAAAGGGGCGGAACTAAGACTGTCAGGTCTTAAAGTAAAAGCAAAGGGGTTTAGAGAAAAAACAAAAGAATACAGAAAAAAAAAATATTTTACATATATTTTGCGACTGTATTTTGCATTACATCAACGTTTTTAAACATATTTAATAGACATGCTCTAAAGTAGGACCCACTAATGAAAAATGGCATAGTATTATTATTGTGTATAGGCCTATTGAGATTAAAAATATATATGTTTTTTGTCTATATAGCTATACTGTGTGATGTCAACAGGGAAACCTGTACGAATTGCTGTACATAGCATAGAGGCAGCAGAAGTTAGTACTCTCTGTATTTTGTCAATGTGTTTATAATAGAAGTACTCGAAAACAATTTTAACTGGAGCTTTGTCTATTCAGAGCAATATATATACATACTCCAAACCAGCACAGAATGGGCATAAGACTAGTCATACCTAATACTATAGGATAGGCTACAGTACCAACAAGCTTGTTATTTTCACATAGTGTAAATTCTGCATTCTCAACAATTTTACAAATACTAATATTATTATTCTTGTTTATTTTGGTGACTAAAAATCAATTAGGCAAATAACTGCATGAATTCAGTCAAGAGTTTAAATTTAAGATTAAGATGTAGCCTATTCCTTTTCATTATTCACCAACTCTGACAACATAATGGTTGTACCACATAGGCATAATAATACCCATTGAAAAGTATAATTGCCCAGAAAGTATAATCAGCTGATTAATTTCTATGGCAGGGTATATTTAAAATGCCCATCAATACTTTAAATAAACTTTCTCACATTGTGAGGCATTTGTTTTTTTAGTCAATCTCACAAAAATATAAATAACTACTGCGGGTCCTTCCTACCTGCTGCAATTAGACTTTATAAATCACATGTGTAACAATAACCTTTTTCCTCACTCCTTTACTTTTTTAAATATGTATATGGATAGCTTTTGTTTTTGTTTCATTTTATTTCTGATTTATTTTGATTGTTTTATTTTAAATGCTGCTGAGATTGTATATTCATTTTTTCTTACTTTTTGCACTTAACCTTTCTTAGAGCTACTGTACAAGTGAATTTCCTCCCTGTGGAGTCAATAAAGTCTTCTTAGCTTAATCTTTAAAGTATTATGCAGTATGCTCATGTACTGTAGCCATAAACAAGTCACGCTAACAGACTGTGGTTAGAAATTTTACTTTCATTTACTCATGAGTGAATAGTGAGAGATATCTGCTATCTAACCACAACACTCTGCAACCTTGCAAAAAACATAATGCACCAAATAAGCATATTAAAGAAGGGATGACATAAGTGCTTCTCTCTGGAGTATTCAATAAGGCTATTTGGTTTATTACAAAGGTTTCTTTACTGACACATTATCCGGATTTAGCTTTAATTTATGAGTAATTTTATATACAGTACATCAGGCAGTAAGCTGGACCATCTCCTCTTAGATTAGATGCTTTTACTTTACAAATGCAGTGGAACAGATTCTGTTTATACAAAAGAGCTTTGGTTTGGGTGGATAATTGACTCTATAGCAGTTATAACTAAATTTGACTTCACTTTTGGGACTTTATCTTTACCACAGTTACATTTGTTGTTGAAAAAGCGGCTCTAGAGACAAAGGTCATTCAATAAATTTTATCAGTCAGTATTATGTCAGTCATAAATAAGTCTATTCCAGAACAGCTGTGAAAAGAGTTGAATAACTCATTGTGCCGTAAAAGATCACCCCTACATTTAATTTAATCAACCCAAAATCGATTGTCTGATTCTGCTTTGATTACTAATGATCATTAATTCTTTTCCTAATACAGTACTTGCAAAATCCCTTAAATCTTAATCCTTGACACCCATTATGTCAAACTATTTCCTTTAAAGATGCTTTCCCTTTAACCAATGTTGATTACCACACTTTAAAGTGGAGTGAAAAAAAAAAAAAAAGTAAAAAAAAAAAGTTAATCACTGAGAATTACCTTTACTCTGTCTCCTACAGCATCTTTATGTTTAGACTTACAGCAGGTATGCTAGGAGTTGGCTAGCTTGTCAAATGTCATGGCTACATCTTTTATTTTCTATATTCACAAAAAGATAACACTACAGAATTAAAAGAACTGGTACTGAGCGAAATATTAAACGAAGCTAATGATACGGTTTTCATTTTTGACTTATTAATTTCTTTTCAATGCTGACATCTAGTGGCTTGTTAGCTCATACACTAGATGCCAGTTTTATATATTTTTAAATTAACCCTACCCTCCTTTACAGTAGGTGGCGCTAACACATTTCAGAAAGTAGATGTGGTTCCCAATAAAAACCCAAGAAGGAGAATCAGTGCGTAATTCTTACATTAATATTTGCTCAGATATTTACCAATATTATCTAACATTTTTGCAGTTATGCTTTACAAATAAATAATCTCTGTTTTACGCCACAAAGTGTGAACAGTAAACGTGTTCACACTACGCTGCGTCTTCCAAAACTAATAATTTAAGGTATGCTATGTAGCACGTTTTAAATTTCTTGCTAGAAAGTTAGGTTCAGCTACAAATTTAGAAAGGAGATTAAATGCGTAACAAAGAACAGACAGTGGTTTCTATTACTTCATTTGGGTGTGTTTTTATTTTTGCGGAAGTTAACTTTGTTTGAACATTTACACAGTTTCCGTGAACCTGACTCCGTAGCTCTTCATCAGATGAGACTCTTGTCATGTAGCTGGTAATCATATGAGAAAAAACAAATCGGTAAAACTTTATTTTACATAACACTTGATACATTTGAATCTACCTCATTAAGTACAATGTAAAACACTGTGTAACAAACTGTGATAACGTGCCACTATATTGTTCCCTAATCCTACCCTACCTACATGTAAGCACATATCACTGCATTATGTATTATGTAGTTCCATGTTATTACAGTTTGTTACACAAGGATGTAGATACCATGTATCACGTGTAGTGTAAAATAAAGTGTCACCAAAAATCAATTACAGGAAACAGAAATTATATTGAAAGGGCACACAGAGAGGATAGACATTGAACTTCATTCTTTATTGGAAGGGTCATATTATGCTACAGAAATAAAATGCATTAAACTCTAATGAATCATCCGTAATGATCATATTTTCATCCTAACCCTAACCAAAAACCCATAACCCTAGCCTTAATCCTAATCATCTACTCATGCATAAAGTCATAGATTTTTGCATGAATTTTGCATAAATTTGTGATAAAATGTGCCCCATTCTCTAAAGTGTTACCTATAGTGTCTTATACAGACCATTTTTCCAGTGAAGATACCAAACATTTCCTTGAACACTAAGTTACTAATGTACGCCAATATAGTAATCATATTTTTACTGTATTATTATCGCAAAATACAAAAGATGATGTGATGTATGTGCAAATGGTTTCAGTAAAGATCTGGTCATTTATTCCAACATCTGTCTGACTATTTTGTTGTAGACTGAAGAGCAAATGTGAGACTATTGTCAGACTTTAAATCAGTGATCCCCGCAATGGCTTCATCACCAATCCGCTTGAGGATTCTCCCCAGTGTCCGCTGTCTTTTTGACAAACTAGTTCAAGTCAAAGTGGACGGCCTGTCTCCTCACAAACCAGTCGAGCTGAGGTCCAAACTGGTGGATGACCGTGGGATCGTCTTTAAAGCCTCAGCCCATTACCGGGCAGATGTGTCCGGTGAAGTGGATGTCTCACGTGCGGCCTCTTTGGGAGGGAGCTACACTGGAGTGGAGCCTATGGGCCTGTTTTGGTCCATGTTACCGGAGACTCCTCACAGTAAGCTCCTGAAAAAGAACGTACTGAGCCCAATGCTGGTGGAGATTGCAGCTTTGGCCGAGGAGAGTGGTGAAGTGTTAGCCTCAGAAATCAACCAGCGAGAGTTTATGATAGAGGGAATGAAAAGAATCCCTGTAAAAGAGGGCAGACTAAGAGGAGTCCTTTTTTTACCACCAGGTATGGTTATTACTGTCAGTCTTAACAATTAAAAACAAAAAAATATATTATAATCATCTTCTTTTTGTAGGGAAAGGCCCATTCCCTGGAATTGTTGATCTATACACTTTTGGAGGGGGTCTGGCTGAGCCCAGAGCCAGCCTCTTGGCAAATAAAGGTTTTGTTGTTCTGGCACTGGCTTATTATGGCTACCAGGATTTACCCAAAAACCCTAAATATCTGGAGCTGGAGTATTTTGAAGAGGCTGCTGAGTATTTGAGGAGTCTACCTGAGGTTAGTACTAAAGCATATAACTTATCACAATGAATTATTTATTGTTTATGTTAAGATCTTGTAAAAGACCTGTGTTAACATTATTATATACACTATTAATGCTGCTTTTAACGGTAATGTTTTATTTCATATAATGATTACTTACTTATTAAGTAATTGTGGTGATAATTAGCTTGTGAAGCATAATATGTGTAACCATTATGTGTTTTCATAATGGCTGCAATTAATGTATTTTAGTCTGTCTGTTAAGCAAGAATTTCTTTCTCTTTCCCTTCTATTTAATTGAATGTTCTGTTTAGATTATGGCACATTCAGTCCTGTTAATATTTAAATAAAAGCACTATTCTCTGTATCTATCGCTATATTACTTTTCTACAGGTGAATGGCCCAGGCATTGGCATCATCTCCATCTCTCACAGCGGCGCTTTGGCTCTGTCAATGTCATCCTTTCTTTCTGATATCACTGCAACTGTCTGCATTAACACCTGCAATGCAAATACTGTGATTCCCCTACGTTACAAAGACACAGTTATTCCTCCACTTTCTCCTGTGATGAAGAATGTCAGAATGACTGCCTCTGGCCTTGTAGATATCCGTGATGCCTTACCAGACCCAACCCTGGAAAAGAACAGAGCATCTTTGATCCCAATAGAGCGTGCCACCTGCCAGTTCCTGTTTGCTGTTGCCGAAGATGATCACAACTGGACAAGCTCTCTTTTTGCCCAACAAGCTACTGCAACATTAAAAAGCCATTGCAGAGATTCGTTCTCAGTGGTCTCATATCCTAAAGCTGGACACTTCTTGGAAATTCCTCACATGCCTTTTTGCCCATCTGCTTTCCACGCTGCAGTGGGGAGCACTGTGGTGTTTGGTGGGGAGCCGTCAGCCCACTCTGAAGCTGTGCTGGATCTATGGGACAGAGTCCAGCAGTTCTTCAAGAGGCACTTAGGAAAAGAGGGCACTTGTTAGAAATCAGTGCATCAAGGAGCTTCCTTGTATGATGCTCCTTAACCATGATTGCCATGACTTTTCTCACATAATAAATTACATTACTAAAGAGGAGTAAATGACACTACAGCAGCATTTTCACACACTGAGGGCCTGGCAAAGAATTTAGTGGAAAAAAATAACTGCTTGTAAATAAAAGTGTTTTACTGAATTCATTAGTGACTGTGCAATGGTGACATCAAGTGGTCAGTGAGGGTTACTGTATTTGTTCAGTTCTTTTCTCACAAGTTGTCTGATGTCAAATAAAATATCACGTGGCAAACACTTTGTATTCATCTGTACATGACAAAGAAAATAAACTGCTTTTCAGATCCTGCCTGCATTGAGAGCAGCTAGATTAAAATGTAAAAAGAGGGATAATCATGTACAGTTCCAGGCGAACAAATAGAATCAGAAAATGCTAACAGTGTGACATATTTTAAAGAAGGGTTGGTGTGTGTCATCTTCTTCTGTCTTTAAACCTCTCTACTCTCTCTGACTCATTGTGCCATTATTCCTCCTTTCACTCACTGCTTCTTGTGCCTCACTGTCATTGTCCTCACACAATGGCTTCACATGAGTATAGCTCCTGGACTGAATTGAATCAAAACCAGATTTTCTGTTATGTTTCCAACAATGTGACAACAGAACAGTGAGGCATAAAAAGTTGTTCTGTTTGAGTGTGACATGTGCTTGGGATATTTTGTCTGTCCAAAGGGGAATGTGACAGTTTTGTGTGAGAGAACAGTCAGCGCAGGAAACAGATGCGCTTTGTAATAAATGCCCTTCACATTTTTGACAACATTAAATGAATCAGAGCCCTTTTCATTTTCATCATTTTCAGACTGCCCCCTTACATCTCTCTCATTCGTCCATCATTCATAAGATAGAGTGGACTTTTTATGTGCTATCACAAAATGTAGGAGGGGCTTTCCCTTCCCACCCCCACCCCCTCCTCCTGTGCTCCGGTCTTGCACCTCACGCTGTGAAATATTCATTTGAAGGCTTCCCACTCCACGACAGCCCGTCTCACCTTTCAACACAGCAGTGGAAGTATACGGTTGGCATGAGGTTTAAGGGGTAGGCCTATACAAGCCTGCCACTCGTTAACCAAAAGAGGCATTCGCGTGGCGTTTCCCTCCAAATGGACACTTGGATGGATGTGATTTGCTGCCATGGAAATCCACCTTGTCACGTTGTCACGCTGCACCTTCTCTGATAAAAGAGCATCGCGCGTGTTCGTCTGTCGTCGCCCTTCGTTTCCCATTGTGCGTAAATTGTAGACACATTGACGCTGAAGAGTCAGGGCACAGATGCCTCTCGTCGCTCGCTTCGTGTGAACCGCTCGTCTGGAGGATCCAATATGGACAGTGGCAGCCGGGATGCGACGGTGGAGGGTGTAGGAGCAGCCAACTGGACCTCGGCTCATCATCACCTCTGGCTGGAACTGCTCAACGCATCGAGCTCTCCGACCCAGCGGGACAGTTTTAGCTTCAGTGCACCAGCAGCAGCGGCAGAGGAGACGATGAGACTGGGACTGGAGCAGCAGCTCGTCAGAGAGCAAGCCTACAGGGACTTCACCACCGCCGCGCAGGTCCTCATCCTCATAGGCTCACTGCTCGGTAAGTAACAATGTGTGGGTGAGCTCATGACTGGCGACGTGTCCAGTGTAGTCCCGAGAGGTGACAACTGTGTTAGAGAAGGACTGACGAGGGAAAGCCTTGGAATTCAGTTGTGTTGGAATCAGGTCATATCAGCGGTAGTTAGTTCAAGAATAATAGTCTCATCACTGGTTTCGACGTTACTTGCCAAAATAAAAATATTACTTCATTATTATCATGATTTCTTATTTTAGGATGTGTTGGCTGCTGACTAGAGGCTGTTCTACTGAAGCTGGGGGGCTATAGGGAGAAGGTGGCCCCTGCACACATAGGACTTTAATTATTAATCCATAAACACCAGTTGTTATTATTACACAGTCACTGTTTAGACATAAATAACTGCCCACATAAAAAGGAAACCATCTAAAAATACTGTAGATGTAATCACCTGTTATGGGGGGGGGGGCTCTCCCTCTTGGGACCCTTGGTATGCCTACAGTGTTGCAGCGCTTCTGGCAATTCATTTCCCAGGGTTGTTTCCCAAAATATTTATTTCCCAGCACCAAAATATGCACAAATGAAAGAACGTGGGACAGTACAACATATGAAAATTTACATACCGCAAAGATCAGCTTGAACTACAATGTGACAAGTGTGGGCGTTTGCCACTCAATCACAACCCAAAGCAGAAAGACGTTACACTAATAATTATTTATCTCTTTCAATTTAAGCTCATCATATATTAAAATAAAAATATGCATTCTTTTTAAGCTCAACATCAGTGGTTGCAGTGGCTCAAGTATTGGCCACTAAATGTAAAGATGCAGGTCCTTTAGGACAGACATGTCAAACTCAAGGCCTGGGGGCTAAAAGTGGTCCTTTTCAATGTTTAATTAGGCTCTCAAATACCACTTTGACATTGTTTTAAGCCCCATTTTGGCCTTTTGGCCTAAATGCAGTGTAGAGTGGCATTGTTCCCTATTACAGATCTTTAGAACAGTTTAGTGCCTTTTGTCTCTGATTAATGTGAAAAATCCCCCAAATATCACTTACCAAATGTATGTGTGGCTTAGACAGAGACGCACAAATACATTTAATTTTCTCTGCAGTAACCTTTGACAGTAAACCCTGATAACAAACAGTCCTAGCAAAAGTCCAAAACAGGTGAAGACCAGTTTAAGTCACCTGGCTCAGTCACAGAAGCTCATTTTGACAGAAGGGCTACTGCTGCTGCTGCGTTTAGGAAGGTGCTCTGTGAAATTAATGTAAATGCACTATTTTATCTTGTAGTTCCTGTGTTGGCCTTGATGTCCATCATATCAGTAATCACTGACGTAATCCACGTGCCTCACAGAGCTGCTGCATGTTACTTATCACATGTTCTGTGACTTCAGACCTAAACATACAGAAAAAAAGTGCACTGAACTGTAATAATGGGGATTTAAATTCACAATTAAACAATAATACAGCAGTAATTCAGCAGGAGGAGAGTAAATAGAGTAGTTCAAGACAAAATAATTAAAAAAGGTAATTGCCAAAAAGTCAAGTTCATTATAAAACTGGAATTGGATTTTGAATAAAAGCGCTGAAGTATTTTTTAAAGGACAACACTGTCTAAATAAAAACGGAGAAAATAAGGAGATTATGATCGATAGAGACGTGTTGGTTGAGACTCAGTGTGGGGCTTCCGTCTCTGGTAGTTCAGCTGAGTAGGGACCCTCCTGCTGGGGTCTAGTTAAGGAAGTGAGGATGTTGAAAGAAAATAGGTAGGGAGTAAAGATAAGATAAGAAGAGTGGGGCTGAGAGAACAGAGACAAACCTTTTTGGATGAAACTGTATGTCTTCAACGATAGTGACTTAAGACTATGTCAGTCACACTGTCTATTAAAGACGTGCCTCACGCGGGTCTGGGCCTATTTTACTCTAAACTGTTTTCTTCATTTAATAGAGCTTTACAGACATAGAATAAAATCTCCCCCAGGCAAATGTAATAATGTGGTAATAGTGTAATATGTGGCACTTGAATGCACCACATTAGAAAAACAGCTTTCATTAAGTGTAATCGGATTAATGTGCCACGGATTGCAAGGCACCATAAAACATTCACAACAAATGTATTCAGGAGCTGAATTTGGAAAGGTTTTATTGTACCTTTGAGGCCCTTAAAAGATTATTTGTTTGTGTCCATTACTGCTTTCTAAAGTATTGTGATGCCCCTCTGAGTGGATGAACACTCACAGAGGAGATGGTTTAACAGGTAAATGGGAAACGAGAGCACTTTAATGTTTCCCCGCAGTGAAAAGGAACAAGAGACATTTTGTCCTTGAGCTTTTATTCCGCAACAGCGTCAGAAAAAACAAATAAAAAGGGCCATTGAACATCATTTACTTTTCACTTGATTTACCTTGTGTTGAAGAGTGGCCATGGAAGTTGTCTTTGACTGTGAATAATTTGAAAAAGTGTGACAGACAGTGTGCAGACTTTCCTACAAATTTCTGTATCTGCACTTTCTATTCACAAGAACGGCAGGATACAGTTACTACTTTGGAAAATCAACCGCGGACACTACATTCAACAGCTGCCACATTTACGTGATGCATGATGAAGTCATGGACTAGTCAGGCTAACTCTTCATAATGTTTTTCTGTGCCATGCAAAAAGCCTGTTATTATCAGTAATGTCTATTGAGCAGTGAAACCCATTCACTTCAGTCATAACTGTTTATCTAGAATTTATTTTCTTCACCCAAAGCCAGACTAGAACCCCAGCCTCTCAGCGACAAGGCAAGCTCTCTAACTCAGGAGTGGCTTAAGCATGCTGTTTTACTGACTGCGTAAATAACCAATCACAAAGTATATAAAGACATGATGAAACTGTCTGATTAGCCAGGGACGCAGCTCTTTGATAACCTTAAACATACATCTTTTAAACTCTAGAAGAACGTTCCAGTCTGTAGAATTAGATCAGTGTAGACAGTGCCTTCGTCTGCCTCATGTGCTGTGTGTCTTCACAAACACTGATTGCTATTCAGTGTCAACATGTGTCAGGAGCTCCTTCATAAGTAATCATTTGGGCAAAAGTAATTAACACTGCAGAAGGAAGTGAAGAAAAAAAAGGTGATAAAGATGATGCTGTTGTCATAAAAGCCCAGAGCTATGTTTAGATTGTGGTTATGTTTAGACAATACTAAGTGTTGTTTTTAAAGGCTCTGTCTTCAAACAGCGCTTTATTAATTTAATAATGACACTGTTTACTTTCACCATCCGAGAGCTTGACAAAAGAAGCTCTTTAGAAACATCTGGGGGCTAGTGCTTTAGTAGTAGTTGCACCAATAGTGATAAAAAGTTGTGTTTGGTGCTTGCCTTTAATCGACTCCTGAGAATGCTGTGGTGTTTTTGAAGTGCATACCATTTCAGGAACAAAAGACCGGAGTGAACAGAAATAGTACGTATTGATGACCTATAAAACAGACCAACATGGCCAACCCAAGTCCTTTTTGTGCCGAATCTGGTCTTATTTGAATTGTTGTTTTGTTCAGTTTATTGTCATTTTAACTCGTACACATGCACAGGAAGCACTAGCAGAGCAGTGCACCCCTCCGCCGATCAGCTGACCTGGAAGTATAAACAAATGAGTCACTCCAAAAGCAAGAAAATGCTATAAACTGTTCATACAGATCAATACCTGTTCAGAAGATGTGTTAGGTGTTTTCAGCTCTCTATCGATGTGACATTCCCTCTGCTCTCTGTTTACTTCTTGGGCTAAAGAAAAATACTGTATTCATTAGTGTAGTTATAACTATAAGCCTCCAGGATACATTTATTTGTAATATATGAACACAACACTGAAGTCACAAAGTGCACAAACATTCTTTTGAGCTCATTTTTAAGTAGTCTGGTTAAGTAGTGTTTTCCTGTAAACAAAGTGACGCACAGCATGTCCTACCTCTTCCTCTTTGATACAACATGTCACTGTCTCAAGGCCAGAACAGTACTGTGACAGTTGCTGATATTGTATATGGCAGATGATTTTAAACAACGGATTATTTAAACTCACACACAGCAGGAGACACGTAGCTTGAGGATAAAAATGACACCAGCGTTTTACCGACCTGACAACATCTTGCTCCTTTTTTCTGGTGATAATGGTGCGGCTGGAGCTGCGGGGGTAATTGCATTTGAAGAGGCTGTTATCACAGTCCTCGCTGTGTGACCTGGCATCAGTCAGAGCTCCACAGGAAGGATAATGTCATGAACTCTATCCTCGTTTCCTGAAAGTGGCCACACGACATTTGAAGTTAACCTTTTTAACCCCATTAACAGGCATTACTGTCTCTACACCTCCATTTACAGCGAGAGATGCCACGGCCTGTCCCAGGTTTTCAGCTCTTCACCTGCACAATTGTGTTTAAGCCTGAAGTTGTCTGAACAGGAACGAGAGCTGTTATTAAGTGAGTTTCCCCAAAAAAATGTATTTGAAGCAGGGGTAACCCTCACTGCGACTCATGTTGTTAAATTATCTTTATCCCCTTTATTTGAAGCCTGTAATACTACCTTGATCCGTCTCGTAACTAAATCATTTGGATGTTACACACACAAAGCCTTTTACTTTGTTCACAGTCTCTGTTTGAACCTTTCACTCGCTCATTTAATGGTGGTACTTGTGTTGCTTCTTGGCTGAAACAATCAATTTAAATGCCTTTAGACACTTCCAGTATTTGTTTTATATACGTACATATAGGTTTTACATATGCTATAACAATTAAATCCGTCAGTTTAATTAATGGGTAATTGTTTGTAGAGAAGAACACATAAGATTACAATAAAAAAAATAAAAAAGGGTAAAATAGACATAAATACTTATTACAAAGGGAGACATTATACAGAGCTTTCCAGATACATTACACTGAGCATTATATAAAGACATTTAGTAAGAGCCCAGGAGAGAGCATTCACAGGGCACTTGAAGGACATTACAGAATGATAGGACTTGATTTATGGTTTAAACAAGAATAGCTCAGCTTAAACTTGGACTGTGTAGAGATTAAATTGATCTACAGAGTGATACAGTAATATATTTAATTATTAATTCTGTTGTGATAGTTGTTTAGTAACAAAATGAGAGAATCGGTGCTTATTTTTCAGTGGTGTAATAACAGTTTTCCTTGATGGGAACTGACAGGGTAAATGACATGAGATTTGAAGAACCATGGTTAAATTGGAGCCTGACTGCCAGACAGAAGTGCTCCACAGAACATAGTCTGGAAAAGGCTCCTGCAGGTGCTTTCAACAAATAACTGGTCGGTGATTGGATTAATCAACAAAAGTTTTATCCAATAAAAGCAGAGCCATGTTGTTTACATTCTTGGTGGTAAAACGGTCGCTACATCTTCAAACCTTCAACAGGCCCAGACCTGTGAGTGCTGCCACCTCACTGGACACAACGAGCCGGTAAGGCCAGGGTTTGGACTGTGATAACTTTGTTTGGAACAGGTTATTTATTGTAATTATTGTGAGGCATGGTGTTACCTGGTGTTGTGTTAAATAACTAGAAAAACGTGGGAACTTTTACTTGGGAGAATTTGAAACAACCCTTACTTTTATATAGAGCTTCACGTAAAGGTTTATAAAATAAGTATATATTTTTGCATTTAGCACTAACACATACCACATGCTGACTTTGTGAAAAAAGCTGATACAAACCAGGATATTTTTATATAATATTTTTGGTAGAATTTCACACAAAGCCTTTAAACATCTGTTGTGTTTCTGCTGTTGATATTGTAGCAGTTCCCAGAGCGCTGTAAAAAAAAAAAAATAAAAAAAAATAATGTGTTTGGGCTTGTAACAGTATTGGAGTCTTGGAGAGTTTTTTTATTTATTTATATTTTGATTAATTTTGTTGATAATGTTCAAAATCAAAAATTAAAAGCCTAAACATTTTGGCCCCCAAAAGGCTTAAAGAGAAAATGAGCCTCCAGTTCCTCTGCAGTTGATTTACAAGGTCGTCTCTTGATATTGTTCATAAATAAAGTAAATAAGCAATTTAATGCAAAGTCATTTACACCAGGCATATTCTCATGTATTTAATAAACTATGAAGTGACGTTTTCATAGTTTTTACGGTCCGGTTCTGAAGATGTCTAATATACATTTTTAAAGATATCTGTTCACATGTTTACTCTCTCCTCTTAACTTCTCTCTCCCCACAGGAAACGCCACAGTGTTGTGGTGCACCTGCTGCACCAGCGTCTTCAAGTCCGTGACCAACCGTTTTATCAAGAACCTTGCATGTTCGGGGATCTGTGCCAGTTTGGTGTGTGTCCCCTTTGACGTGGCCCTCGGCGCCAGCCCTCGCTGCTGCTGGTGGCTCCAAACGCTGCTGCTCTGCAAAACCATCAAGTTCCTCCATAAACTCTTCTGCTCCGCCACTGTGCTCAGCTTCAGTGCCATCGCGCTCGACAGGTCAGTATGTCCCTTGAAAACAAAGTGGTAATCAAATTAACAATAAACCAACTGCGCTCTGTATTTGACAATTTTCCTCCTTTGTTCATGAGAGGGGTGTGTAGCTCTAGCCCATCACAGCTCACAGAGGAACAGAAAATCCAACAGAACAATGTGACATCTGGCAGGGAAATGAAAATAAAAAAATATTGATTACCATAGCTTTTAAAACTTTATTAACAACACAGTGTTTAATATTTGGAATTACAAAGTCAGACTAGATTTATAAAAAAGCAATGTCTTATTATGTATCAGTTTAAACAGATACAGATAAAGTGATTACATGATCACCCGAGTCAATCCAAGTCAATACACCGTTTACACGTGTAAACATATTTTTAGGAATTTACTGAATATTAGTGGTGAGATCTAGTAACTTTGCGCTGCAGTTAGATTCTCACAAGAACTGTGAGTTTACAAACACACACAAATCCATCTTGATCTGTTCCAGCCAAAGTATTTGCAGTATTTTAGGTTTGAAGATGCTCTGCTCTGACCAGATAAAACTGTAATAGAACTCTACTTTTACTAATAGAATAGATTAATCCCTATTGTGTCAGTAACACATGTTGCAAGATCAGACAGAAACCACAAACGTTTATTAAGCTAAGGGCTATAACTATTCCGTCCACTTGATTTTTGGAGGTTCTGAGAACTTGATGCTTCAAATTTTATTATTTATTGGTTTCTTGCTTAAATCAGCTGGAGCCTTTTAAAATAATGACTTACATAAGGATACGTCAAATAGGAGGCTGCACTAGGGAAGATTGTGTTTTATCGGAGGCAGAGAGAGTCCTTTTCTCTCCACCGACATCCTGCTGTGCGGATGAGATTGATGAAGCATGTTTATGCCCTGTCCCAGTTCCCCCTGCAGCGTTTAAAGACGTCTGAAATGGCTGCAGCTGCCCACAGAGAGCCTCAAATACACTGGAAGAGCTCAGAGCAAAACTGAAACGAGCATTTTCTAAAAACACAAATCATTCAACCTAAATCAGCCCAACAAAGAGGAACCTTGATTATTATCTCTTTATTATTTCAACATGTGCACTTCAACAGGAGGATGTTCTCTGTATAGAGCCAGACAGTGGGTATTTCCTCCATATTTCGTGAAGATTGCAGATGCTGTATTGTTGCAGTCTTTCCTCTGCCTGGATTATGTTGCTACAAAAATTACATTGCCTCCATAGCAACAAATACAGTCAGAATACTATCAATAATTCATTCTCATCAAGGAACCAACGCAGTGGAAAACTAAAACTTCACCGTCAAGCTTGAGAGGATCCCGATGAGGAGGTGATGCAATGAAAAGGACAACAGTACGATAACCTGTGGGTTGGGATGGAGCTTTTAACATGCACTCACAACTCAACGCCCACATTTGAACACTGGAACAAAATAACACTGATAGATAAAAGTAACAACTGTGTTTGATGTGATACTTTGTACAGTTCTCATAACATGGGCCATGGACTGGACTAGTTTTTTTTTTTACTGATAATGTCCATGTGTTATGCATGCAGCCTGCAGCAACATAATGGAAATGTTGTTTATTTATTTTGCTGCAAACTGCTGCAAAGTCCAGAATGAGCCCCCAATATATTACAACCAAGCAGAGCTGGGTCATAACAAAATGGAAATAATCTTAAGGGAATTATAAGAAAACTAAGGACTCTTAAATTTACAATTACATGTTGTGTACAATCCATTTGGCTGTTGCTTGTTCTTTTCACTGCTAATATTTTGTCTTGAGGTGAGACAGATCAAACTCTTCTCTGTAATGTATAAATGTGAAGTCTAATATAAAGATTTTAAACTTTAGCTTAAAGCTCATAAGTGCTTGAACCGGTCCTATTGCTGAACTCCCTCGTGATAGTAACTTGTTGCTCTGTCCATTTGTATTTATCAAATTAATCCTTCTGATCTACAGTATTTTGGAGAATCTCAAATGAAGAACATGTTTGGATATTTTAGTGTGACCAGCTAGACTGATTCTTGTGAAGAGTGAAATGTAAATGTATCCTTTTCAAGGAATTCCTCTAATCATAACCACTTATCTAAAGTAGACAGGTTTTTATGCAGTGCTTTGTTTCTCTCTTTGGCTGGGTATTTATATCCAGAGGCAGTTTATTCTGTGTGTTTTGATTATGCCCACTGGAAATCCAACACAAATCCACTCAGACCAGACTAATTCTTTGTATAAAATAGAAAAGAATGAGAATGACCGTCCAATTTGACAATCTTATTTCTCTTATTCACCAACGTTCTGTCTGTTTCTCTTCCAGATATTACTCAGTGCTGTACCCTTTGGAGAGAAAGATCTCAGACGCCAGATCCCGAGACCTGATCATCTACATCTGGGTCCATGCCACTGTGGCCAGTCTCCCTGTGTTTGCTGTGACCAATGTTACCGACGTTTACGTTTCATCCTCCTGCTCTGATGACCATGCCCACTCCTTAGGTCACATGGTCTACGTCTTAATCTACAACGTCACAACACTGGTCCTGCCGCTGGCCCTGGTCTTCCTCTTCATGCTGCTGATCCGCCGAGCGCTCAGTGCCAGTCAGAAGAAGAAGGTGATCATCGCAGCCTTGAGGACGCCGCAGAGCAGCATCTCCATCCCATATGTGTCCCAGAGAGAGGCGGAGCTACACGCCACTCTTCTAGCTGTAGTGTTAGCGTTCTCCGCCTGCAGCGCCCCCTATGGAGCCTTGGTGATTTACAGAACAATACTGGTCGACTCTGAGGAGCTGCCCATGCTGCTTTATCTCACAGCACTGTGGCTTCCCAAAGTGTCGCTGCTCACCAACCCTGTCCTGTTTCTGACTGTGAACCGGTCCGCACGCCAAAGCTGGTTAGACCTTGTGACCAGGATTCACAGACGATACAGTCGCAGGAATGTGGTCACCATGGGGGGTCTGGCATCGCTGGGAACAGAGGGTGGGATAGGTGAGCCGGTGGGACTAGAGACAGCTGAGCGATCCGGCAGCCAGCTTTTAGAGATGTTCAACATTGGACAGCAGCAGATTTTCAGGCCGAGTGAGGAAGAGGAGGAGGAGGACATTGTGAATGGTTTTGAGGGGTGCTCTGTGCCAAAGGACAATGATAAAGTTAGAGTTGGGAGCCTCAGGGGAGGGGAGGTGATCCCTAAAAAAGAGCAGGTGCCCTCATCAGGAGGACTGATCATCACAAAGGAAGGTTCAGGGCCAAATGTAGTGCCCAGAACCTCTCCGGGCCCCTCCTGCACCTACGCCTCTTCATCTCAGGTGGCCCCTGCTACACCCACAGAAACTGAAGACTCCACACAGTTTGGTTTTGGACCATTTGAGTTGCCTCCACAGTGGTTACCTGAAACCAGGAACAGTAAAAAGAGACTGCTGCCTCCTCTGGGCAACACCCCCGAGGAGCTCATCCAGACCAAACTGCCCCGGCCGCGTCCTGAACGACGAATCAGCAGGAACAACAAAGTCAGCACCATCCCAGCTGTGGACCCATGAACATTTCCTCGGACTGGTTTAAAACTAGAGGCAGGTCCTACTAAAAAGACTGTGAAGGATTTGGTTTTAAATAAAATCACAAGTGCCTAAATCCAGCCAACAACTGAACATAATAAGTCAGTGAAAGGTGGAAACAATTTCAATCAGCGAGACTTAGACACCTGTGGAGGCTAATTGGTCGCTCAGTAAGGTTTGGATGAGATTAATTAGTTAAGACAGGATTTTGCTGAAAGCCTGATGACGACGCAGACAAGGGTTTTTGCTTGTCCAGGAAAGCATGAGTCCTGATAAGCCACAGTGCTCGAATGACAAATGAGAAAGACACTTAAAAATCTGTCTTTAGCTTAGTACTGAGAAAAAAGCTTGTATATTTTTTTGGTTATTTGGTATGTCTGGTTTCTCATTCTCAACTCAACTAAGTCCCTGAGTTCAAGTTGTCCTCTGCAGTGCAAAACAAATGAACAAAAGAGCCTTGAACAAAAGAAACTTGTGGTGTCTCTAAAAGGAAGTTGTGCAGATTGGTGGTTTGTTTGTCTGCAGGCTCATCAGAGAGGCCTTCACTCTTATACACTGCAATTCCACTGATGCAATCCAGCTTTTATGTCCTCCACAAGACGAGGATTCATTCTTATGTTTGTTACATTCAAACTGAAATATACAGTATTGTCTCCTGACTGAATTCTATGGGAAAGGTGTAATGTCATGATAAAAGTGATTACATTGGGAGGATAGAAATCTTAGTAAGGTGTCTTTTCTAATTAAAGCTGGCATCAGTGGTTAGCTTAAAGACTGTACAAATCAAATTACACTAACAGATGCACTGATAAGTATTTTTCCAAAGCAAATAAGCAAATGAGGACATCAAACCTCGTCCTACAACATTTTGTAAAATCTTGCTGTGATTGCACTCTGTAAAGGAACACATTTCTGTGTCACTACTTTGACTTAATCCTTTGTAAGACTTTTCACAGGATTTATGCTGAAGGAAACCTTTCCTCCAAAGTCCTGTTTTTGGAAGATTTCTTCTACTGTGGTTGTTTTTATTTTTACTTTAAATGTAAGTGCATTTGATAAACAAAAATGCTCATGTATTGTATGCAAGCACACATTATAAAAGATAAATACCAAACATGAACTTGTGTTATGGCTTTTTTGTACAACAAATCACAAGGGGATTAGATAATTCACAGGGTGCATGTGGCAGGTTGTGAGTTCAAACTCCGGTCTTTCTGTGATGGAGTATGCATGTCCTCCATGTGTTACTGTGGGTTTCCTCCCACAAACACATGCATGTGTAGGTTAATCGGTAACTCTAAAGTGTCCCCAGTGAATGAATGTGAGAGTGAATGGTTGTCTGTCACTGTCTGTCTCTAAATGTTAGCCCTGCGACTAACTGGCCACTATCCAGGGCGTACCCCGCCTCAGGCCCAAAGCTGCTGGGATAGGCTCCAGTCACCTAATGGGACTAAGCAGTAGAAAATTAATGAATGAATGAATAATACAGTACAAATTTGTTGGGAGACCATTCACTTGTTCACTACTGTCTCCTCGGACTGACTATTCCTGAGAGCTATTTACCCAGGAATAGTCTTTTCCCCAGGTCTCTTTGTAACATTTACCTATAATATACCTTTTAGCTATATTTTTTATGTTTTGCTTAAAATAAGAACTGCTCAAGGTTGGAGCTGTCATGCAAATGCTGCACTCCACTTAAATACTGCTAATTGATTCGCAGCCCTGTGAAAATGTTCTGCTTAGTGAGTCAGCAGAATGTTTTGTCTGTGAACCCTGCCGAAATACAGCGGTGCAGTATGTTTTAATTCCATTATCGATAAAGTAAAGGCTCTTTTTAATAATTTCTGTCTTGTTTTTTCTTTTTTAATCTCTGTCACTTCCTACTATACCACTTAAACTGATGACAATTTTAATTATATGCAGAGATAACGCTGAGTCAGTGGACTGAGCACGACAGCCAACAAAACGTGTCTCAACACCAGAGTGCGTGTCACAGCTGCCAAGGATTAGAGCTATAATTTAAATCAAATTATTCAGCCATTGACCAAACATTGGTCAGGATCATCAGGATAAAAAAAACAAAACAAAAAAAAAAGCATTCCAAGTGCTTAGCTGTATTCATTTCTCTTGTATTTTTGCTGAAAACCAGTGAATTATTGAAATGATTCTCGGTGTAACTCTTGAGATCTGTGCCTAAAAAACTTTCATGTCCTCAGATGCAGGGGTGATGGTCATGGATCGGTCTTCTTTTTGATGCATAATACAATAGTAGCAGCTTCCATCAGACACTCTGACTGCTGTAAACAAAGCTCAGCTGCACTTCAAATATTTGTCAAGCCGTTCCCTTCATCCAGGGATACTTACAATCCTCTACTGTGTCCACAAAGAAACCTGCTGCATCCTGCCAATTTATCAGGTCAAACTCTGCAGTGAAGCTTGAAGAAACAATAATCGTTTAATATATTATAATAACTAGTAGTGTTAGCTTACTATATAGTTTACTGAAGCAGAAACTGAGCCCGAAACGTAACTGTAAACCCACCAAATCTCTGCAAACAACACTATTGATTTGCCCAGTGTAATGTTTTGAGGAAATTCTGGCCATGGCTCTCTCTGCACCAGTGCATCGTGAAGGCACCCCCTGATACCAGCTCTGGCACTGTTAGGAGATTCTGTTACAGGAACTCTGGGCACAGATCATGGCATTGTAAAGCGTCAAAGCCATCAGCAACTACGCAAACATTCTCAGATTGAAAATAATTAGGTCTATGCTGTTTTTTCTTCTGTGCCATTTCCACCTCAGGTTCAGTGAAGGCAGCACAGCTCTGGAAACAATCAGCCTATCAGATAATTTGTAGGTTGTTTCTGGGCAAAACGCTGCCGAGGAAGTTTGTTTGGTAGAAATTCAATATGACGCCAGTAGTGGCTGTAAAAGTGTTTGAGGATTTCATAATAAGACTTTAATAAGGAGAGACTGAATCGCAGAAGGTCAGCCGAGGACTACAGCTGTCTTTCAGGCAGTAATTTGGACAGTGACCCTGCAGGACGATGTGGGGAGTTGCTCTGATTTATTGTTTATTTGTAAATCTGTTGTGTTATTGTGCTTTTTATTTACGTTTATCTGGGTTTTATTTGCCGGTAGACTACATGCTTTGCAAACGTGCCTCACAGAGAGAGTCTGCTGAGCTCAGTGCGCAGCCCAGGGCTTTTAAAGGGCTTCACGTTAGTTGCTTCAGAGTAAAATTTACGGGTTATGCTCTGCACTTCCCTCTTGGCTTATATCAATTCCGATCAAACACACAATCTTTTACTGCTGCAGTCATAAAAGCACATGCTGTGAAAGTATTGACTGTTGGAGGTCAGACATGTTAGAAATACAGAGCTCACAATATCTAACATTTAAAAACCACCACTTTTGGCATGTAGAATATAGTTTTCAAAGGACACGATTGAGAATCTAAAAAAGAAACCCTAACATTCTTGCTGTCAAAACAAAAAATGACAAACTATTTTATATATATAACAGATTTCATACACTGGGTATTTCAAAATGATTTACAAAAATAAAAGACACATTAAAAATACATTTAGAGACGATTTAGAAATAGAAAACATTCCATGAGCCTCAGCAGGACCTTATGACGTCGTAACTCTATAGATTAGACACAAAGCACCTATAGTTCCTCTAATCTCTGTGACTCCTCAAAGGAGGCCAACGTTTAGTTCCAGATGCATTAATGAGAGAACGGAAGCCTACTACTATTTCTCCAGCAGCACAGGCCAAAATTAATGTTACTGATAAAACGACACACATGTAAATTATATCTAAAAAATGAAACCTATTGTTGTGTAATAAATAATTAATCACAGCAAAGTGGAATAAAAAGACTGGAAAAGTAGGTTGTAATCTTCTTTGTGGAAAGATCACATGGAGAGTATTTGCAGAAGCAGGTGAACAATGTCTACAGTTGTTTTGAGCTTTGGTTTAATGTAATCTGTAAGTGTCGTCAGCAGCATTAGTTTGAATGAACAATCATTATTCATTTTTTCACTCTACAAACATCAGCTTTAAAATTAACTTTGACTCTGAGTTCATTTAAAAAAATTACAATGTATTCTAATATAGCTCAAGGAAATGCATCTTTAATGAGGTTTGATGCTAAATAAATGCAAATCCATCCAGTGGGGATTTTAAATGAAGTCTAAATGTCTGCTGCTCATTTCGAAGTCCTCACTAAATTCCATTTTAATGAAGCTCTTTCCTTTACATATTACTCAGATAAGATTGTTAAAGGTTCACCTTTAAATATTCAAATGAAACAGAACAAGAACATGAAGAAATTAAAAGCTTTTATTGAGCATATCTGACATTTTTTTGTTATTCATTATTAAAGTAAATTGCATTTATGTAGATGGGTAGGTGATGTACTTTTGATTTAGTACAAGTCTGACCGTTTTTTCAATATCTCACTATTCTAAGCAAATGTTTTATTTCAAGTTTTTCAGACCATGCCCACACTGTTGCAGTTTTTAAATTACCTCGTAGAATAAAATACATTCCATACACTAAAGGTTTAAAGGTGGGATTTGCAGATTTTGGTGGTAACATTGCAGTACCACAGCCCTCCTTTCTGCAGCCTGTGAGCACCTACGGAAGCCTTGAAGGGACATGGTTTTGTCTTTGAACAAACCAAAGTAAATCAGATGATGAGTTCACTTTCAAAATTTACAATTTACAAAAATGTAGATGATATTTGTTCTAAGCTTTTATTTTTAAATTCCACATGAAGAAACTGAACAATTGAACAGGAACAGGAAGTAACAGGTTCATTCACTACGTTTTATTGCTTTCAAAGCTTTTCAGAGATAAACAAATGCTAAAAGAGTGTTATTTTGAGATGATTATAGACTACAGACTAACCAGTTTAGACTGATGTGTTCCATTTTGTTCAACTGTAGATTACATTTTACAAAATGTTATGGTAATTTATCATTTCCTATAGTTAATAATTGCTTGTTGCTCAGTCCTGCTCATTTCCTTCATGCTAATCGAAACATAGACCTAGACATAATCCCTCTGAACTAAAAATTCTTATAACACAAAATGCACAAGTTCATTTCATTAAAAAATATATATTTTAACTCATGCAGTGACATATGGACCAGGTTTAGTGTTTTGTTTAGTTTATTTGCATTTATGTGAATTTCTCAAATGACAAACAAAGAGACTTGTAATGATGAGCCTTTTACCCAAATCAGTAATCACCGTTTCCCAATTTCAGTTTTAATAAAACACACTGTCTGATTTGGGGTTATAGTCCTTTCTCGTAAGAAACAACACATTTGAGTCACTCACAACACACCAGTTTGCTTCTATTTGATATTAGCATAGGTTCAAACAATACATACACCGCAGGATTCAAGATACCTCTGCCGCAGGATTCAAGATACTTCTCTTCTAAGGACATGACTCTAACTTAGATGAATGCTGGTTTACTCAGTCTCTTACTAAAGAGTAAATTATTGAACAAATGGTTGGCTCAGATGTACTGCAGCCATGGATATGTTCTTCACCAGCAAAAATATTTTAACAACTTTATTTTTCTTGGTCGCCATTAGTCGTAATATCTGTAAACAACGACTGCAGACACTGATTTAATTAGTGCGGTTGCCAGGCAACAGCTAACCCAGATACCTGGGAGCGAGCCTGTAGTAGCTGCGGTGTTTACCTCTGGATGAGGCCGAAGTGAGCGCATGGACAAACTGAGGATGTGGTGTTATGATACAACATGAGCAGAAGGAAGTAAAGATAGTTCTCACGTTTCGTTCAATACAATACTTAGACAATATTTAGATGCTTGGTCTATTGGAAACAGTAATGCTATTATTGGTATTACTTTAAAACAACACCTGCTAAAACTAGTTTAGTCCAAGTTTACCAAAGCATTATATTATATTATAGTCATACTGTTCTGTGAATACAATAATGACTTAATACTATGTTTTATTTTGAGCTATATAAACTTAATTTTAAATGTTAACATTCATAAAGCATCTACTTTTAGATTTTTCACAATGTTGAGGACGGTGCTGCTTTGTGAATGAGTCCTTAGCTTTAAGTGAATAAACAATGTCCATGAAAGTAGAAAACAAACTGCTTGCCAAGAAAACATTTGATAAAAAAACTCAACTCAGGTTAAACATGCCCTGAGATGGCCACAAAAGGCCTGAAAACATGGCTTTCATTTCCATTATTGCATTTTTGAGATACTTTTAGTGGTGTGATCGTAACCAAAAGCTTATCATGTAGTATACATTCTGAACAAATATCTCCATTTGGCAAAAGCCGCTGTAAACATTATGAGCTGCACTTAGAGCCAACCTTTTCTTTTACAACTAAAAGGTCTCCAAGGTCTAGATTTATAATTATCTAAAGGAAATTTTTTATCATAGACTTTAAGAGTCAACAAGAGTCCTGACATTAGAGCAGGAGGCCCATAAAATACTTTTGGAGATGGGATTAAAAAGGCTGAGCGACAGGAATGGAGTGACTGTGGGCTGAGCTGCAATCTGGCAACAAGTGCTTATTAGACAAAACTGTTGAGCCTATTGTTAGTCGGGTCTAAAGGAAACCAGAGGCCAACACAAGTACTGTACTAGTATTGTAGCAGGAGGAAACATATCAGCCCTACACAAGCAAATCTACATGGAAACAATGCTATAAAACAGTAAAATTATTACTGTTGGTGCTGATGAGTTAAAGAAGCCTGTCTGCATGGCACTTCTGGAGTCAAAGTGACCTGCGAGCAGTGATAACTCACATTTTCACACCGCCTGCTGGTAACTCACTCATAAAAACAAAAATATACTGCAGACTCATCCCTCTTTATTTTTCCCTCTCACCCTCATTTCCATTTCATTTTCCATCCTTCCATCCAGTCCTTACTGTGTTTCTTTGATATAATAGAAAACAATAGATGATACATTAGAATCTATAGTTTTGAGTAATAAGCTTAATTTTCTCAAACTGTGGTCTACAAAATTTTACACAATGTACCTTCAATTGAAAAACCTTCCTCTTGAGTTGACTAATGAAGCTTTTGCCTCGCTGCTGAGGATCTCTAGATGAGATAATTGTGGCACTTGCTCGGAAATACTCACAGCTGGGACTGACTGCACCTTGTTTACCATGCTGTGACACATTTCGAAAAGATTCAAGAGGCAGAGCTGGGTCTTTGTGCCCCAGGGTGCTCCAACACCTTCCTCCAGCTGTCACCAGCAGCACCACCAGGTCTGCATTTGTTAACGCTACGACAGCAACACGTGTACGATCCGGCAGATTCCTCACACCTTTTGTGACAATGAAGACGATGTGTTGAATTCAATTGTGGGTTTGCTGAGGCAGTTTTGGTGACTAATGATATAAATATTTTTACTTACACTTCTTTAATGAACAAATCATTTTGTGAATATTCCCATCATAGGGTTATAAAAGTGTTTGAGAAAAGTTTTTACAGAATGGGTGCCTTATAAGATGTTACTTCACTCAACCTTCATACTAATGCTTGTCTCTGGAATATTGCATGGATTTTGTTTTAATTTGATCCTTTTAGCTACTAGAACAAGTTCTGCTTGGATGAAATGTCCAGAAGTGGGTAGCAAGCAGTGGGTTACATTCACACATCTCTACATTACATAACAGTATGAAACACAGTATTGTATGTATTATGTAAAATCTTTTATTTAAAACTTTATTATCCCTGTGGGGAAATTTCCCGTCAACAGCCATCACTAGTGTGTTTTGATGTTGGTGGGGGAAACTGGAGTACCGGAAGGAAACCTACCCAACATGTAAACTCTAAACAGAAAGGGTTCGTCCAACCCGGGAGTCAAACTCTGGACCTTCTTGCTGTGAGACGACAGTGCTAACCGCTGTGTCAATGTGCTGCCGTGAATGTGCATCCTCGTTAGGATGTAAAAAAGGCAAAGTTTACTAAAAATATGAAAATCAATAAGAGTAATGTTTATATATTGTGGGTTGTTTCAAGGACAGAGCCTTGTGTAGTGCTTGGCACGTCTGGTAATCTCTATGACGTATTTAACATGTTCAGTAATATGAGAACAGGCTACAAGAGCTAAGACAATACAACATCATTTCAAAACCAGATGACTGTTCTTGCCACTTTAATATATAAGAAATATCAGAAAAATAAATGCTCTCCTAAAGTCAATAATTGCTCCTCTGAAAGCTGTTATGGTAAGCATGTTTTGTTTTCATTTGGTCGTGTTGTAAAGGCACCTTTAGTCATATGCGGTCAAGTCAATAGGCCGCATTTTTTAGCATCGTTTTCATCCAATAAATGCACAAATACAATCCAAAGTCCAAATACGTGAACCCCTGCTCAGATGTATTTTGTAACCCTCAAAACCCAATTTAATGCCCGTCATCCGACTTTAAACACATTAATTCCTTTGGGATTTACATGCACATTTGACACAGTGTTATTTCCATTCTGTGTTGTGTCTTAGTATAATAAATTCTCAGAGGAAATCTGCTTATTTGCCACGAGAAAACTCCAGAGCCAGCACGGAGATGTAATTAGCGGTCTGAAAATCAATACAAAAACAGTATGACATTAAGGTTTACGATTTGTTGAGATGAAAGAAGGAAACCAACCTTCACCAGCTGGACCTGTGAGTTTTAAGGTACGCTACTATCTCATGACAATACAAATCTTGACTTCAATGATTACAGGACATGTTAACAATCCCATGTGAGTTTTTGTCTTTTAGTCTTATAGTGTGTATCTGTGGTTCCTAGGCCTCCAGGACATATTGAAGAAAAGGTTAAAAGGTTAACACAAAGACATCTCTGGTCTTATGTTTCAAGGTGAAGATGTTTCATTCATTTCAACACCCTGTTTTAAATAGCTGGCATATGGTAACTGAGGCCTCCTCCTCTGCTAAGTGAGGACTTTTTCAAAACAATTTAACCATTTAACAAAAATGGCTTCCTTAAGCCCTCTCTGAAACCATCTGGCCTGTTTGGCCAGGATTTGGATTCTGCATCCTTAGTGTTGCTTTAATTTGGGTTTGTTAATTTCTAACAATTTATTTTTTCAATTCCTTTGAATAGTTTGCCTCTGTGTTGGTCCTTCAACCCCTTATCATTTTCTTCTTCTTTGTGGTGTCGAGAGAATTCTGTATAAATGGTGTGTTGCACTTTTTAAATCTGATGTCTATCTCTATGTCTTGGTGATCAAGGGTCACATGTATGGCATTTATATCATGAAATGCTGCCTGTGAATAAAGTCAGAGAAAATAAAATGTGCTACTTGCTCATCACTAAATGCCTTGTACTTTGTGTTTTGTCAAGTGTAGCTTTAAATGTCATTAAAGTGTTGAGGAACAAGAGCGACAATTACCTCTGTAACCTGGTGAATGTCAACCAACCGATCGCCATGGCAACCTCGCCCCTAACTCTGACAATAACAGCCATGAAGGTAAAAGCAGGACTCATTTCCACACATATACAGTACGTATCTTATTTATTGAGCTCATTGTTGTGTAAAGGTTACCAGTGTCAAAGTCGTGGGGCAGGACTCGGGCAGAGGTTGTCAGACGTTCAGGTGACTGGGCATCATTTTTTCTGCTGTTCAGAGTCTTGGGGTTCTCCTGGTCTTTGCGGTGATGTGTGCACAAGAAGATTGATTCCTGCTGGACACATTTCTACTTGCTGCACATGATGCTTTCTATTTTTAAATAATAATTTTAGAAAGCTTCATGACATTTTCTTCCAAAGTGATTGTCTGTTTAAATGTTTTTTCCTGTTCTGTGGGGCAAACTTGAGCTTGTTCCTTTATTAGGCAATGGTTTGACATCATGATACACAGTAAGACAATTTACACTTGAGAAAACATACACAGACACTCACAGTTGAGGGATTCGGTCAATAGGGGGGGGTGTTGCCTTATGAAAACCTACTGCCTTTACAGAAGAACCAGTCAGGTGTGTGGATGCATTTGCATTTTGGTTAAAGATTGGTTTGAGTCATTTAGATTCTTAAAAACCTGAAACAAACACAACATAAAGAAGCATCATGGCATTAAAGATGGACAAGAGGCCTTCCACAACATGTCTCAAATTTTATAACATTAGTTTTAGATTTTGATGCCATTGTTCTGTTATTTTACAGAAACTGGCTGCACAAATCTGGCTGTACAAACAAAACTGTCCTAGCCTATACTTTAATTAGACTCAACAACAAATTAAGGCCTGTTTGAGATTTAAGACTAGATAGAAAGATCCAAGCATTTTTTTTGCAGGGTGTTTTTAAATTTTTGTTCTCTCTAACTCACTACTCACTTGTATTTTCTCCAGTTTCAAGCCTTGAATCTTGTCTCTGCCAATTTAAGGGTTACTTTACCAGCATTTTTATCCACACAGCAGCAGAATCCACTTTGTTGTTTATATCCACACTTTGTCACCTATCCAGATTTACTGTGTCCCTTTAAAAACGCGCACAATGCTTTCTAGAGCCTTTCTCCAGCCTGAATACTGAGGCTCCTAAGCTACAATTTTCTCAGCTGGAAACCTTGCACATTATGAGGCATTGTAAAACGGTCAAAGGGGAGGCTGTCTTGTTGTTGTTTCAAAGGCTTTTGATGAAGCAGCGTTTCACATCAAAGCATAAACCACTGATGTTTGTAGATAATTGTCCTCTTGTACATCATAATGTCTGAGGCTTTTTGTCTTTTGACACAAAATGATCAAAGAGGAGCAGGAGACCCACATTTGCACAATGGCAAGTGTAGATTAACCTCTTTTAATATATATTTTTCTTCTCATGCACTTGGCCGATATCTGGAAATACTGGCCTTGAGTAAGATGTTTTCAGCTGCATCGTGTCAAAGCCAAACCTCAGCAACTGAATAGCAACCCACTGAGTAAAGTTTTACAATGTGTTTTTACGCCAAAGTCTTCCAACAAAAATGATGGACGTCCAAAAGACAGCTTCTTCAAAATGTCAGTTTTTATGACATGCTGAAGCTCTACTGTATTTCTTGGACATTTTTTACAGAATCTGTTGAACTTCATTTAAAGGAGGGCCTCGACAAGAACAGAAATACAATGCTACTGCAAATGACAGTGGCTTCAGAATCATGGGAATGACAAAATGATCATGTTACCGCTGCTCCATTGGATTGTTCATGAATCACTTTGAACCCATGCAATATGAGTTTAAAGAGTGGTTTATAATGCTATGCTTCTCAGTGGATTTGGTTTTGGTGATCATGCCAAGACTAGGACTAGGACAGTTAGTTTCAAGACTGGTCTTAATACAAAGCTGACCAGATGTAATTACAACTCATTTATTTTTTCCTTCGGTGGCAAAGAAGCAGTCCTCCTTTATGGTCCCTGTAAACAGATTCCCAGCACTGACATTTTGTTGTGTGTGAATACATTTTATATACATTAGATTAATTTATAGATTTGTATAGATTTGCCTCACAGCAAGAAGGCAGGAGTAACGACCGACCAACACACCAATTTGTGTGTAGATTTTCCTTCCCACCTCATGCTCAAAAACTTCCAAATCTCTCGAGAATCCTGGTTAACTAGCCTCTGCAATGTGATTAAGGGGTAGACGATGAATATTTGAATGAATTTGCTTCAGAAATTTGAAAAAAAACTAAATCCATGCATTTTGTTGATGTACTTGTCTTTAAATGTCTATTTTTAAGAAATCATTTTATTGATGTGTTCCTTTTGGTTCACCTGACATTATAAAACTTTACACAATGCACTAAAATATGTATATTCTATGTCAGAGCATTTGTCCAGGGGCCCATCAACTTACCATGAGTTTGTCATTTGTGTGTGATTTGAAATTTAGATCTGCTCCATGGTATTTCTTCATATGTACTGTATCTTGTGATGGTCCTCATCTCTCCCAGGCTGTTTTGGTCACAGTTGGTTTCACAACAACACTGTGGAGCGGAGAATAGGCTCCATAGTTTCAGGGAAAGTCATTAATGGGAAGTAATTGAGCATTTGGCCCGAGACCTGGAGAATCCCAGCGCTACAAAGGTCACATTTTAACATCTTTAATGTTTTAATCCTTGTCATAAAAAAACAATAAGTGCAAATTTGTTCAAAGTGTTCCATGTGGACTCATTCATGGGTCAGTTTTGGAGCAGACGCGACAGTTTGTGTTATTACAGCTGTAAATTGAACAGTTTTACAAAAGGTCACCTGTATTAGAACCAACAATTTACAGCTTACATAATCTCCTTAATAAAGACCATCTGAACAAACGTTAGGAATTGATGAGTCACTCATGTCTCAGCCAGGACGGATGGTCACAACTTGTTTGGTGGTGATCAATAGGACCTTGTTTTTTAAGACTTGTGCGGTTTTGGAAAATTGTTTATTTTGGTGTCATGTTGAACCATAGATCATGTATTGGCAGAAGGATGAGCATCTTCTAAGCGTTTCCATCATCTGTCCATGTTTATGTATTTGGCTGAGGAGAGGTCACGTGAAGGTGACCACAGCAGCATGTTGCTCAGTCCCGTAACACTGTAAACTTCACAGGGGATGGAAAAAAACACAGGGCTTCCCATATGTCAAAGAGGTTCCTTATAGGCAGAACAGAGGAAAGTGCTTGTTTTAATCAACGGGTAAGACTTACACTGGAAAAGCTGAACGCAGGCAGCCGTGGCTCTAATGCAGTGACGCAACCACTTCAACAGTGAGTCCATTGACCTGTCAGCTCCCAACGGCCTCTGGTGTAGAGCCAATGCAAGACAGGACAGTGAGACTCTGCAAACTCATCACAAGTTGGTTGTTGTTTAGAGGTATTTTGACCAAAACACATAAAAATAAATGTATTATTATTTTTTTTCCTTTTTGGGATGGCAACACCAGACATTTTTCATTTGTAGAGTACAGGGATCTGGCAGGAACATAGGTCTGTAATAGTGAGTGAAGATATGAGGGTGCAGAACCTGTGGTGGTCATGTAGGTTAGCTTTAAACCTGATGCGGGCGTCAACAGGAAGCCAGTGTAAAATAGAAGAATAGTGTATGATTGAGCTGCAGATGTTCAAAACACACTCACATGTCAGATATTTTATTGAGTCATAATGTTTTGGTTCTTTGGCCTTGGATCATTGTCTAGTCTATTAAAGGATACCGCTCCACTCAAACAGGGAAGAGTATTTAAGTCAGTCTTAGGCTCTCATTCATATAATACAGTGAGATCAAGTCTTTTACAAGAAGCATTTTAAAAGACAGACTGTATTGAATTCAGGGGGTGTCACAGTCCTCAGGGTATTTTGTGTGTAGTGATGATAATCCAGTGTTTTTTAACTTGATTACACTATGGCCCAATTATAAAAGGCCCCAATCAAAACCAATCTGTCTTGGCTGTAAGTGTTGTTTCAGATTAAGTTAGTGTTGTAGTCAAGCCCGCATTGACCAAGAAGAGCAAGACATGTCTGAGACATCAAGATGTATCAAGGCTAAGTCAAGCCCATGACTATGTCAGGTCAAGACCATGTGAGGGTGAGACCAGGTCCAAACTAAATTAGACCAGAACCAGTGTACATTACACTGTAATGTTAAAAATCAAAACAGTCTCATATGGAGGGTGGTGTTGATGAGGGTAGAATTAGAATAAGATTTTTTTATTGAATATAAAATGATGAATACTTTAAATCAATCCCAAGAACGGACAAATAAGCCCTTTATGGTCTCAGTTGGTCTTGGTTTGTCTAGACAGTCAAGACCAAGATGAGTAAAAATGAGTTTGAGACCAAGTCAAGACCAAGATAGTCTTATGCAGCTTTCATCCAGTGCTGCACTGAAGTTTCTGTATTCTGAGTCTTGGGAAAAGCAAAAGACATGTCAAAGGATCTGCGGGAAAAGGTTTTGAATTTGAAAGGAATTGAACTGCATAAAACAGGAAAGGGACATAAAAATATATCCAAGCAATTTAGAATGCCAATCAGCAGTGTTCAAACTCTATTTAAGAAGTGGAAAATGAGGGATTCTGTTGAAACCAAAGTCAGGTAGACCAACAAAGATTTCTGCCACAACTGCCAGAAAAATTGTTGGGGATGCAAAAATAAATCAACAAATAACTTCAGCTGAAATACAGGACTCGTGGTGTGGCTGTTTGAAGATGCACAATAATGAGGCACTTGAAGAAAAATGGGCTGCATGGTTGAGAAAGCCATTACTACACAAATGCCACAAAGCACCCCACTTACAATACACCAAACAGTACAGAGACAAGCCTCAAAACTAACTGAGACCAAAATTTACCTTTTTGGCCACAACCATAAACGTTACATTTGGAAAGGAGTCAACAAGGCCTATGATGAAAGATACACCATTTCTACTGTGAAACATGGAGGTGGTTTGAGGAGCTGATTGAGTGGGGATGTCTAAGCTACAAATGCACAGGAAACTTGGTCAAAATTGATGACAAGATAAATGCAGCATGTTATACAAAAATACTGGAGGAAAATTTGCACTTATCTACCCAAAAGTCGCGCATGGGACGAACTTGAACAATCCAACATGACAACGATCCAAAGCACAAGTCAGTGGCTACAGCAGCATAAAGTGAAGGTTCTGGACTAGCCATCTCAGTCTCCTGACCTCAGTATCATCGAGCCACTCTGGGGAGATCTCAAATGTGCAGTTCATGTAAGGCAGCTTTACCTCCTGAGAAAACAAAGAGCCTCATCCACAAAACAAACATAGATGTTAAAGGTGACAATACATACACAACTTTTGATCAGGGTCATTTGGGTAGTTTCTGTTGTCATTATGATTTAAAAAGAGTAAACACAATTGCTTGACAATAAATGGCTTCACCCAACCACTAACTATGAGTGAAAAAACTTTTTTTTTGTGTTACCATTCATATTATATATATAAAAATGGCCAAAAAAATTACAAATCCTGCCAGGGTATGTAAATGTATGAGCACTGTATAAGCTGTTTCTCCTTGAGTAGAAGGCAGTTTGACACGGGGATGGCAGCACAAACTTAGGATTCAGAATTATATGACACTGAAGGTAATAAATTCAAACATTAGACAAAATAAGCTTTACTTTTTGCATTCACAGTTATACATAACTGTACACAATACAGTGTAACAGTGAAATGTATTTTTGTGCCTGCAACAATAACACGACAGAATTTACCACAATAAATACAATATAAAAGTACAAAAAGTACAATTCATTATGCATTGGGATTGCAGCAGAAAAGGCTGATGGAGTGAAGAGGAAACCTTACCTGGTTTGTAATTTAGCAAACTTCTGTGAGAAAGTTAAGAAGCTGCTGGGTTCAGTTTAGGGTCAAGTGTACCATAGGGATCTCCTGTCGAATGCTCCAGCGGTTCGAGGATTGTGGCCTGTAGAGTCTGCAGATGATGTAAGACCCTCACAGTAACACAAAGAGTCATTTGTGCCACTGTAATTCCTCACACTGGCCCCATCTGCACCACACTCTCGGAGTGATTAGGTTTCACAGAAATACCCTGAAATATGTTTCCCTCCAAGGTCAAAGAGGTTTTATGGGCAACCATCAAAAGCAGAGAATTGAGAGCATTGGACTGAGACCGAATCAGCGCCAGAGGTCACGGACGCTGTAGCGGGACGGGGCACTGATTCTGACCAAAGACAACGCTGTCTCCTGGGCCTGTTTACACTCAGCTGCTCAAGCCATCCACGAACCTCCACCACCAAAATATCAACAATATTGCATTAGAATTCATGTGAACGAAAACATAGCTTGTGGTAAATATGGGACTGCTGTGGGACCATGTGTCTTTCTTCATCTCTGTCTGTCCTCTTAATATTAATGTATCTCATTCTACACAACATACTGTTTCTCTACTGTCCAATTAAACATCTCGATTTCTGTCCTACTCAGCTAAGGTTTGGTCTCTAGTGTACAGATGAGTTACAGTCCTAGTCAATGACCACATACTGTATTATGAGTTATCGATTTAGTTTTTGGTGCTCACAGATAAATCCAGTCCCTGTTGTGACTGAATCAACCGCATGTGTCTAATCACATTTTAATTGGTTGAAAAATATATTTGGTCTACTGCTTCTGAGTTGGCATAAGAACAGAACTGAGCTTATGTGTCTGGTGACAAAGGTTCAAAAAACAAAATAATCTTCCTGAATAAGGTTGTTCCATTGTTGGGTCTTAATCTCACACTAATCTTCAATGGATAAGATTTCCCAAAAGAATTTATATAACAAATGGGATATCCATTTAGTCTAGTGTCAAACATTACTTTATCAAAAAGGGCTTTTATGTCTACAAACATCCTTTAATAAATGTTGTGCCAAATCATGAGCCAAATCTTAAAATTAACAAATTGTTTAAACTTGTTAATCTACTTTTTTAACGTTTCATTAAATATTCAAAATACAGTAGTAATGTAATTACTACAAAACCATGGGGCCTTGGGTTTGCTGGATTTTTCTTGAATATTCTATTATTCTGCATTAACATTGCTTTGTGTAAAATGTTGAACAACAGGGAACTCATTGGTCAATGCTATGCTTTTAGGGCTGTTTAACTACTTATAACACCCTTTGACATTATGATGGCTGCTGACTCTGGACAATACTCTTTCTTGATCCTACCTAATTTATCTTCTGCTTTTAATACTCTGGACCATAATTTATTGATAAACGTTCTGCAAAATGAAACTGGTTTCTTTGGAACCATTTTAAAGTGGTTTTCCTCTTACCTGAGTGACAGATCATTAACATTATCTTTATTAACAATATTCTGTCTGAAATGACCCCTCTGTCATGTGGAGTTCCTCAGGGCTCAGTTCTAGGTCCTCTTTTGTTTTTATTGTACATATGCCCTCTTGGTAAAATAATTCACAGTTTTAAAAATGTGTCTTATCATTTTTATGCTAATGACATTCAGTTGTACTGTTCTTTTAAAGACTCTGAGTTTTATAAACTTACTGATTTGTTGAACTGCTTGTCTTGCATAAAGAACTGGTTATACAATAACTACCTACAGCTGAATACAAAAAAGACTGAAACTTTTATCTTTGCACCTGACCAAAAAATACCACAAATCAAACAACACCTAGGTTCTTCCGTCCAGTCGAGCCTCAGAAACCTTTGTGTTCTGTTTGACTGGTCTATGTCTCTGGACAGTCATTCTAGACAGTTGGTCAAAAACTGTTTTTATCATTTGAGAAACATTTCTAAACTGAGAGTGTTATTGTCTAAAGCTGACTTGGAGATGATTATTCATGTTTTTATTTCTTCTCGTCTTGATTATTGTAATTCTTTTTTTACTTGTTTGAACAAATTGTCTCTGAGTCAGCTACAAATGGTGCAAAATGCTGCAGCCAGGCTTTTGACTGGAACCAACAGAAGGGCTCACATTTCACCGGTTTTATCCTCACTTCATTGGCTTCCAGTCTAATTCAGAATTGATTTTAAAAATTTAGTCTTGACTTTTAGATCCCTGCATGGACAGACCCCCGTACATCACTGACCTGTTGACCCCTTACTCCTCCTCCCGCGCTCTTCGGTCTTCTGGTCAAAACCTTTTAACGGTCCCCAAAACACATTTGAAAACCCGGGGAGACCGGTCTTACCAAGCAGTCGCCCCCAGACTCTGGAACGCCCTGCCCCTGTCACTTCTTTTAAAAAACAGCTGAAGACACTTTTATTTAAACAAGCTTTTAGTTGATTGGGCTTTTATGTTTTTACTATTTTGTGGTTTTAATTTTTAATTCTTATAGTTTTATTGTTCTTTTATTAAAATTGCACTTTGTAAAGCACTTTGTGATTTATATCTGTGAAAGGTGCTATATAAATAAAATTTACTTACTTACTTACTTACTTACTTACTTACCTTGTATTTGTCATTTATGAAAAAATTGACATAAAGCTCCATAAAACCAGTGGAAGGAGGCATTAGATCCAACAGTTCCTGGTCCTAAAACTGTCCAGAGTGAACAAACTAAGCACGAGAAGCAACATCATGTCCCTGCAGAGCTACTGTAATTGCTCAAAGGTTTGCCACAACCTCACAATTACACTTGGACTTAGTAAGACTTATGTGTCTTTTAATGTCTACGTCTGCTTTTACCTCTGCCATTTTATTTGTGTAAGAGTCTGTTTGACAACATGACAATATTAAACTTAAACCTACACCATGATTGTGTAAAAGACATGGCAAGATTGGGTTTGGTACAATTTGTTTTTTTAGACACTTCAAATAAGGTAGCTGTCTGTCTCTTAAGGACCTTACATTTTATAAAAAGATTAAAATTTTAGGTAAATTAAAAGATGCTCTTCAATCTTTGCATATTACTGAAATTTTCATCATAGCTGCACAGTGCTCTTAAAATGTCACAAATATAAAAACACAGATGCCTTTGAGAGTAAATAAAGTTAATCGAATGTACCATTTTTTCAAAGTAATTCCCTTTCCAGGTGCCTTAAGTAAATATAAGTTCAATTTGATCCTGCTTTTCCACAGCAGCCATCATGTGACCAACAGCCCACATTGAAAACATCTTCCACATTTTACAGAAAAATGTCCCTGTTTTATTGCTTTTCCATTCATTTCAGGTGTGTGACCCTCTGTTATTTCAGTGGCTTTAATACTTTGCTCACATCCTTCAGCAGACAGCTAAAGGGCAGCGGATTTCACGTTGGACCCGGACAGTGCTGTGGTTTTTCCGTGGCACGTGCAGGACGTCCAGGAAGCGTCTGGTTGAAGCTTCTGAAACAACACAAGCTTGTGACCTCTTCTCGCCTGCTTAAGGTTACGATTTGTTTTCAGACCTTCTCCACAGTTGCATGCTGGGATATTTTTTTATGCCAAAACACACAAATTAGGAGCTGCGTTATGAGCCAAATAATCATATGGTATGTACTGTATATATTCTGTGTGCTGCTGTCTGAGGGCATTACGTTTCACTTTCACAAAGTAGGACCAAACTGCTTTAGTAATACATCCAGTCTATTATCTGACAGAGTGTATTTGTTTAAAATGATAAGTAGACTTTGTCATAGGCCCATGCACGTATACACACACACATTACATCCAGATATTGGTTTTGTGATGAATTATGTTAACTTGGCGTATCCTACAATAGCATTTAATTTATTGTTTTATCTTCCACTGCTTGTGCCATTACGGGTCATGAAGGGGTGGAGCCTATACTAGCTGCTTCCTTAGTTTAATTTTCATTTAGTTTGAAACAAGTTACAAGACCAACAAAATTTGGTCACACTTTTCTGGACTTTGTGCTGGTTGACATGGTAACATAAGATTAGATAAACGTCTGAGCGCGCTAATAGATCTGTTACAAGGGGTCTCTTGTCTTTACCAGCCTTTAGGAACTGCTGTGGACAGAGAGCTTTCTTTTATGTGCTCACTAAAGCCTAGAATGAGATCCCACAATATATCAGGACTATAACATCCCAAAGACAATTTAAAAAGACTTTTGCTCGCCATCTAACGACTAACAATTATAGCTGTGACCACTGAGATGGTGAAGCTGCTTCTCCCTGTCTGTGTTTTTATATGATTGTACTGTCTTGTCTTGAAATTTGTGACGTGTGTCTTGTCCTTATGTTCTGCAGAGCAAGAACCTGCTGAAAAACTGTTATATACCGAGTCAGGCTCGATTGTTTTTAATCTTTTCCTGCCTAAATATTTTAATAAATAAGTAGGCCTAGTGCGCTCAACGTTTTCTCTCTGCCTTGTCAAGCTAAGATTAAAAAAAAAAAGTAATCTGAGTAACTCCAGCAGCAGGAAACAGGGAAGCAAGCCCACATAACATCTGATAATGATTTGTATGGGACCTGCGATAATCTTCCGCAAACCCTTCATGCTGTTATAGGCTGTTGTTATGGAGAAAGTGCCCATTGTCAAGAATACGGCTGAGTTTCTTACTAACTAATAGGATAAATAAACAAGTTTCTTTGCCTTGTCATTTCTGAACAGCCTGTAATTTAGATTTAGCTCATTATGAAGGACCCCAGGATGCCACATTTTCTGAAGATAGCACTACAGACATAGTAATATATATGATAATTCATGTCAAGGCCACTTTATTAGCCACCATTGACCTTCTGTCACAAAGAAGACCAAGTCAAGGGCTTCTGAAGGCAATATCTGACAAATGAGAAGGGACAGGAACAGATGATTTGGTTAATTATTTTATTGAGCTATTTTTATTCAAGACCACTGCACAGTATAATTGTCCTCTGTTTATTCAGATCACTGCTGGAAACATGTATGCAGCATTTTATGCTCTACCAAGACACATCATTCGAATCCCAAATGCCATGTCTGTATTTATTTTTAAAGGAAGCAAGAATTTCATTGGTTTTTAATAAATACCAAGAATTCTCAAAGCATTTAATTATCCGGCTGAGGAAAGTATTCAGACAAGAAGGACTGCACTGGTACAAACAATAAATGTCTGAGACAACAATAAAAATATCTGAATCAATTAAATTATAGTTATATACAGTTTATTTCTATCTTTGTTTGCCTCCCACAAAAACATACTGAAGATTTAAGAAGACAAAGTTATAATAAGAAATGTATGTGGAGCGCTTTAAAAGTACAAGGGCCTTAACTACATTGTTTGCATTCCAGCCAGGACGAGCAACAACAATCTGTGGACTCTCTGTAGCCGTCCAGAGAAACAGACATTGGCCATAATCAACTTTTCAGATGTCTGGGTCAATAACCTCTTCTCTTTTTGAGCGTCTCGGAGCGAGGTTAATGAGTGGGAGACTTATTGAGCGCGGTCAGATTCAAGATTGTCTTTGGCAGAAGGGACATTATGTTAAGTTGCAGCACTATGGATCGGCATCATACAGCATCGGAGCCACCATTTATGTGAGACAAATCGAGTCAAGGTCTTTGTGGTACATGGTGTTTGCAGCTCTGCCACATTGTGCCTTTCTTAAAAATGTGGTTATAAATATTTTTACAATAGTACAGGTCATTATTTAATCCAAAAACATTATACCAAATCAAACATAACAGTTCCTTTTAAGAAAATAAAGTAGGACACTGAAGATTTATCTGCATTAAATCAAATATGATTACTTTTAGACTCAAAATTTGTAACTTCAGAAAAGCTTTTCTCAGGAATTCAACGCTCTTTCATTAAGGGCCACATCAAGCGTCAAATCAGAGGAGTAAAGATTTCCTGTAAGGGCAAAGAAACTGAGACAACTGGGTGACTTTGGTTTTGGGCGGTGCGGTGCTACATCTATTTTGGAAATTTTTGCTGTGTCCAGATTTTTGGCTAAATATACTTTGAATTTTACAAGGGCCCTTTAAAATAAACCCAAAAAGTGGCTTGCCATGATTAGCAGAAACCATTGTGCAGATGTGACCAAATTACTGTGAGCAAATAAAACGTGTTCAGCCTGTTAGCACAAAAACTGATGCATGGATTTTAGTAAATGAGCCAAACCCAAACCCATTACCAAACCATTTTGAAACAAGTCTAAAAAAGAAGGATATAAATACATATAAATATATATTATATTCTATTGTGAAAATTGTAGTGTTGTGGGGGTTTTAATACATTTAAAGTTTTGACTTTTTTTATGGTAATTTTTTTAAAACAGGCAAATACAAAGACAATACACAAATTAGATCATTTAGATGTTTCTAACATCATCTTTGTATATTGAATAAATAGCAAATATAAGTTATGTCTTATATGTTCTCAGGCTTTTTTGGTTGCTGACTCTAAACTTTGATGGTAAGTGACGCATATTTTTTTGTTTTTCTGTAAAAGATGTAATTTTGCCACGTCCTGTTTGCAGACTTTGGCTCCTCTACTTCACTAGCATTATGACAGCTCCATAACCAAAGCATTATGGTTCTGAGAGCTGTCACTCCATTTCCACTGGCACAAAAAAGAAAAAAATCTTAACTGCAATTTGTGTTTTTATTTGCGTTATAATAGCATCCATTCTAAAAAAAAAATACTGGCGTTTACACTAAAGACAGAACAGTTTTTTAATATAGTTTTGTTTTATGTTTTTTTACATTCTGTCATACTTTTTGCATCTTGCATCCAATAGCTTACTAATATAACGAGTTGTTTCTATTTTTTAAGTTAATTTCCAGTGCAGTGTCTTTGAATGATCAACTCAACCGAAAGAGCTGCGTTATGTTATAAGCATAGAAAATCAGTCATAAACATTCCCCAGTGGTGAACGTGAGTCACATCCCTGAGCTCAAGCCTTCATTTATAAACTGCATCATGACCAATTGCTACCACTGGGAATCCCCTATAAACAATTAAGCACTATGTGAAAGCCATGTTGATGTTTTCCTTTTGCCAACTGTATTCATACATGTGGTTATGAAGTCACAGTTGCCCGCTGAGTGGATGGCTTGTGTGGACAGACCTTGGTTTGGCACCACCTAATTAACAACTCTGAGCGCAGTCGACCATAATGATGGGCCCGACATTCAAATGTGCATGGGAACACAACAAACAAGCAGCTTATGCACAATGCACTGGGTTTAAACTTGAACTGTATGAAGTCACTGTGAATGGTTTGAAGGCCAAGCTTTTTTGTTGATTTGGCAGAAAAAATGTTGAAAGACGAAAGCTTTAAAGCAAGACTATGTCACTTCTCAGGATGGTGCACCCCCTTGAGGACTATAAGTGTGACACAGCTACTAAGGTTGTAGGGTGTCGAGGGTGTAGGAGGCGCTGCTTTCTTTTGGCTTTGATATATTCACAAACATACAAAGCTAGCTACTATATGTCCATAACTACTATATGTAACTGATATGCAGTGTTGGGAGTAAGGCGTTACAAAAGTAATGCATTACAGTAATTTATTACTTTTTCCTGTAAGGCAGTAGTGTAAGGCATTACTAATTAATTTTTAGTAATATTTTACTCCCTCTTGTTGGTGTAACTTTGTTATTGCGTGACATAGTCCAGTGAAGGCGGGTTTTACAGGAGTGGCGTGGTATACTATCTATGGGCGCGAGGCATAATTTCTGCCCCTGCTGTGCTCGCGAGTGGTGCTTGCCAGTGGAAAAGCGGCTAATGAAGATCTTCTGCCATCTTCATTAGCCGCTTTTCCACTGAGGTGGACGTATTCTCCACCTCGTGAATGTTAGTAATTTTTAGAGGCAAAGGCCCCCGAGAGACTTTGATCTGGACCCCAAGACATTATTCATAATTACAAGCGCATTGTGTAAAACATATTTTTGAACCGGCACTTCTAGGACAGCTAGGTCAACACGCGCGGGTCCTCAGGTTACTATGGTTACGGACAGAGCAGCGGCAAATTCAACTTGTTTAGCGTAGCCTGATAATGCGTTAGAAACGACTAAAATCTAAAAGTTGAGCCTTGGCAAAACATAACGAAGATTCACTGACGTTATGGATGGAGAGGGATCGTTTATTTTAGTTTATTCATCTCCTCAGCTCCGTGTCAGAGTCAAAGCTGAACAACAGCACTTTATCCTCCAGTCCAGGCTGCTTAAATAATCAGAATGAATCCAGAACTGAACCAGGACTGGACAGTTTTTATGTCGGGATTAAAAAGAAGGAAGACGTCTAATAATGTGGTGAGTTGTACATTTGTCATTTGTCATTTGTCTGTGTTATCGTACTAAGCAGTTAGGCTATGTTCAGTTCTGTGGACTAAAATAACTGAGGCTAAGGGGTTGGTCCTCCAATTGCACTTTATACTTGAGAATGCACAGCCTAAGTGCATCATGTGCACTTTGTGCATGACAGTTTTGTGTTGTGAACCTCTTGAATTCAAAGAGAATAAAGTAAAACAAATGTGCATCTTGTCATGGCATTAGAGTTTACTTATGTTGTGTCTAATATTAATAGACCCAAGCTATTCACGGATATTGCCAGATAATAATTTGACCTCTACCATACTTTAATCATTTGTGATTTTGTCTGTCATCCTTTCTTGTCTTGAGCCTTCACTTTGCCAATTATATGCTTTATTGTTAGTAGCCTGGATAGCCCACAGTCATTATGGTATATCAAATTGCCTTCTACTGGATGTAAAATGCTCTGTATTACATTTTGTCATTTTAGAATTTTAAGTTCTACCTTGTAGTTATTTTTGTGAAAGTAACTCAAAAGTAATATAAGAGTAATGTAATGTATTACAATTCTGAGACAGTAATATTGTAATGTAAATTATTACATTTAAATAACAGCAACAAGTAATCTATAATGTATTACAGTTTGGAAGTAACACAACACTGCTGATATGTGTCTAATCAGAATATTAGTTGCTGTAATCAGTCGACAACCCTGAGCTGCAGTGATTGATTAGTTTGAAAAAGGTTTTCTGGTCCTGAGATACAGCTCTAATAATTTACACCAACTGTCCTGTATTTTCAGACAGTGATTGGGACTGACCCAATCACTGTCTGAAAATACAGAAATCCATCTTCCATTCATTATTGCATCCATCTGTAGTTCCTTGGATGATCATTTGCAATTTAGTCTCTTTTTATAAAATCCTTAAAAACTTCATCAGTGTTTTTTTTACATCCACTGCTAGCATCATATTGAATTTCTACCAAACAAACTATCTAACGCCCCTCGGCAGCATTTTGCCCAGAAACAATTTAGGTACAACAACCTACAAATTATCTGATTATTTCTAGAGCCGTGCTGCCTTCACTAAACCTGAGGTGGAAATGGTACAGATGAGGCTCGCGGAATAACACTATAAGGGTTAATAATTTTATATATGAATATATATATTTATGAGTGAATGAATGAATAAATGAATGAATAATCTGAGTTTGTGCAGTAGCTAATTAACTGACGCCATTGTTAGCATAATAGTATCGGCTAACTTAATTTAGTCTTAGCTAAATGATGGCATTTCAAGAAACAAATGTAAAATGAATGAAGGTAATGCTAATGCTAAGCTAAGCTAAGTAATGGGCACTATTATTATAATATAACTATTACTTGTTACTTCACTTTGGTTAGAGCATCGTTGGTTTCATGGCTGGCAGAGGAAGAGGCTTTGTATTTTCTGCAGATTGTTTAGTTGTTTAAAGACCTTGGTGCATGTCTCTATTTATTTTCAAAACATTGGCTTGCCAAGTGGGGTTTTAAAAACATGTTTACAATGTTTATTTAATAGGTCAAGCGCACATTATGTTATTTTCCGTTCCTGGCTGCTGAGATGATAACACCTGCTTGAAATCCTATCATTCAGTCGCCTTTGATGTCTTGACAAATTGAAATAAATGCTTTGGGTGCTTTGGCAGGCTCGTGCACGTCAGGCCGGTAACATTGATGCTTTAATAACGTGTGGCTTCGGCGTGTGTTTGAGTCTCTACATCAATGGGATCCACTTCCACAGCCCATCTCTTGGCCTCTAATCCAGACTCTTGTAATCTGGCCATCTGTGGTTTGGCTGAACGGACCGACAGGCTGCACTTAGCCACATTCAACCCTCAGTGCGACTCATTTAGACGCAGGGCCCTGTTACACACCACCAAAGTATGGGCTGTGTGTTTAATCAGCAGTGGTTCTCAATTAAGTATGGAGTTTGTTAAACATGATGAAGACATATTTGAGGAATTGTGGGCGGTGACTTGTGGCAGCCTCTCTTGGTGGGCAACATGGCCTGGATGGATGTACTGTGCTTTCAGAGTTAAATCTTGAGCAACAATAATCTACACCTAATTTAATCTCGCCACAATATTGCCAAATGTCAATAATTTGTGTTTCCCATGGGAAACACACCGAATGACATCCTGCAAGTACAATGTGGCAGTTTTAAACACATAAATATTAGAGTTGGTTATGGATGGTTGTGAAAATCAAATCAAGTATAGTAATATAAGTAAAGTAAATATTTTTTTTTTGAAAGAAAAAATATTGTATTCTTTTTATCCTTTGTTGAGCAAAATAAAGTAACTAATAATAATAAAAATAAAAGTACTATATGCTCCCATCCTCTATGTAAAAGTATGGGCTGTTATATATTAATGTCTACCAGTTGCAACGTCCAACTTGTAAAAAATATTACTTGATAGCTGCCTACCGTCTGAAAGCTTACAGTTTACTCATCAAGAAAATGAAGATTAGTCATTACAGCCGTCCAAGCATCAAGTAAAGATTATTTGAAGACAAGTGTTTAGTAGATTAAACCTAGTGTGAGGGTTAAATTGTAGATTGCAAATCCATCAGGGTGAATTTAAACCAGAATCCACCCTCAACTTCTACAACCTACGGTAGCCCTGCAAGGAAATATTGTAGTCTTTAAACAAAGAAAATGAGTTAAATTACAAATGTACTAAGCCTTTTTGCCAAATTGTGTTCAAAGACAAACATGAATGTGCTTCTCTTTCAGCAGTGCTCAGTTTGTCCTCTCTGAGCACTGCAGATTTATTATCATCTGTTATTATTATCAGTAAAAGTGACAGACAGTAAATAATAAAGGTGAAAGACAGTTTCTCAGTGGCACTAATTTGAACGGCAAATTACAAAACTAACACAAAGCTTGACTGTGGTTTGACTAATTGTGAAAATGACCAAATAACACAAGTATTTATTTTCGAAGTGAGAGCATATGGTGTGTCTTTGTTGTAGACGGGGTGATGCTGTAATAGTTCTCATTGTACCACTGTGCATCTGTTTTTAGTGTGCCTTTGGCGTCTGGCTGCAGAGTCAGATGGATCCCTGACTGTTTGTGTTTGCGTTTGTGTGGTCTGATGTGAACACTGTCAGGAGTCACACAGAGTCATTTGGGTTTCAAATTGTGAACCAAATGGTTATATGCAGTCTGCTGAATTGTATAATGGTCCCTCTGAGGCACATAAGCAATCCGAGCAGCGTATGATTTCATGGAGACATCGAGTGATAATCGCCGGGTTGTGTCGCCCCAAATAGAGCTGGGACAGAGATGGCTACATCCCAACATCCGTGCTGCGGTGCCGTTATGAGAAAGCTTTAAACATCCAGCACAGCTCGAATCGGGTCAAAACGAGGAGGATTTAGTAGATTTAACATTTACAGATAGTGTGTACTGTATTATCTTAATCCAATTAAGTCTGGATAGACTGACTTAGTAATTTGTCTTTCATCAAAATGCCTATAAGCTATAATATGTTGCGCTGTTGAGCTAATGATACAGTCCAGACCACAGCTGAGGAAACTGGTGTGAATATATTATGGTGTTACTTATGGCAATTACTGTAGTGGCTATTTTGAGCATCATGATTCCTCGTAGTGGTGCTTAGTTCCATCACAAAAGCTAATGTCACAGTCAAATAGACACAACAAAATATATTTATAATATAATTTTTTTGACCATTTTGCATCTTTAGTTTACTGTTGTGATTACAGACATATGAGAATTGTGATTTTACTGATATTGTATAAAACATATAATGATTGTATTTTTCTCCACCCACCACACACCTTTCCGAGTGGCTTTGTCAATATGACCCTAGATGGCTTAAACTGGTGCTGCAGCTTTAGCATAAACACAATATTTAAATACTTTTAGGAGGGTCTTATTTTTTGTCCCACATTGTGCGATTGCTGCTCCTTCTCTCGGCCTGGTTATAATTTCTTTGAGTTCTCTGCTGTTGCGACACTGTAAAGCATAAGGATCTTCACGCCAACATCAGAAGTATTGGACAGGTTTGATATTGGACTGTGTGTTTTGAACGGCAATAATAAAAGTGTGAGGACGATGCTTTGGTTTTGGCAGACAGACAGTTCTGAAAAGTTGTGTTGTTGAGCCAGTGTTTTTCTGTCTCTGGCAGATCTATGCTTTTTTTTATTATTTAGGAGAGAACTATTAGTTTTCCCATGCTCTCCAGTTCGAACAGTACCATTTGTGCTTCAGTGATTTATTGTAAATATTAATAAGGGAGTGGGACTGGTGTAATAACTTTAAACTTGCGTCTAAGCATTACAGCATATACTGGTTTCTTTTCAAACAGCTTGTTGTGTTTATGCTTCCATCTGTAAGATATCACATTGTTATATCTGATGACATATTTCATTTGCAGCTGGAGCAGTCTGAAAAAAATAAAAACAAAACATACATGCAAGTACTGTGGTTTTCAGTGCGTTCCTCTGAGGAGATTTAGATTGTGATGACAACCATCAACATTTACTTTCATTAAAGTTTAGGCAGAAATAACATGGTTCAATAATACAGATTAAGTAAACAGGACTCTGAGTAGCTATTTAAAATTGTAGGATGACTCCTGATCCATGTCAATAGCTCAGTCATGAGCACTGACTCAAGTATTTAGAGCCCCTGCACCAGTTTGGGACAGATCCCTTAGCCCAGACCCTTTCCATATGAGCCCCCAAAAAAAGATTTTTCAAAAGACGTCCTGCACGAAACACTCCAAAAGCTCAAAAACTCATGTCAATTAAAAAGCTGACTTGTGTCTTTACCGTGGCATCCATCCTCACTTTGTTTGTACTTTTGCAGACAGACCCTGTCCTGTGTCGGACTGGTCCTCTGTGTTCAGCTGGAGGTGAGATCTCAGAAAAAAGCTGATTACACGAGGACATGAACCTCTGGATAGTCTAAGTTCCCTGCACAGAGAGTCGGTGCTAATGAAAACCAGCACTGGGTCTTCACTTGCACTGCCTTGTAGGCCCTGTCCCAATACCCGCACTACTCCCTGTGGTCCTCCACGAAGGGTGTACTTAGTGGAAGTGCACTTTGATTTATGTGTGCAAGGAACCAAGCGTGCAGAATCAATAAAAAATTGCAAATTCTGATAAAACCCCTCATTTTAATAATTTTTTTGAGCAAAAGCATGGCCATTTTGTCACAAAGGTCACAAAAACAGAGAAATTGCATGAACGCTTAACGTGAGTGTGCTTCAAGGGCACAAAAGGAACCACTCTGGAAAATTGGGACACTGTATGCATTAGCATGGGTCGGGCGGGGCCTTTCTGAGTGGAAATTGCATCTGGTGAGTTTTCTCAGGGTACTCCAGTTTACCCCACCAACATCCAAAAACATGATGGGTGCCCCCTGGTGTGACTGCAGACTAAGGATTTTCCCATGGGTATAACTATGGGAAAGTAATAAAACAAACAAAAACAATTGTGCGGATATTGGGACAGGGCGTTAATCTCAGTTTAACCTGGTCTATGAGAGAGCAGTAGATGACTGGAAACATGCAGCACTGAAGACAGTATGAGTGGATTTACTTGACTAAATAATGTCTTAATCATTGTTTTATCTCCATCTTCATGTTACCTGTGAGATTTGTCCTTATTTACTGCTGCTGTGTTTGCTTTCAATTTACTCAAAACAGTGTTCAGTAAAAGTTCTGTAAGAAAAGTTCTGTATTTTCAGGCAGTGTCATGGCTAGCTGCATGACTTGCTTTTGATGTGCCGTGTGTTTTTTTAAAGCCTTTGTGAAGTGTTGTCCGTGTGGCTTTGGTCTGAAGCGTGCCAGCACTCACCGCTCTGAAATTCACCACTCATGAATCTTTCCTAAGCACGTGACAGCTCACATGGACACGACCAAAAACCACAACCGAAGCGGAGAGCCTGAGGCATTATCGTGACTTGTCGAGGTATGTAGGGTCACTGCCCTCCTCCATCCTCCAGAGCAGCCCAAGCCTGTGCCTGTCTCATCACAGGCTTCTCGTTGCTGGTCCAAGGACAGAGGCAGGTGTGACCCAAACACTGAGCTCTTTCAGCAGGTTTCTAGTGGACACAGGCGAAGAGCTGAAGATTTACACCTTGTCTACATCTTTACTGTTACAATTTATAGCCTTACCCAAAGCAAAGAAGCTTTCAGTTAACAGCATGGATGGTTATGAAGAGACAGTGACAGATAGTTCAACTGTTCAAGTTTCTGTTCCAAGAATTTATGCCAGCCACAGTATTCTAGAGGACATAAATTAAACTTGACAAGAAACATGTTGACCCTTTAAAATAAACATGGATATTTAGAGACTTTCACACCTGAAAGTCCAGCGCGGAATTCGAGATTCTGTCAAGTTGTTTGATCTATGAAGCTGAAATGATGTGTTTAACCTTTCAAATTTAACATTATTAATGATGTCCGGTCCCGTAACCTGCACTACTTCCTGAGGTCTTACTCAACAGTTGCACAGAAGACAATAAGTGTGTGAGGAACCAAAGGCATTAAAAAGCCTTGGGATAGGCCTGCCTATGTCACATGACCACCAAAAAGGAAACATGATGACATCTGTTGTTATAATGTTTGACCGATTGTCTTTCACTGAGATACAATACCTACTTCTGTGTCAGAACCATTTCATAATCATTGTCCAGGAGGTCTGAGTTTCTGCTGATGAACCTGTTATCAAAAAACACAATTTCTCCTTTCAGCATAAACTCATTTGTTCATTCAACTTGTGCAACTGCTCATCCGCACACACCCTGTAAAAAACAAAGAACAAGAGACTGGAGGTTTATTTAGAGCAGCTGTAATTTCTCTGGGTTGGTTGGTGAGGTCTCCAGTCTAAACAAATGAAACCATAAAAAACAGTGTTTGTGTCAGTTGTTTGGTTCTCAACACAAGCTCTTCCCATGTTTTGATCAGAAATGTTTATTGGGCTGCTTCTGTGTTTAAAATAATTCATTACTATACATTTGAGACAGCTTCTTAGTATAACTGCGCCAGTATAACTTTCCAAACCCTCTGTGAACCTTTTGTGTTCACAGTATATTCAGTCCGGGAAAACAGTGTTGCCTGTAGGTGTTCATGGAGCAAAGGAAATACCAGGCTCCTGTAATAGTCTGTCTCCATCCCTCTGAGATACAGTAGACAGGTCTGTATCATGTTAAAATGCTTGTGTGTTCTTGATGTTGAGTTTAACTGAGCTGTAATGACTGTGTTTGTATTTGTGCACAGGTGTGCTTAGCAGTGTAGTATGAACATATGCACTAGTTATTGTCTTATTTTTTTTTATTTATTTACATTTTTTAGAGAGGAATAAAGTAGGAGTCTTCAAAATGCTTCAGTGGAGCCACAAAGGCTGGGAAATCTGTAAAGCTCGGACCTGGGGCTGTGTAGGAAACTATGCAGTAAAGAGCCTTTATTAGCGACACAAGGACTGATGCTGGTGGACCTCAGGATCAACAACATACAGCAGGACAGAACACTACAACAGTGCATTATTGACTGTAATGTAGGGTTCTTTACATTGTGACACACTAAGACACTAAAGTGAGTCACTCAGTTCTTTAACATTAATTCTTCCATAGTCATAAAATGTGTCAGAACTGTGTAGACACTGTTCTCTCTTAGCACAACCTGTTGCCGTTCATTTACAAACCTAAAATTAGATTCATTTCTGTTACATTTGCATTAATTTGTGAAATGTAACAGTGCTGTAAAAGTTGCACCAATGTAGCTCTAAGCTGTTTTAAAATACTACACAACACTGAGAAGTGGAGTTGTAAAGTTAAAGCTTTTGCAAGAGTACTTAGTCCTGGGTCTGTGCGGTGTGCATCCAGTGCACAGCGGACCAGGACTCACTAGGACTTACTTTGTCTGTGGTCCACATGTTCTTGTCTGGTTTGCTTCCTGGATAAGCCGACAGAACCGACCTGACACAGTCGGTTGTCTGGAGCTTGTTTGGGTTGTGAATTACTGCTGTGGTGTAAATCAGCACGGAGCTGGCGGCCAATGAGACAGCTCTGAGCCACATTAAAGCCCAGACCGCATTCACTGCTCAGCCGCGTCCCATTGTTTTTCCTTTTGAGACCTGGCAACCGCAGCTGCAAAACTACAACCTGGCAACCGCACCAGGTTTTTTCTCATATTTTTTCTCACAGTTTGTCCCCTGTTCCACTGTGTAGTGTGGGTTTGTAAGTGTGAAACATATTCTATTGAAGGACATACATTGTGGACGTGTGCCAAAGCAAAGCATAATGTTTCTCTGATTTCTCAGTGTTCTCAGTGTTTGCAGACTGCACACAAGCTGTAAATTTACTATACAGGCTCATAAAAGCATACTGTATGGGAAGTCATGCAAGAAGTGGACATACATAAAGCTCACATTGAGTTGGATGATTAAATATAGCTGCTTTCTTCCTGAATGATGTGGTTTTTGTGAACAGGGAGCCACGCTGTCCGCCTAGACCATCTTCTACCCCTACGGAAATACTCGGCACGGGCAGCGGCGTTTCACCTTTTGGGTCAACGAGCCAGGCCTTAAAGGAGAGTTGCTGGAGACATGCTAAACATAAACGGTGCAGAACAGCTGTGGTTGTCAGGACACCCCTCCCTCTCGATAGAGATATTTATACGACACTCCCAGGGCTATAATCGCGGTCTCCTAACTATGTCTTTGGGACTGTGGAGTGGAAGTGTTTATCTGAGCCTGGGGAGAAGTGACAGGAATAACCCCACGGCAGTCCAACATGAAAAACAGGTCTCTGCAGGACGGGCCCGGCTTAGCCCTCGCTGCCTATTTTGGGTCAACTGGCCCTGCCTCTAATCAAAGGATCAAAACGGCCCTGTTCTTAAAATGGGCAGTTACAGTAGGAACTGTACAGAAGTGGCATGGCAGACCGCAGCGGACTTTCTGCTGAGCTGGTGATGAGGCAGGCTTTTAGACCAGCTGCTCGGTGCTTTGTTCAAACGCGCTGACAAGATGTTTTTAATGCTTCCTCTTAAAACAAGCAAATTTAATATGAAGGTGGATGGGATTGGCCTTTGTTTGATCGGTTTTGTGATTGTGGGTTGTACTGTACAATATTCAGATCCCCGTTTAGAGCGTAATTGGCATCACATCCTGAATTTTTCCACAATGTAATCTGGACAGATCAGCATTCGCCTCTTAGAGATGTCCCTTAAAAGCAGTTGACAGAAGGCCAGAAAATGTATATCATTAGTCACAGCAGCATCCAGAACATAAATTTCAGATTTGATTTTCTTTTTTATGGATGCCAGGATGAACGCAGACACTGAGAATAAATCTTACATGCAATTAATTTTCAAAGTAAGCATGCAGTTGACAAAAACAAAAACTATTTAATAAGTTTTAAAATGTTTGGTTTCTTGAGAATAAATTTGTAATCCAGTAAAATAAACACAACAGACACTTCTACAGTCACTACCTTGAAAACTTTCCCATTTTCTTACATTTAACAGAACTGTGTCTGGGCACACAGAGCTGATGAGACTGCTCACAAATGTGGTGTACCCATCTCTCTTTAACTTAAAAGTGTAGCTAATGCACTTTTATAATAAAACAGATCAAATGGAATACATTGAGCAGGAATAAGCTGCACAAATTATCTCTACTGTACCTACCTTGTTGTTTTTTTCTCTCTCTCTCTTTCAGGCCCAAGGACACTCCAAACCATAAAATTAGGACATAACACAAAAGCTACATACAACAGCTACATGATACATGTTTTCACTAGTTTCCAGCAAACTCCACTAATGTGAAGGTCAGAACAAACACATCTGTCTCGAGGTGGGTTGTGTTTGCCTTGGACAGACATTGCTTTTAATAAATCTTTCCTTAACTTTGACCAGGTTTATTCTCCCTACAAACAACACAGAGCTTAATTTACAAGACGTTCAGTTAGACACAAATATCTACAAGATTAATGTGATTAAGTGGGGAGGTCAGAGGTGAACTTCTCAGTGTAATGAGCTGTTGAACATAATGTTCTAGTCATTTGCAGGATATAAACCCAACATATTTAACATGTTCCTCAATCACTAACACTAATCTTGCTCAGTGTGTGCTGCAAAATAAACATTGTGTTGTTTATGAAATTCCTTTATTTACCAAAAAATATGAGACATTTAGCTCTGGCTGTGGCATTCATTCAACAGATTAATAGACATAAACTAAAGTGGTTGTTATTTACTCACAGTTTTTCACATTATATATTGCAGTTTTGTAGAAATGAACTTTAATCTAATCTAAAAGACTTAAACATAAACATTGTATTTCTGTACCACACCCGTGAGAAATTGTTTCTACTCGTCAAAAATCTCTACAAGGCCTGTCTCATTAGTTCAGATGTAACCTTGTTTTGATTTTATGCAGAGGGCCCAACTAAGGTCCAGGGCAGGACCACATTGTGTTTGATACAGGGCTCCCCCTCTTCACTCAAACACAGTCCCCGGGGGTCCCCCATTATAGTGGCCGAGTCCCGCCCCAAAAAAGAAGCACTAAGCTGTGTGACACGCCTGTCAAACTAAATCTCTGCGCTTCCCTAAGTCCTGGTTGCCACGGGCGACCATCGAGAATGTCGCTGTCTGACAAAGGATGATTAGGGTCTGATTTCTCCATATACTGACATTTGTGGGATTTCCCGTGTTGTATGAAGAATTCTTTTGGATTGTTTGGAGTCGACAAAAGAGGTCCCGAAAGTCCTCTTTCACATGAGTCTCAAAGGATTTTTGTCTCAATCGGGCAAACAACAGAAGTGACTGGGAATGTGTGCCCTTTTACTTTCATATGTTTAAGCAGTGTGACTTTTCAGAAGGTGTTTCAGGGCCACGGACGTCCTTTTGTAAATACAGCCTCATATTGCATTACAGCTGTGATGTGTTGTTTCTCCCAAGTCTTTTTTAAGCATTCTTTTTACTTAACGCGTCTGAAAATGCCAACAAAGTTATGAAAACCTCTTTCCCAAACTCTCCTTCAGTAGGAGACACACGGTTCTTGTTTACTGTGGCTATGTGATCTTTGAAATGCCCCTTTGTTTTAAAAGAATGCATCTGTTTGCTCCACAGACTCAACTTTACGTGTTGCCACAGTAGCTAAGTGTGCTGATCCAATCACTAATCCCCCGCTAATGGGGAACTTTGTTTTTTTTTTTGGGGACTTCCTGTAACGTGAAGCAGACCATAATAATCACCTCAGCCAAACCCCAGACTGTAATGGAAGCATGTTAAGCACTTTTAGTCGGTTATCTTCTTCTAATCTAGTCCTTTGATAACAGGCACAAAGGGAAATTAAGTATTTGCTTTGACAAACTGAGTGTGCTGGAGGAAAAGGACCTTGAAGAAAAGATAAAAAAAACTTCCAGCATTACATTCCTTGACTTCCTACAATCATTAAATCAATTAATACAAAAAACTTGGACTTTACACTAAACCAGTGTATATGTTTCTATCCACTGATATAAAGTAGGCAATGGGACACAAATGAACCATGGCCTTAGCCTCCTAAGGAGTTCAGGACATGGTGGAATAAAAGAAAAGAGCTTTTCTTTAACTTTGGACAACCTCCTATAGAAATAAGTGACAGCCATCTTGGATTCCGTGGGTTTGTACTCAGCCCATTTATATCAACAACACCCATTTCCTAAGACTATCCAGACGAAGAAAAAAAAAATTGTTCTTGCAGATCTGACTTGAAATTCAAGTCAAGGTTTATGTTTTGAGATTTATATCAAAACACGGGCTCCCATACTCTACTCTGTATTCTACTCACACCACAACCTCTCATCCCAGTATATTTATAAAAGCTTTCTGTGTTTGCTGTAAAAACAAACCTGGTTAGCCTTCACCTTGAGGGCGATGTGGTGTTGGAGAGTTCTTTTAGCACCTTTTACCAGATGGGACACCACCCACAGTTCTTCTAATCCTGGTGGTTAGAGCCAGAACAGATGAAGCAGGATCACAACAGTAACTGGGCAGGTATCGGTCTTTAATTACATACAGTCCATCTTATAGAGAGATAGGCCCATCAACGTACTATAAATGTGGACACTGAAGGGTAAGGGTACAGATGCTGTTAAGTGCTCTCATGCTAAAGCTAACACACACACAAGCACTCTGTCAGAGTGATTAAGATACAGAGCTAGTATTTGGGGATGCTCATTAGAGCTTCATTGTACATTGTCCCTTTGGTTGTTACGGCATTTATTTATGTTTGATCTTAAAATGCTGCTAAATTTATTCTCAGCCAAAGAGACAGAAGAACCCAATCAATGAAATCAATACAATCCTTTCTCCGCTGAACAACTGTGACTGTGTTCGCTGAAGCCGGACGACAGCAGCTCGTCTGTGGAAGTGCAGAGAAGTGGGACTGATGTAGCGCGCTGACCCTGCTCAGAGGCCACTGTTGACTGATGCACCGCTGTGTCGAGTGCAGACATGTCAAACAAGAGAATATCCTCTTAGCTTTAATCCAGGGTCTGGGGAAGTCTCTCAGGTTTGGTTGTTAGTTCAGACGCGACTGTTTTTAGCCCTAAACAAACCCTGTCAAGTCTCTCTCTGGTTCCCTGAAACCACTTCCCATTGTTTTTTTTTTGTCACAGCACTACCCAGGCTTTAACAGATGACTTCCTCTTTGATAATCACAAACCCTGTCCTTGTGGTAGATCACGTCTAATGTGTTGGTCTTGTAAAACTGCAGACACATTTGACTGTAATTTAGTTGGACAAATTTACAAACATAATAAAGTGGTGGGTTTTAAATGACTTTTTAAAAAAGGGACATGTAATGAAGGGTCACTGCAAGGACCTAAAATACACGCTAAATTAAAACAAGTTGGTTCCTGTTTTTGTGGTCAACATCTTAAAACGCGATTTAATTCCTAAGTGACTGTGTTGAGCACTAAAAATATGAGTTGTCTAAGTGAGAAAAAAGCAAATAATTACATCAAGTTGCCTGTAGATAGATTCAAAAAATATCCATATTTTTGCGCTAAATGTATCTGTTGCCTGTAAATGGGAAGACATGTTTTGGATTCACAAACAAAACTTTTTTGGGTGCAGTGCTTTAGTGGTAGAGCGGTTGTCTTAGAGCCGGAATTGGCGGTTCGATTCTCATTCTCCCCACAGTTCATACTGTCGTTGTGTCCTTGGGCAAGACACTTAACCCTCCTTGCCTCCAGTGACACTGCACTGGTGTATGAATGTGGCTACAATCTGGCATGTTTACATTCATGTGCCTCGTAAAAGTTAATTAGCATGCAGTGTTCTTATCAAATAAATTAATTTATAATAATAATAATCATATTCATCATAATAATAATTACCACAAAACGGAAAACAGAGAAAGTTGATTGATCTCATGTTTGGAGGAGTCCAGGCGGTGTTTTCACAGCAGTTTGCACTTTTAGATCATAATGACTTTTCAAAACCCCTTTGTGTGTTGTTTTTCTTTTTCATTAGAAATGTGCCCTTGTACAAAAAAACGGAGGAAGTCAACAGAAGGGCAGAAAACCCTTGGCATTATTCACGTTAAGGCTGCTAATGTATCTAAAGTCCAATGTGTATTTTTGAACGTCCTTTTTGGATTTCATGAGAAAGCAATAATGCACCTATTTGAGGCTATTACACATTTAACCTTGGTTTAGTGGTTCATAATATCTTCAATTTCAATTGCCAAATAGCTGTTTCCCCTTTAAATTACATTTTCCAAACATGCACTTACAACTTGAATAAGCATCACAGTGGAGTACCAAGCCACTATTTAATTTAAAATTGCTGAAATTATGTTTTTGCCTAAGTTTGCCTTTTACCCGTACATTTGTGACATATCTTGTTAGATATGTATTTTCCAACATACACCTGAGCTCACAAGAAGAGACTAGATGCAACAAAAGCTACTGAAAACTTAACTCGCGCAATTGACATGTAATATATTTAAATTATGGTGTAAATTTACTTGGTAGCTAGCAGATATTTTATTTATTTGAGTCATTTAAATCCGTCTGTATAAAAAAACGACCAACAATTTTGTTTCTTTTTCTCCTTTTTGTTTGCGTGATAAACTTGACTCCATCTAGTGGCACAAAAGTGGTAGAAACCCTACAGTCATTACTGAGTCTTTTCTTTAAGCTCTATAATACAATGACCTGATGGCTATAGCATACTGTCTAAGTAAAGAAACACCTACCTTACCCCAAAAATATGTTTTTTGAGTCTGTGTTGAAAAGGTACGTAGACAAACTGTTTTATTTACCAAGGTGTGGCCTGTTCTGTGAATCTAAATGGACAAGCAGTGTGTGATGTGACTTTGTGGTTTTAGTTTAAGTGTAGTTGTAGATGCAGAGAAAGCACAGGTGCATTTTTCATCAAAACGCTGCTTTTAACATTCATCAGTAACATGAGCAGGCTTTAATATGCGCTTCATTCCTCCGTTATGAACCATACATGTTTCATTAGGGCACGTCTCACAGGACAGAGCTGCATATTGTCTGTTTGCATACGTCTGGGTGCCGCGCTGCATAAGGAGCTCACTGTTCTTGTAAGCTGCCACTTTCTCCCAGGAATTTCAGTAATTAGCTCAGTAATCACAAGCTTTAGGAAATCTGCAGGAAAAGTGGACTTTGTCGCTGTGTGAAAGTCGGTCTGTGCTGCTTGAGCTGGATATAGTCATTTTATTGTGAAACATCTGAAAGTGGCCTCAATAAAACTGAGCAGAAAAAGACAAACTCCCATTAAATGCTCTTTTTGTTGAATTACTGCCTGCAAAAACCATTATACATTGTCTTTAATTGGGGTTTGACCAAATTAAAGTTGAAAAGGGGGGTTATATATATTTATGCACTGTCAACTGGAAACCCCAAGAACCAGTTAAGGCTTTTAATGGATGGTATTATCTCTTTAAATGCAGTTTTTGAGTCCAAAATGTAATGGCTTTCAGAAGCATGGATTTACTTTTTATTACTCTCCCTCAGTGTTTTGGTGCTCTGTAGCCTGGTCAACCAGGACTGATGCTCCCACCCTGCACTGAACCCAGTAAAATGGTATTTTACTACTGGTTACAGTCTAGCCTACTGCACAGCTTTAACTCTGAGGTGAAGAAATTTAAAAAGGTCACAAAGACTGGACAGAGTTGGACATAGATCAAAAAAAGACCTGGACATTTTATGCCAAAAAGACAAATATGTATGTGCCTTGGCAAAGCAAGGGCAAGGTTCCTCCAATCTGGAAACACCCCTCCTTAATATACCTATGGTAGCCCAGCAGGGACATGCTTTTTATTCAATTGGAACAAACTCAGGGGAAATTATTCAAATTATGAGTTCACTGTAAAAATGTAGAAACAAAATCAGTTTAGTTCTTAAATATCATAAACATTTATGCAAGATTGTGAACCATAATTGAGCTTCCCTTTCAGCAGGCCTCAGTTTGTCTGAGCTCCTGTAGGAACAGCGAGTAATGGACTCTCTGTCCACTTGATTCTATGGCAATATAATGATGGGAAATGGAAAGAGTGTAGTTTTGACCCAATTTTACTGAAAACCGTTTTGTACAATATGTTTCAACTCTATACTATAATAATAGACTAATTGTGAATACTGATTATTTGTCTTGTAAATAAGTTTCAAAACAATATATTTCCCAATTACAGCCCTAATAACTACAGTACTAACCTGTTCGTAAACTTACACAAACATAATCATTATCACAAAGGTAAAATGTTCAGAGAATGAAAATATTGATTTGTGGTCATTTTTAAATATATTGCTGAGATTCTGTTAAATCTATGTATTTGCTCAATAGCTTCGCCAACCAGGGTGCTGTAGGTCTGTATCCGGACTCCCACACATGCAGGTACAATGCTTTTCACACAAAAGGCTGCAGTGTGGGACAAGACAAGAACCGTGGTCTGCTTGTCTCGTTTGTGCTCTTTCCATAAAAACGTAATTGCCCATCAGCGAGTGAATTCACACCAACACAAATGCCCCAAAGTGTTGCTGCCCTCTTTACGAATTAGAGAGGTCTGTGTGTGTCCCATATCAAGGCACCCATCTCCTCTCGGTGCTGAGTGCTTCTCCTGGATGTACAGTGGAGTGAGCCAGGCCCCACAGAAAGAACCCCATTCTTCTGCCATCCCAGCCTCGTAGCAAAAGAGCAGCACTACCACCAGCTCTGATTTCTGTACTGCTTTTGTCCTGCGCCACCGATAGAGGACACAAAATGGGTTTGAAGGGAACTCAACACTGCTCCCTCACGTTTCTCATCTCCTCTGTCCAAGACCCATTGTGATTTTTAATCACCAAACACAAAAACATATTGCAAACCTTACATTAGGCAGCAGTATAATGCTCTCAACAGCATCTGTTGCAGCTTATTTTGTTGTTTCTGTCTATCCCGACATTAGATACAGTACAAGTATCTGGCCTCAACCTTTACACAGGGATTTCCCGCTCGCTGCTGAAACTAGCCCAAGTGGGCAGCTCCCCAAAGAAATGCCACTGACCCGGTAATGTGAGCAGGATGCCTTTTTGTACCAGTGGAATGTTGCTGGTATACACCAATTTGCCATTAGTTACACCACCGGTCAACGGTTTGTGAGCACCCACATATCCCACTTTTATGGCACTAGTTCAATTCCAGCTTAAGGCATGCAGTGAATGTTATGGAAACTAAATGTAGATTATAGAGTACCTTGTCTTCCTCATGGTTCCATTACAGCGTAGGCAGTTCTGAGATGTAATTTTCTATTGAAAGTCATTTATTGGTTTACTGGCAACTCATTGGTGGCTTATAGAGTCTGGCCTACATGAACTGTTTTGACCAATTGTCTCTCAGGCACTACACTTCTTTCAGAAGATAAAAGATTAATGTTAAATTGTATATCTATTATGTTAGTTGTTCCTGTTTACTCAGTCATAAACACTTCAGGAGTCACACTGCCCTTTCAAGGCAACAACTATGAGATCAGAATAGCCCGGTCCAATCAGAGTTAGTTTCAGGTCAAACTCCTGCCTCTAGAAATAAAATCTCAGCTCTTGTATCAGTTGATCTGTCTCTTGGACAAGGGATTAAACGTTTTCACCTTAAAAACTAAGTCCAGATGTCTCTGCTTGAACCTTTTCTTTGATTACAAAACGCAAACATTACAATTAAGTGAAAACAAATCAGTTCCTAGAAGCAATTATGTATAAGTCTATTTCTTCTTTACAGGTAGGTCAACGATGGACAAATGCGTTCAAGGCCTGCTTATATTGTACAAATGCCATTTTTATGTATCAATGTGTGCTATTATGTGTTTTTTTACTCCGGTTTTTACTCCGGTTTATGCTCAACCCTCTGCAGACGAATGCAGACAACTGTTTATGGGACTCCAGTGATTTTTCATAGACTTGATTGCTCCATAAAGACATGTGTTTTTCCTCTGGTCTTGCCCACTGACACATTGGCGGCAGCTCGTCACTCTGCCTCATTTATTGGGAGCCTTTTTCTCATCAACTATCCTACTTCAACTTGTCATGGCACAGACAGAAGCCGGTGATGGATGGCTTCTTCTCTGGTTTTTCCTGGCTCAAAGCAAATGAGTTTTAAGTTAAAACTGTTCACAAGGGACACAAAAAACAACTAAATAGTTAAATGATGGACAGTCAGATGTTCAGAGACAGTGATATGTGATAAACTATGAAATGATAGCTAATGATATAGGAATGAGATTTTACAATTTTTTAGAATTTAAGTTTTTAAGTTCATGTCCCTATTGCTTTATAATTGACTTATCCATCTTATCCATTTTACAATAATCTTGCTCAAATAGACAATGTCAAGGCTTGACCCAATAGTAGCACAAAACCAAAACACATGTGTCTCTATCTGAGCTGTTTACACTTGAGTGTCTCACGCAGTGATGACCCTCAGAGGAGTTTAGTGTCTGTGTGAAAGTCTGTCTGTACCACAGCTATCTCTAATATTTCACAGCTTTCGGTGGGAGTGGGGGGAGGCCCATGTGTGATCAACAACACACTGGTAGCTCATAGCATGGAAGTGGCCAGCCCCTCGTCTGACTGTTCGAACACAACACTTCAGTGCACCTCATAGATAGACTTCATCGGTTTGATGAAGATCTAGAAGATTACGATCTTTTTTTGCCATTAGTAGAATTACACATAATACATAACATCATGGTCCACTGTGGAAAGTAAACAGTTAGGATCAGATTTAGCCTTATGGAACACACCTGGTTTCCCGACAGTTGAACAGACGTGTGACTACTTTGGTTTGTTCCCTTTTGTTATGTTTTCTGTTCATTCATGTTTGTAATTGCTGGGTCATGACCATAGTGCCTCATGAAATCAATACAGTTCAAAGATACTGCACATCCTGACTTTTGTATAGACAACGTGACTGCCACTTTGGTGCTCTGGCCAGATGCTGTGCTGCTGTTATGATCATTAGGAGCCTGTCATGCGTACTGTGACAACCCAGTGCAGCTGAATGGAGCGGTGCAGATAGCAGAGGTACATGGCACACGAGGTCTTTACTGTGGCAGTGACTACCAAACACAAGACCAGGAGGAATTACAGGCCATCGGATAAACAGAAGCTGCAGCAGGGCGTGCTCCTGCAGGAAATTAAAAGCTTCTCCCGTCAGTCCTACCCTCTCTCATCTGCTGCCAGTCCAGCTAATGACTAGCACTCTAATGGTGTCTCTGCTGTTGTCTGCAGAGCGGGGCCCTCGTACTGTACTTTGTGTTACATGAGCACTGAACAAGATCTGGTAATTACTGTCTTAGTGTGATGAATAAAACCACACTGACCACTGGTATTTTGGACTAAAAACCAAAAGGACACTACTCTGTGGATGTTTGCTGCAGTGGGTGCTTTGTGAGAACTCACCAGCAATAAATAATACATCTATATAGCTTACTTTAAGATGAATGGATAGAAGTAAAGGCTCAGCCACAAAAATACTGATACACTTTTATGGTCATTCATAAAAATGTCTTAATTTTTGACAAGAAACAAATGCTTTTACTACTTAGATCAGATGTTCTTTTTAACATCTGAGACGCAACACATGTCTTATCAATAGTGTTCTGTTGGAAAGGTTAAGCCATTTTCACTCACAACATTCTTTGGAAACTTTTTTTTTTAGCTTCTGGCATTAGTTTATTCTGGCAAATTGCCTTTTGGACTTAAATGTTGAAAACTCTAAAAGCTTAGATACTTTAACTTAATCTGATTGAATGAGGTAACCTATATTAATGAAACCAATAATTAACCCTACTTTTCTAAGCAAAGGAGGTAGAAATAATATATAAAGCAGTCCAAATGGAAAGTCCTCAGCTACTGCCTCTGCATTTTACTTTGAACATTTTCAATAAAAGCCCACACATGAAAACGATATTGAATCTCTCTGCGGTTTACCTAAATAATAGAAGATTGCATCGCAAAATCAAGAGAAGCGTGTGCTTTCCACTGCGCAGAGACAAAGCAGACTTTTGGAGTATTTCTCAAAGCAATGAAAACAAAACCAAGGTCCATCCATAACGACTTGTTTTGGAACATTCATCTCTTCACTATTCAGAAGCTTCCTTCGCTTGACTTCTGTGAACGGAAAAACAAACAGCAGTCATGCACAGAAGCCATCTCAAGCAGTTCACAAACGGAGTAAGACTCGTCCTGGCCATTCAATTTCAATGCATAGCTCTCATACCAGACGCTAACAAACAAACACATTTTCAGACAATGTTCCACTGAAGAAACAAAGGATGCCATTTAATAATAATGTTTGCAGATGAGATGGTGATCTAAGGTCACCTTTTTCCATTCCAAATATTCACTGTATGTTTGAGTTCACCAGGTGCAGCCAACTCAAAGTTCAGAGGTCAAAGCACATCTCAGTCAGGAATCCCATCTCCACAGCCAACAATCACAGGATCCAGATTTTTCTCTATGGGGAATACATTATAAGCATTTAGACGTGAAAGTGGCTGTTATGTCACCACATGATTCAAAACAACTGTGTCTTTGTTTGTCATTGTTGTAGTTCTCATAGAAATGTCCCCAAATGGCCATGTTCAGAGCCTCAAGTGCCCCACAGAGTGCCATTTTACTGACCACTCACATCAAGTCACGATGTGCAGCTGCCGGACAATCAATTTTCACAGAGCAGCTTTACTCCAGGGGTAACTCATATCGTACCCATTATAAGTGTTAGTCAGTTGTTATTGAGTTGTTATGGATGTCTGTGAGTGGGAGAGAGCAGCTTCAAACCGCACTCACTCAAGATAATTTGTGGTTAGGAAAGAAAATACTGAACCACACAGTACCTTGAAGAGCTCCATGTGTGTTGTATCTAGCAATCAATTTAATTTTTTCAAGTTGGAATTACTTCTTGGCCAATTTATAATAGTTATAGATTAATACATAAACTTCACATGTACTTCTCTTCCTCTTCAAAAAATGTCTCAACAATAGGCTAGTCCGACCAGGACCACAGTACAGCCAAAATATAACCATAAAAGCAAAAAAAAATATATAAAAATAAAAATTAAATGCACTTACAGTTACACTTGTTAAAACATGGGGCTGTTGGCAGTGGGACTGAGACCATGCTATATCCTAGTTTAACTGGACCCAAAAGACAGACTCAAGGTATTCAAGTATTTATTATGCTTAGCGGTTGAAGCAGGCAGAGGTGAAGCAGCCTGGCTCAAAGCAGGAGACTTGGGTCCTACAAACGGAGGTAGACGATCAGAGACGGAAATACTTGACCTAAGAGTTTTTCAGAAATGGGCAACTGGAAATTTACCATTAAGTTGACAAAACAATCTTGCACTATCAGGTTGGAGAGCTGGGCTTAAGTAGAAGCTGGGTTAAATTGGAGATTGGAGCCAGGTGAGTCTTAGCTGCAGGAAAAACTCCGCCCACACACTCACAGCCAGGACTGTGACAGTACAATCAATCAGTCAATAAAAGGTGAGGTTGCAATCAATTATTTTACTTTTTAATTAAGTGTCCTAATAACTGAATATCTCCTTAACGGATAAATGAAGCTAAATAGACTCAAACTTCTCGTGCTTCTGTTTCATTAAAATTGCCCATTAGGAATGAATTTGAAAGTGTGTTATTGGTCGGTGTCTGTCTCTAGGTGTAAGTCCTACGTATAACTGGCTATTGTTCTCGGTGTACCTGCCTGCATAAAGTTAGAATAGGCTCCAGGCTTCTGTGAATAGTAAACGATGAGTGATGGAAAATGACTGGATGAATAGGTGATGCATAAAGACACAGGTCAGGTGTGTATTGTGTCAGTAACTCATGACACTGACAAGACTCAGGTGTTACATTCGACGTGGTCAGATTAAAGTGATGATCTACAGCTGTTTAGTCTCTGAAACAGTTGAACACAGGTGTCACTGAGGTTTCAGCCAAAGACCTTCCCTTCCATGTGATACTGTGATGAACAGAAATGGCCCTGACTAAAACACATTCCCGAAGGTTCTTCCGATAAGTCTGCATCGTTCGAGCAAATGTTATTTTATTCTTATGTAAGCCAGAGTTCTGTATGAACAGGTGGGGTCCTGCTCTTACAGATGTGTGCGTTGGTCTCTGGTGGGGGGTCCTACATCTTGCCATAACTCTCTTCATAACAGCTCTTTGGACCGCAGCGTGGAGCTTAGAGGTGTTGAATGACTCACTGAAGGGGGGCTGAGGCCAGATCAAATGTAGCAGGTCAGGTTTGGAGTTTAATGTTTGGGGCCAATTGTGGCAGCGGCGTATTTTTTATTTATTTTTTGTGCAAATGGTGCGGAGTCTAGCCACTTCCCTGGGCGGCTTTTAGAGCTAAATAAAGCTGTTGTAACTCCAGGGTTGAATGCCTTTGTTCCATTCACAGGACTCTGCATTAGTCACTGCACTTCAAAACCTAAGATGTCCATATCCCTTTACTGCAAGCCACTTGTTTGCAGAGCCATTAAAGGTGTTAGAAGTAATTGGGCAGCTCTTTTTTTAGGGTTTGGTCTGTCATTATTTCAAGAGTGTGTTTGGAAAATAATGACGGAAGGAGCTTATTATCTGAAAGACTGATAGTTGGAGCCTGAGAGCCTGCTGGGAAAATGTAAAAGTAGGCAACTTTAACCAAGATCCATCAAAATAATAGAAACACTTGACCAAAATGTGCTGGCAAAATGGGCAAACGTCACGGTAAAAAAAAGATCAACACAAAAGAGTTGAAGAGGGAAGGACAATCTGAAGCTAATAAAAAAATCAACTGGATATTTTAAAGGCATTGTGCAAGTCATGTGCAGTTAGACAATGGGACGTTTTATTTTGTAGCAAGTCATTTTTCTCTAAACTGGCGTGAATCCAGATCGAGGACAGCCGTCCACATTTACAAAGTCTAAAAACGGGTCTAAGAGCAAACATGTGGGTGTTTTAGAGGCAGCTGGCAGAGACGTGAGAGAACGGCAGCTGGTATTAAGACGTCTGGCTTTCGGTGTTTCCACTTTGTAATAATCCATAATAACTCACGCTGGGCTGTCATTGTTAATAAGAGTAAACTCGTAATAGATTTCTGGGATTTAAAAAGGCTAAAATGTCACAGGGCAGCTCAGACATTTACTCAGTTTATAAAAAAGCTGTTACTGAGCAAGTCTAAACAGTTTGCTTCTCATAGCACACACACAGACACAGTTTATTCTTTAAGAGATAAACAGTAAATGACTTACATGGATCACGTGGGATTGTTTTGGAGCAGGTCAGTACAGTATGTCCACATGGAGATAATAAGAGCAGACCCTAAGTATTAGTTACAAAAGATGGGATGCAGCAGTTTGTTTCAGAGCATTTGTAAAGGTTGCTGTGCTGACATAAATTTCAAAATTCAGGGCGCAGACTTGACTAACACCTATGTAAAGAATATTAGTCAGAAATGTGACACTGCTTGGTTTTGATGTAACAAAACTAGATCTGCTTTATAGTTACGAGTGTCTTCAAAATAAATACGTAAAATGACTAGGCATAAGAATAACTCAAAGGCTGTCTTCTCCTCTGACACAAACGGATGAAAACTTGGTAAATTTAGGAATAAGTAAGTTCATCCTGTTGAGCTATTTCCAGCCTCTGTACACCATGTGCCATGTTTTCAGAAGCACACCCAAAGCAAATGCCTTTTAAACCATTTGTTTTGGTAGAATAGAAAAAACAGTTGAAGTGTTTGCTGCTTGGTTGTCCTCAGTAAAGCAATAACATCCTTGACAATGAGTTAATGCCCAAACATAAGAACTGAGTGGTTTTATTTTTTGTTTCGAGGAGGTTTTCATTCGACGGATGCATTTGAATGCAAATCTGGCCAATGAGCTGCTATTACCTTTTCCAGGGTTATTACTTTTAACTTTATTGTGCTTAATTATCTAATATATCCCATAACACAACAGGAACTCCCAGTCTGTCTGTAAGACTGTTTTGTACATTGGCAGATTAATTTAGCCTAAGGAATAATAAACCAATGTCAAGGCTTGGGTCAAACTAATATTTGCTCTTTGCATTGTTTAACCTTCTGTGCAGAGGTCGTTGTGCATCACTAAGTCGAGCTGCAGAGCTGGCGTCTCTGCCACATTCCTCATGTGGCCCTCATCACAGAGACCATGTGCACTGCTTTAAGGTAAGAGTCTGGTTGTGCTTCTAAGATATATCAAGAGCACGCAGCTTTAAATTCAGCGACTGGTGTGAATAAGAAAATCTGAAAAATTTAACAACTATTTATTGTCATGTTGAAGTAAGTAACAAAATTATCACTATGAATAAAAACAGCATTTTGCTTTGAACAACTATGAAAAAGATGAGAATAAGCAAAACTAATTGTACAAAAATAATAGAAACGTTGATACACAATAACAAAAAGTTTAAAACAGTAAAGAACAGAACATCCTCAAGTCAGTGTGCAAACCATTTATACAGATGGACACGTGCCTCTTGCAGGCGACCACATCCTGATAAATTATTTAAATAGCATTTATCTACACTCACTCATTCACAAACCAGGCACTCACTCACAGCAAGACAAAAGACCAATAATTTATCCGCTAGAACTGCGATGGACATACATAATCAAGCACTTTAATATGGTAGTACCTCACTGACATTTTCACTGGGGTGGAGACAGGTCCTGGGCTTCTCTCGTTTCTCAAAATGAAATGTTTGACTATTTACAGCTCATGCTACAGTAGCACTACAATGTCCATCAAATGAAAAAAGTACTTATGTTGTTTTTGTTTGATCAAATTATACAACAGCAATGAGGTAATATTTGTACATCAGAGACTTTTCTATGTTTTCTTCTCGCTCTGAAAAAGGCACAATATACACATCATATCATAGCCCTGTCTAACATTATTTAAAGCACAACAGTCGACGCTGCCACAGGGAGAGCAGGCCCTGCTGACTGTACCTGATTCTGGGTTAATTTGACTGTATTGTGGATTTATATTCCTTAACTGCCTACACTGTAGGCAAGAGTAAATAAATTACATGTATTTACATAAGTTCAAATTTAAATCCTCTCAAGCTGAGGATGTCTCTTTAGAGACCAAGGTTTTAAAAGGAGCACTGGCTTTAAGTCAGCTGAACCTGTTTCAGATAGCACTTTTCTTTAATTCTTCTTTTAATTTCTTCTTGTCTTATATCTCACCTGAGAGTGGACAAGCTAACCAAGCAAAACACATATGTATATTAAAACTAAATAAAAATACTCAAGTTATTTTCTAGGTGGTTCTTATGGAGATGGTTAAAACACTTTCTTGTTCAATCCCTCTTCTTGTCTCATGTCTTACTCAACTCCAACTGTGATAGTCCATAATATGATAAAAGAAAGTGTGTAGGCTGTCTTCATTCTTTGAGTTTGTATATCTAGTAATAAAGCACAGGGATCATTTATTTGAATTGGGATGTCCTCTCAGGAAGCACGGCAGTAAGGTAAAGAAGTCACATAGAATACAGAGAGCAATGTAAAAGGTTTGGAAGTGCATAGCTGTCTCTGGGGGAGCCGTGCCCGCTCAGAGATGAATGAGGTCTTTCAGAGAGCGGGCAGCGGGGAGAGCTGGGTTAGAAAGGTGTTGCTGTCCTGTTTGTGAAGGCAGAGGCCATGTTTTTTTTTGCTGCTCAGCTCTCACTGCTCTGATGGAGGCTAAAGGGTGGAGAAGGAAGGAAACGGGCTCTTTGATCCTCAACTGGCAGTCGGCCGGTTGGTGCACTGCCCAAACCAGCTTCAAGTTACCCTGAGGCCGACTACATGCCCTTTGCTCCGTCCGAGTGTGCGTGCCGTAGAAGAAAGAGTCGTGGAGATGAAATTGGTCCCTGGACTTTGCGTGGCAATAAAAAAAGTTCAAATTTTTTACAAAAAGGTGCTTTCCTCAGAGCTTCCTGCGCCAGGCATTTATATATCTAGTGACGGATAAAGAGGTGGTTAGAGGAAGCAATTTAAGAGCAAACTTAATTTAATGTGCATTTCATACTGTCTTTACAAGGTCTTACCTCTGCATTCATACTTGAGGTCTGAGAAGTAAACCATCTCTTGTGAAAACACAAAGAGACCTAGTCTACCACCTGCATATGTCTTGTCATAAATGCTGCCAGAATCAGCCATAATCTTCTTTCCTTCATACATTACAACTCTGTCGAAGTGAATAAAAAGTTAAATAAACAAACTAAATAAATGACACTTGAAATGGCATTTATAAAAAAATACTTGGAGAAATTTCCGACCGGATAAGTCCTGTTCGTGGTCTGTGGATTAGATGCCATCTGTAGGCAGTGAAATCCTTCCATCCAACATTCTTCGGGTCATGCCACAAAGTGCGGACCTGTTATATGAGGAAAAAAGGTGTCAGATGTGTTTTGAGCCACTTGATTGCCTTGTTGCAGTACCCCAGATGGCTCACCTGTCCCGGGGTGTTGCCTGTGTGCCAGAGGGCGTTCCTAAGGTGCTCTCCTGGGCCGGTGGTGGAGTTGACTACTTTGATGGACAGTCCGGAGTAGCCCTGAGCCTTGGTGGGTTTGTTGGACCAGTAGGTCTGAGTGATCTGCTTCCACATGACCACATAAAACCTGGAACTGGACTGATAGCCAAACACAAAACCAGCGTAGTCGTCGTCCCTCTCTGTGTTGATGAAGAAGGTTCCACTGAAGTCCACTGAATTGAACTCATGATAACCTAATGGAAAAATGAGCTTATAGTCCTTTCTGTACACAGCCTTAAAAAGTCAAAATTAATCTTCCAGTATTTTATCTTACCGACAGCAATGCCAGGATCACAGTTGACAGTCTGAACCAGCTCCTTGCCCTGATGGCGGACGACCCAGTTGGGATCAATTTGAGAAGTGCCTTTAGGGTCCAGTGGAACCATCTGGAACTTGCGGAAATCTGTCTCACTGATGTCAAAGTTCTCTGGGCACACATCATAGATGTCGGGCACATTGTCTTGGTCAAAGTCGTCTTTGCAAGCATCTCCACGACCATCACCTAAAAGCACAGATGAGCACATATTAACACTAGATTCCTCTGGATTACCATAGTATCATTCAATAGCACTGTTGCACTAACCGTCAGAGTCCAGCTGATCCGGGTTAAAGACCAGTCTGCAGTTGTCTTTGTCGTCGGGGATGCCGTCGTTGTCGTCGTCATGGTCGCAGGCGTCTCCTTTGCCGTCTTTGTCGTGGTCGGCCTGGTTGGCGTTGGGGATGTAGGGGCAGTTGTCCAGGTTGTTCTGGTGTCCGTCCTCATCGATGTCTTGGTTACTGTCACACTTGTCTCCCACGCGGTCATCATCTGAATCCACCTGCAAGAAAAAGAGATTATGTAAGTATGCCCCAGTTTCACTTTCTGCAGAACACTTAGGTTTCTAGATACAAGTACTAAGTATATTGAGGAACCATATACAGACTTCAGAACCATGTTGTGTGTCCTGACTTGTTTTGAATGAGACATTGTTTGAATCTATTTTTTTCATTTTAACACAGCAGCATTTACAGTTTACTCTACTTTTATCTTCATTTACTGTAAAGTTTCAGTGCTGTAGAGAGAAGAAGGAAATGCAGCCTAACACTGCAGTAAGTAAAGTACTGAGTGCCAAGTAGTTTATCAGTATCAGGACATCTCCTATTCATTTATGAAGCCTTTGTGAATATAATTTATATTTATTTATTTATAAAGCATTCAATGCGTTTAGTTGTCAATGTATTTTTGCTACTCCATGGAGGTTAAGTTCACGCTAAACTTTTTGAAAATCACTGGTGTTTAATTTAAATTTTAGTGTCCTTGTACAGAAAATTATACTCTAGCAGCAACTTATGAGATTTAATACAGAAATGGTTTTCAGTGGTGGTATTAAGACATTTTTGTACTTTTGTTGAATAAGAAAAAAGCAAAGCTGTCCCAAGTCCAATCCGCTCTTTTTAAAAGGGGATGAGTGTAGATTTGACCCCGCCTCTTCAATCCCCCAGCGCTTTCCTCCGTTGTTCATCACATTCCTATTTCTCAGTGTAGCATGGCACAGGTGGACTGAGTGAGCCGTTGTGCGCAGACAGAGCGTGCATACAGCCCAGGGCCAGCCAATTCCTCACTAATATCAAGCCTCGGGCCAGCTAACGTCAAAGGACCATTGAAAAGACCCTCACCCCCCACCATGCCTTACTGAACTGATGTGCCCTTGAGCTGCACACGAGATTTACTCCATTTTTTTTACATGGCGTGAGGAAGCTACAGGGCTAATCACACAGGCGCTATTGAAAAAGAGATATATGCTGAGCTATACAGAGAGATGAATGAGGGTTATTGATGGTGGCTGAGGTGGAGGAAAATGGGGAAAGAGGGTTTGTGTCCACACACCTGATCAGGATTATGCTCCAGGGGGCAGTTGTCACACATGTCTCCCACCCCGTCCAAATCGGTGTCTCTTTGATCCACATTGTATACATAGGGGCAGTTGTCTTTCTCGTTGACTATTCCTGTGGAGATTAAAGATGAAAGACTGACTCAATAGGTCTATGTCATTTAGGCATATTTAAAAACAGAGAAGGATATGCAGGAATCTGGCACCTTTCTTATTGAAAACTTATTGTCTTAACTCTTCCTTCCTGCCCATATTGCAGTTTTGAGGTGTGTTTCTCTTACCATCTCCGTCAATGTCCACAGCACAGGCGTCTCCTTCTCCGTTGTTGTCTGTGTCTGTCTGGTCTGGGTTACTGTTGTAAGGGCAGTTGTCACAGCGGTCACCCACATCATCACGGTCATAGTCGTACTGCCTGGGGTTGTAGATAAATGGGCAGTTGTCCTATTTCAGAAATAAGAGAAAAAAATAAACATATTGAATTTGAGCTGTTAAGACTGTACAGTCTTTCCCAGGTACAAATCACTTCAAATCGACTTTGTAGATTAAAAATAACAAACTGTAGATTTAAAAACAGGAAAAATACATGGTAAATTTTTAACCTCATGCAAAAACAACAGAAGTAAATTCCAAAGTTTGAGGAGCAATATGATAGGCAAATGACAGACCGTAATTACAGATAAACTTCAGAATCCATTCCTGAAAATAGTCTTTTTCACTCACCCTATCATCAGGAATGCCATCGTTGTCATCATCATCGTCACAAGCATCTCCAATGCCATCTTTATCGTAATCTTCTTGTCCAGAGTTGGGAAGGTTGGGGCAGTTGTCCTGGAAAACATGTTATTATGAGACACCCAGACATTGTTTTATATAGTTTTTCATGGTCAGGCTGAGTACTCTTGGAAAAGAGATGTGTTATACTGCCCAACTAGTCAAAATTATTTCCTGTTTGCTATCATTTTGCAAACTTGTGTAGCCATAGCAACTGTACATAATACTAGCTGTGAAGACTAAGTGTCAGTAATGGGAAGACATGGTTAATTTTCTTTAATCAATAAGAGAATATGAGAAAAAGGGATGCAGCCACAGTGAGAGAGTAGATTGATCATGAATGTGTTTTAGTGGGATGACATAGAAACAAAGAACTATTCTCATAAAGTGTATCTAGTTGATGATAGAGTAATGAATACCTACCTTTTTGCAGTGGTAGGTGGCATTCTCCACACAAACCAAGTCAGCATTGGGCCATCCATCCAGATCCGTGTCCTCTCCACAGATATGGCCGTTGCCAGCGTAGCCAGGCTTGCACTCACAGCGGTACATCGGGTCAGCAAAGTGTCCGAGGTAGTTACAGCGGGCGTTTTTATTACAGTCGTGGCTACCATCGAGGCAGGGGTTACGGGGAGTGCAGACCTGAGAAGGTAAGGGGTATATTTAGCCGTACAAGAACAAACGAGCATTGTCCTTACAAATAGATGCAGCTGTAGTTGTATTTAAAGTTGTTTATATCATTAGCTGACATTTATTCTCTCACCAATGACTATTTATACTCCTGAGATTGAGCCTGTAGTCTTTGTTGTGATCTAAGTGGCAGCTTTATGTGCAAACAGGGCTGTGCTAACCTGTTTATTAGCTGCAGCCTGATCCACACCTTTGCCAAATGGCTGCGGTCCAGAGTATCTTGGAGGGCATGGCAGACAGTTGTATCCGGGATCAGTGTTCTCACAGCGGTGCACGCCATTAAACTCAAAGCACACATCTGGGACCTCCTTACACTGTTTATGGGGGAAAGGAAATGTTAAGTAACTGAAATGTAGGTTATTTGGAGATAGCTTTACTAGTTTATAACTGTTATAAAGTGAGAAAATATTACCTCGTCAATATCTTTACACTTAATACCATTTCCGGAGTAGCCAGTGGGGCACTTTCCACATTTCCAGGCGCCGTCGGGAAAACTGGTGCATTTGGCTCCAGCAAAACAAGGATTAGACAGACACCCATCTGAAATCACCAAGCTTCGGTTACTCCACAATATACAACAACAAGAAAATATGGCAACACACCTAAATTAGAAATGGCTCACCGATGGGACAGGCTTTTTTGTTGCACAACTGAGTATTTTTAGCTTCACCAACACAGTCTTTGCCGCCATATTTAGGAGGAGGGTCATTACACAAACGTTTACGAGTCTGGACCCCACCTCCACAGGTGAGTGTGCAGGTGTCCCATGGCGACCAAGGTCCCCAGTTACCATTGACTGAGGGACACAAGAAAGGAGCATGTTATTTTTAGTCCAGACAGCTACAGAAGCTTGATTCAACACAATGTCCGCTTGTGGACTCACTGGGGCATGGAGACTTCTGACACTTTTCAGTCTGACGGCCCGCTCCCACACAGTCTTTGCCTCCGAGTTGTGGGGTGGGGGAGTTGCAGAGGCGGATTCGAGTGATGAAACCTGAGCCACAGGTGACTGAGCAGGACGACCAGGGGGACCAGTGGCTCCAGCTGCCGTCCTGCTTGACTAAAAGTTGTAAGAAATGTTAAGATTACAAACAAGGGATCATAAATGGATACAGTTTATGGCTGAGGGTGTTGTGTTAACCTACAGCGCTTGTCACACTCCTGGAGGTAGCAGTCGCGAGTCTGTACAGAGGTGCCCTCACAGTTGTTATTGATACGATCGCAGGAGCGGCCACGCTGCTGGATGCCCCGCCCACATGACACAGAACAATGGGTCCATTCAGACCACGGCGACCAGCCATCCTCTGCATAGTCACTCGCTGGGCAGGAGGGAAAGGATACAAGCGTGAGACAATGAAAGAGCTCTAGTCCAGAGAGCCAGCACCCCCTCAAACACCCGCAAGTATGAATGAGGAGGGAAAGCTCTTAACGCGTAAGGCTAATAGTGTGGATTTAGCTGTGAGGCAGACAGAGACAGTTCTCTTTTCGAAGGAATGGCAAAAACCAACACAGTGGCAGAAATAGAAGGACCACTGTCCCAGGGAACCAAACAGATGCCAAAATAAATAGTTTTTTTTTTAAAGAGGAAACAGGTTTTGAAAACAGAAACCGGGGTTTGTAATCACTTCAACAAGTGTTTGAGGTCGGTTTAAATGCTGCTTTCCATTTATTTAGGAAAAAACTGTGGTCAAGTCTGCAAAGGTATGAGAAATATGTCACTGTTTTTCTTACAGAAGATGGTTACACTTATTTTAACCAATTTGGCCAATTTCACCCAATTTGACACGAAGACTTTTGAAGAAGAAAGCTTTAATGTTCCAAATGCATAGGCACCCTTTCTTATAGCTTATTTAAAGACAAATCATTCCATCATTATCTGTCAAAGAGCTCGGTGAGTGTCAGAAATACATGCCATCCGGCCTTGTATACAGTCAATAGAGCTGCTGGTTGGTCTAGTTTTATGAAGGTTGTACAGTGTAAGTTTGACTTACGTGTCCCACAGCGAGGGCAACACTCTCCATCAGGAACAGTAGCATTAGCGCAGGGGATCAGGGGGCAGGAGATCTTACGACACACAGTAGCAGAGTTCTGCACAAGACACAAACAACAACACACAACAGAGAAGTGTTTAAGTAAAATTTATTCAACTCCTTGTCCATGTACGTGCAACCGTCTCATTAAAAAAATCCTTGCTTAATATTTACGCATGTGCCGTTTTTTACATGCCAGAAGCGCATGGGGGTGAGGAATGAGTCCAGAATAAAGGATTTTACTGTGGAGTTGCACTGGGCTCTGTGCCTCAGATGTTGGATTCGTGTTTCCAACACGACCTGTGTGGGTGCACTTTGAATAACTCCTGCCTCTGAGTATACATGCTAATGTTTACCTCCTGGATCGGATCGCTGACAGGGGAATCTCATGAGTCTGAAGAAAATAAAATGCTTAGTAAAATGCAGAGATCCCTTCCAAGTATTTTTCACCTGGACCATCCCCTTTCCACTTTTTACAGCAAAGGTGGTGTTGTTAAATACAGCCATCTGTCTTCTCTAGGTACATTACATTCAAGCTAAACACCTGACAAAAGTAATTAATTAATACACAAATTACGGTTGTACCTCCCACGTCTAAAAACGGACCAGGAGAGGTGTGTTGAAGTGTGTGTATCCTAATGTAAACTGTCATTCAGTTCCTTTAACACATGTTTTGGAGACTTTAAGTTGGACCTCACCTGACAAGTGCACTCTGTACAGTCATCAACCGTCCACTCGTCTTTGTTCTTGCGCACAATGCCATTATGGATGCAGACTCCACTGTAAATGTCGATGCGGTTGTTAATCAACTTGTTCTCATCCGTCTAAAAAGAGGCAAGTATGAAAGACACAAATTAAGTCAAGTTTTTAAGCTTTCAATTCATTCTTTCAATACAGTCTATAGTTACGCATGGTCATAGACTTACTAAGCAAAATTAATCTGATTATAAACTAAAATCATTCTTTTATTCATTCATTTAAACCTTATGTACATGTTTTATTTTATAGGATTCATAACATAGCCAATTTCTTTCAACGTAATTTAGAGACATGATTTGGCTGGTTGTATTACGTCGGTTAACTAGAATCTACTAGAGACCACACACAGCTAAAATAAATACCAGACAGGCACCAGTCTCTCCAGTACATCTCCTCCTTACCAGCCTGCGGAGTTCATTGGACAGCTCCTTAACCACCACGCCAAGACCCTTCAGCTCCTTAAACATGCTGATCAAGTCCTCGCAGGAAAAGCCACAGACCATCTGCAGGTCTTCAGAGCAAAAACACACAGGGAAATCTCATAAATCATGTACATGCACAACCTAAGAAGAGCCATGAAGCAACAGTCTTACCTTTCGTCTTGTGTCCAGTGAACTCAGTCCTGATTGCAGAGGAGCCATTGATGTTCTCCAGGTCAATAATGTCTGTTGTAATAGCTAAAAAAAACAGCAACTGCGTAAATCAAAGCCCATATCTACTTGTCTGTAGCTTATTGATAAAAGATAATTGTTCTATGGGTTAGTGAACATCCCACTAGAAAAACATTAGAAGCATTTTGTTCATGCAGCACATTCCTTAAGACCACAATCCTCTGAGACAGCATCGAGCATTCCTTTGACATAAAGTGATAAACATGCTCTTGGGGAGAAAGTTTAATGGAGAAATCAGCTGCATGTCTTTGATAAGCACTTGGATTGGGCTAGACTTAGGTTACTCACTGTTCTGGCATCCTTTGTTGCGGAGAATGGCATCCAACGTTGTTCCAAACACAAACCGCACATTTTGAAGGACCCCCTACAGAAATCAAAGCAAACCTGATTAGCGCAAGATAAAACAAAGCAAGTAGGGCTCCACAAAAGGTATTACAGACAGTTTCTTTCAAGCTTGAATTTGCATTATTTCATACATTGTCTTGTTGGTGTGTAAGTTGTGGGAAATCTATCAGTCCATACTTTGCAAGAATGAAGAATGTTATATATTGAATTTGACAAAATATATATTGTCAGATGTGTTTTTTAAGGCCAAGGCACATCTTCTCTTTCAAAAAGTAAATGTATATATATATTTATTGATTTTTGGATCATTAAACTTACTGTGCTCATTAGACAGACACCTTTTTGTAATTCATAATGAGGTAAAGTATTTTCAGGAGTTCTACCCCTGGTTCCCCCTTTTCTCACCATGAACCGGTCCTTCACAGCTCCCTTGCCGATCCTCAGCTGTGCACTGGCTGGAGTGTCCTGTGTCAGGATGCTCTGAATGGGTGCGTCCAGCTCTGCCGTGTTCACGTCTTCACATCCCACGTACAACTGTGCACGGTCCTCCTGGACAAACAGTGTGATATTCTTCCAGTGTCCCGTCGCCAGATCCACATCTTCTATGGACACCACCTGCTGCTTGTTCTCCGTGGATAAAACTATGTCCAGAGTGTTGGCTTTGCCGTTGGAGATGATCTCAAACACAGGTCCCGAGCCATCCTTCTTTTCCACTGTCAGCAGGCTGCCTCTGGTGCGTTTGAACTGCTTGAAGTTGAGCAGCAAGAGGAAGCCTCTGTCAGCGTGGATAGTGTCTATGAGGTCCCTCAGGGCGCTCTCTGGGACCGGAGGGATCAGGTCCGGGTTGAGGATCTTGTAGGCAGGACTGTACGGGTCGTCTCCTTTTACCAAAGTGACACCGTGGTTCTTCTTGGGAACTTGGACAAGCTCAAACAAGTCATAGACGCTGTTGTCTTCCCGGCTTTCTGCAAAGGAATAACATGAAACAACAGTAGGATTAACATCAGGCTCAATGCAAACTTGACTACATTATGTCTTTCACTAGTTTTGTTTTTTCAATCTAAATCTCTTTTCTTGCACCTTATTCAATGACACCCTGTCCTGCCCTGCAAAACTAAAACGTCTTCTGTCTGCATCTCTCCCTGCTGTTAAACTATTTTGCACTATAGACTGAAAAACCACCATTCTAGATAATAACCAGCAAAGTTTTTTTTTCCTCCCATAATTTATGAGGTAGGCGTCAGGGTAGACTCACCTGCGACCCTGGCACAGTCACAGGTCCATAGCATCAACAGCAGAAATATCCCCATCAACTTCATATTGAGCTCTGATCTGCTGTCTGTGACACAAAACAGTCAGGTGAGAAATGCACGCGCTTAAATATGAAATAAACATAGCCTTACACAACCACTAAAGTCAGCTGTTTAACTAATATACTTTTATAGAGACTGTTTATGATGGTCAATGTAACTTTAGCTCATTTTCAGAAAAATACGCTACGTAAAAAGCGTCATTGCGTACGTTGCCGAGCTACTCACCTGCGATATGAAACAGCAGACCAAAGGTATGTTAATTAAATCCCAAAAACGCGATAGAAATCCAATAGTAATCCTTTATATCGACGCGTGAAGTAATAAAAAGTCCCAAAGTGATGCCGTCTCGCTCGAAAACGTGTCCGTCCTGCTTTGAGCCGCTAAAAACCCTCTCTTTTAAGTCGACTGGGGACAAAGTGCTATTTAAATAGTTTGATGCCATTCCTAAGAAGTGGCCTCGTCCAATCAGAGCGAGGGGGGGGAAAGGGACGGGCCATGCCCCTCCGTTCGAGAGGAGAGAGGAGGGAGACAGGGCAGAGGAGCGGTGCTTTCCACTGCAGCGGGACACAGGCACCGGCTTCATCTGCGTGTTTTTAATGGACCAGTGTTTCCTCTGTGTCCTTCCATCAGCCCACAGAGCATTTCCACCTCACAGCGACTCCCACAAGACCCGCTCAAAAGTGTTTGAGGCTAGAGCACAGGTATCGCACTGTTTGTTGGGGAAGCCCACACTTATTGCAGGTGCTCACGTGGGAGACATATAGGCCAATTATTTAAAAATCCTAATAAAAGATGGATGATTGTAAGAAATACCAACTATATATATGGACATTAAAATGACTTCACTATAAAACGTGTAAAAGTAAGTGTCACAGTGTCATTTTATGCTTCTTTATTGATGCTGATGCAGGGCTGCCACTTGCTGCAGTGCCCGCTCTGGCCACTAGGGGCCAACGTGTTCTACAGCAGCACGGCCTGGGGCAGCTGGATGCATGCCCACACTCACCAAAGTCACATTTTAACTGTCTTAGGTGAGTCCGTTGATACTTTAAATCTTCATCTTATTAGAAGGATTATTTTTAAGTCATAATACCCTACTTTGAGGGCTTACTGTGCAATCCTAGATGCAAGAAAAGCAATGCCTTTGATCAATTTTACATTCAGTGGGTTAAGTGTTGCATAAAACAGCTCGGGTGTTTATTCCTATAATCTCAGTAATGGCAAGGGAAACTTTCTTCTCTCAAAGTGGTTTTGAGCTTCATAAAAGATCTTCACCAACATCAATTAAGTCAATTGCCTAGGCTTAAAATGGGTAGCGTAACAACTAAATATTGACATTTGCTGGTTGTGATGACTCCAAATATAGAAACGGGAGAAGCGTAGTGCAAGTGCAAAGGGTTCATTACTATTAACTATGTGATAGAGAGAGTTCAAATTAACGATGTGTTATATAGAAAATGTTGAAATAATACACAGATGAAGCCGTTAGAAACAGAAAGCACATAAAACCCTAGTTGTAAGCAGATTTTAAGAGAATGAGAATCCACAAGGCTTTTAGTTGTTTCTTTTAAATAAATTTACATTCAATCAAAAATACAGTCTGTCTTCCTATTATCTTTTGTCCCAGTGTTTTTGGGCACAAGGCTGGGTACATCCTGAACACAAATGTAGTGTGGTGCTTTAGTACTAACATTGTCCCACCCATATCTTACTTGAAGTGCTGATATTGAAAATAAAAGTCTAAAAGTTTAACAAAACCTAGCTTGCTTACTCAGTGACTCCATATGTCATTCACTGATAACGTTTTGGCTCCAGACTTCTTTAAATCATAGCTATGGCCCAACATTGGACATATGCAACAACACCAGACATCAAACGGGCAACAGCTTCTTTAAACTTGACAGGTAAGTAATTCAATTGTTTATTGTCGGAAACAGCTTAAGAGTTATGGTTATAGTTATGCCACTTCTGCTCGGAAGGTGTTTTTCCTTCTTCATGTGAGCTCATGTGCTTTTGACTAAGAAAGTCTGGAAACTAATGTTACTGTTCATGAACAAATTATTAACAAGTACATTCTTTTTTTAAGCAAATTTGCAAGGAACTTTGTTGAGACACTTAAATATAACCATAACAACCACTGAGTGACAGGGAGAACAATTTGCATGAGACAAAGTGTGAGGCAGGTGTGTACTGGCTGATCGGGATGTGAGGATGTTTTAGGCGCCTGGAGGTGCAGCCTGTTCCCTGAGGAGTCCTGAGGTCAGACCAGAGTGAAATTCTCTGGTGCCTGTTTGTCTCTGTTTCAGACATTAAGCAGCTTGTTTGAGCCTGTGGAGTGTGGATATTACAAACTGATACCTCATCAGGTGTCTATTGTGCCTCCTAATGTGAATATATGTTGATTTGGGTTTATTTGAGTGTATTTTTGGAGATGCTACAGCTTCTGTAAAACTCAAGAAAGCTTTTGGTTATTTTTCTGATATATCAGCCAGCGAAGAAGAAAACACATGCAGAGAAAGAATGTGCTGCTGGTTTTGGCAGGACACAATGTAAATACAAGGATCAAGGAGAAATTTGTCTAAACACACACTGGACACTGCAGACTCTTCCCTTATTTCTCCGTGGTACAAAATATTGGGCAAATGACACAAAATAAAATGCTTGTGTCGGGCTTTAAGTGAAGGACAGTCATTACATCTGTCCACACAGCCCAAAGAAAAGGGCTTAATTGTTTGTTTTTTTTGTACTATGGATGGATTTGATTTATTAACTGAAGTTAGAAAGAAGTTTTAAGGTCTGACTTGTGGGTCAAGCACAATTCAGATTTTCTTTTTTTAGACTGTAGTCAGTTTAGCATAAAACCTTTCTTTCTATTCTTCTTAATTCAATACAACATCCCGAATAAGCTCATCACCTACACCTGTGTTTCCCACACAAGTTTTGCACAGTTGAGTCTAATAAACAGCTCTCCTGCAAAAACGTATGGCAGATCAACCTTCTGTAAATGACAATGAGCGATTCTAAACATTTGCTTGGATATTTGTCATTGTTTGGATGGGCTGGGACAGTGGCCTACCAAAAGATTATTCCCAGGCCCTCTGAGCAATTACCACTGAGGAGCTGACATGGAGAATTTCTCTCCGTCAGCAGCTTGTATTTACAGTAAACCCAATATGAACACACCATTTGACCTTTCATAACAGTCCAATACCAGTCCATCAGCTTCAATTTGGTTGGGTTTAGACTGTTAAGCTACACATTTCTGTTCAGTATTTTCAAGCAATCATAGTTTGGGTGTTTTGGTTATTCTTTTTAGATAATTAAAGTGTTTAAAAATGTTCCTTACACTATCTGATAATCTGTTTCTGGGTTAAGATGTTGAGCTGTCTGTTAGTACTGTAGCTCGATGCAGCCAGACAGACAACGCTCATATTACCGCTCTCTGCTTCTTTACGCTGATTAACACCACAAAGCACACAGGGAGACACAGCTTCAGTCATCAAATTATCCACATTTCCATAATCACTTAAGAAACTGTCACTCATATAAGCCTAACATCTTCCTCGTTGGAAAATGTGTTTTGAACATTTTACACAATGAGCTGAGAGGCTGCTAGTGCTGTAAGACATTTTATCATCACAAACCTCTAAATACACCTTTTTAGTGTGTGCTTTAGTGTGGATGGACAGATCTGTCTGTCTGATCATCTGAGAGTCTCTAATAAAACCACCACTGATGTCTCACAGTAAAAGACATTTGCTGCCACAGACTTGTCCACTCTGTGATTTCTAAACATCTAATAGTCTTTAGGAATGCACTCTTGATCCAGTTCCACCTCCAATTAGGAGGTCACGGTATGCCAGCTTCTTTTCATGGCTGAGCTAGGACAATGTAATTTGCATTCCTCAACGCAGCAGAATGGGGAAAAAATATGTTTGGGTGTTCAGTTCATCTGATATAATCGCTGTTGAGAGCGTAACTGCCCATTTTGTTTAATTGTAATGGCCCTCCGCTGAAATGTTTTCCCCAAATTTGGAGAATGAATACGGAGCCTAAGGAATAGTGATGTCACAGCTGTGAAGCAGCTGTTTGGTCAGTTATACATGAGGCAGGTGGGAAATGAAAACTTTAATCAGCCTGCCTTCCCTAATCTGTGGATATTTCCGTAATTATTACTAAAGTCCACAATTGCTTCATATGAAATTCAGCCAGTTCTCAGCCCTAACACGTAATGTGTGGACGTGTGGTTGACACAGTCCAGCACAGGAAGGAAAACAGTGTTGTCATGAATTTGTATAGAGGAAATGTAAAAGACAAAAATCAGAATTAGAAACAATAATATATATATATATATATATATATATATATATATATACAGTATATTTATATAATAAGAAAAAGAATACAAAAGTGTACTAGTAACAAAAAGTGAGACCAAGTCATCGAGTGCATCTAGAATTTTAGAGAGTCAACGTCAAGACCAGTCTATGACATTTACGACAAAAAACAGTCCAATCTCACACCAATAACAAACAATAACAAACACTATAAAATTAACTATTTTAGTGTGAAAAAGATAGTTTTAGGAAATTCATATTGCTAGATATCGTTTAACATCATTTGTACCGTTTTTTTGTTAGGTATATTTCTTTTTTAACTCTTTAGATGAGCAGAAGGTCCATTGCATTGTCATGGCACAAGTCTGTCAGAAACTGGTATTGACTTGGGATAAAGGCAGGTTGTGTCTCCAAACCCAGTGCATCAACAGAAGAGCAATTGTAGAACTGACAGTTGTCATTAGTTACTGTGTGACATCACTTTGACTTTCTCTGCACTGTAATGGCAAATTATAGATCAATGAATGGAAAATGCTCATCACTGGTGGAAAATTATACATCCTCCGGCTCAAAAATTAAGGCTTGTCTGTCTTTCCACTCACCTTTTAACCACGTTTAACACAACACAATTTCTGTTTCCAGAGACATCATTTTGGGGAATTTCAAACACTGGCCGTTCTTTACGCCTCTGCACACATTCCTCCGGTCAACAAACACACACTGTAGTGACCTGGGCAAAAGCACTAATAGACTGCTGTTAGGGAGACTTATTTAGAGATATAGTTCTTAGCATACCTTTGTTAAACACATAAAAAAACGGGGAGCCTTGTTTCGTGTGCCCCCAGTGTTTATCTGTCTCTAAGGCGAGACAGAAATCACTCTGATAGCCTCTCGGTTCACTCAACACAAGTGCTGCTACAACACCCCTCCTTGTCCTGCGTCATCAGTGAAAGCAACGGCCCTTCTGTTGGAGGCCCCATGCTTAATTCTGTTTAGGAACTTCTTTTAGCTGTTTACTGTTTGCGCATTTCCAGAGAAACATCCCATCTTTGTTCTGACCTGTATGAGTAAAAACCAGGTAACACATACTAATAAAACTCAATAGAAACTGCAGATGTTCAAAGGAAGGCCGTGATTCAGGATTTGGCAGTGAGACTTTATAAGAAATAGCTTTTCCGTGAGGTCTTGTTTGCATGTACGGACACTCCCAGTGTTGGCATCCTCACAGTGTTTACATCAGCTGTAATGGTTTTACTGAATGATACAAGCTCATTTGCCTATAGCCTAGGACTAAGTAGGACTAAGCTTGCGTTAACAAGTCTAATCTGTTGTGGCTCATATATTAATGAGTACCTGTATCAAACATTATAAACTTTTTAAATTTTGTTGGTTTCTATTTTGTGGTAATTTAATTGATTATTTATCATTGGAAGTAATAGCACCAGTTTTGGCAAACACTAGTCACTTAACAAGAAAAAGCAACAAAACCCTCCTTAAGCAAGAATTTTCCTCCCTTGGGTTTAAAACCTCTGCAAACCCAGGCTCAGTGAGGCTGTCTGTCTGTGAGGGGCTTTTGAGTTTAGTGATATAGCCATGATTCATCTTTTCTGTGGGATTTACAAATGGTTAATGAATCCTCAAACCACCTGCTCTTCCAGGACATGCTCACTGTCAGATATTAGTCTTATGTCCAGTCCACACTATTGCTTCTACAAATACGCTTACAGTGTTGTCCTTGTCTCAAAATGCGGCATGTGTGGGTTTCTTCTGGGTACTCCAGTTTCTCCCACCAACCTCAAAACATGCTGGGCGCCCCCTGGTGGCGGCTGCTAACAGTTAATGTCTCCACAGATAATAAAATGGTAATAAAGACAAATTATCCCACCCTTTTGTGAATGCTGAAAGTCAAAACTACTTTAAACCCAGACTCAAGGATTAAGAGGCCCATGTTACTGTGTTGTTTAAAATCTTGATTCTTAATTTCTTTTGAATTTAATATTGGTTTGGGGAATCCTCTCATGAATATCTCAGACGTTTATTGTAAGATGTTAGTTTCGTGACAGTCTGGGCTTAGACTGATGCTGTTGAAACAGTCCTTTAAGTGATTGACAAAGACCGGCGATGCACATGACATGCAACTAGAATGAACCGCCAAAGCACCATTGTAAGTTTAAAAAAAATACTATACTATAGTTTTTGAGCATTTTGTAGAAAACTGTATAAACTGTCACGATCTATTGAGCCTCAGCTTGTTTGTGCTGGAGGCCACTTCCTGCTTGTCGTGTTCCTTCATGTTATGTTTTTGGAGATACAGTGGGACAGCGGAGGCTAAGTGTTCATGTGATATATCTTAACAAAGGGCGACTCTGTAACTCTGAGAACTCCGCAGTGCGTTTGCTCTCAGAGGGAGAAATCCATTGTTTAGTAAATCTGTCTGGCAAAACAGATGTTATAAAATGTCAGACATGTCGAGTGTTTACACAGCGCTTCCTTATTTGTAGTTTCATGTTTGGCATTGTGTCCCCTAGATTTAGACTCAAAAGGGTCTTAATGCAAGCTACTGTGCTGCTGTTTGTATAGACTAGACTTATTCAGCAACAAATATATAAAACATGGCCCCAGATAGTTGAACAGATAGCTTTTCTTTTTCACATCTGGGGCCTCCAAACTATACACTGTATATCAAAACAAAAGCTCTAATCCTGGCCCACATCCAGTCTAAAGCCCAGAGATAAAGCAGAGGTCCTCTGTTCATCACAGAGCCAAATGTAGGAAAGTCAAGGAAGGAAGGAAAAATCACTTTCTAGTGGTTTGTGAACTCATTACCACGACCAGACTGTATATAGAGTGAGTTTATGGAGAGTGTAAATAGACCAAATATAATTATCCGACAGAAAAACCTTGACGTCATGAAGAAATGCTCATGTCTTTTCTCCATCACTCGCTGAGTTTGACCAAGAACATAATGTTAAGATATTCTTTTAGATGCTGTGATGATGATCTGGTATTTTATCTTTTATTCTAGTCATCTTTGTGCACTTATACTGGAGCTATCTTTTATCATCTCTCTAACAGCTGCTGTTCTTAAAGTAGGACTTCTCTGTTACTTATTGATAGAACCTACTGTGTCTGTAATATGGATGAGATGAGAGTAACCTTGCAATTTGTTCTAAAACCCGGTGCCACTGTTGTTTTTTGTTTCCATGGATATGTGCATGCTTATTACGCAAAACTAGCTTCTGCACAAATTGACAAGAGACTTTGAGAGGGCTCTGTTTACACTGGCAGGACTTTTCAAAAGGCCTCAGCAAGAGCATAAAAGCTGACAATTCTCAGTTTTCTACTCAAACTCTTTCAATCAGGGTTGCATGGTTCTGGTCAACACTCAGACCTTCTGTGTGGAATCTGCATGTTCACTCTGGATCCAAAATGGTTGTCGGTCAATGGCCAGTGTCAGCCCTGCGACTAGGCATTGCCAATGATAATCAATTAAATTAGATTTGATCTGACTGCTTTGTGTCCAAGTTGAGCTTTGACACAACTGGCTTTCTAAAGTTTGCCTTAAAGTTTGCCCTCAACTTCCTGATTTTGTCTCCAGTACCTTTTACAGAAAATTGTGAAGGAAAAAACGCCGCAATGTCATCAGTAATGACATTTCTGTGGCATGACCAAACACATTCAATTTTAAGTGTTTCATTTCTTAAAGTGACTTTTTTTCAAACTCATCCATGACTGGAATGTTTTGTCATCTTCATAGTTTATTTAGCTCTCCATAAAGGTTATAAAAGTGAAACCTGTCAGGATAACGCTAACTACTTTCCTCCTCGGCACAGTTTAGTGAAGAAAAGCTGCCACTGTAACATCAGAAATCCTTTCATGCTGATAAACAGTTGCTTACTTTGGCCAAAGGTCACATATTTCCTGCAGCTAACCAAAATATTTACTGGACATTCGATGAACCAATCCCCAAATATATCTCTAATGCTTCCTCTGGAGTCAGCGCTGATACAAACCAGGCTTGTGTCGGGCCGCTCTGTTGATGGGTTCTCCCGGCAACAGCGGGACACCAGGAGACTTCAGGGTGCTGACCCCAATAAAAGCACATAAAGCAATGGAGATAGGTTGAGATGTTGACGTACACATGCACGTGCTTTCAGAAAAGTGGAGCATGAACTCTCACGACTCCGTGACCTCACTTCAACACATACTTCTGAATGTCTGTCTCCAAAATGCCACCTTTTACAGACTTTTAATGGTTTATCTGTTTTATCTTAGACATATTTTCTGTGAGTTGTTCCACACTGCCAATCATTTTTAATAGTTACGGTAAAGTACTGTCAAATAGTAAAAATAAATCTTGATCAAAGTATATCTCGTTAGGAAACATACATTCATTAATTTGCATAAACAGTTGAAAAACTACAATTAAATAACATTAAATTGAAGTTTCTGTAAACTCACATACTCGTAATTTCTGTTAACAGTAAATTAAGATTGTATTGACAGGTAAATACTGTAAAAACAATGGATTGTGCCATAAAAAATAGTTACTTGCTATATAATGTTAGGTTGTAATTTATCGTAATGTCTTTTATGATGTCCCTGTGTGATTTCATATGTACCACAAACAAGAACCTGAACAGATAGGCTTAAGACTAGGGTTAGTTTTTGGAGCCCTGCCTAACTTTTTGCCCCCGAGGCACGTGAGTGAGCGTGCAGTTGTAACGTTTTTTTCTGTGATGATGATGATGTTGTCAGTCATCAGCTTTAAGCTCCTTAGTGTCTGTGGGTCACTGAGAACATGTCAGGAGCTGTGACTTTTTAATTTAATCTTCTGCACCGTCATTACATGAGGATGCCATATTGTGACACAATGAAAGAAAAAGTTTACACTAGTGTTCACCTGAGCACGACGCTGATATATGGGGCTGTTTCCAGATGTAGGCCAGTGGTCAAGACCAACACTCCAAGGCAATAATGTTTCATAGTTATACAGCCTTTTTGACGGTCTGTTCTGAGCTCGTGTGAGAAGCACAAACAGCACCACCTGCCTCTGGCCACATTCCCCATCTCTCAAGCATCTCGCTACATTTCTGTGGGTCAGAGGTCACTGTGTTGGACGTGACTGTGTACTTAGGTTGACACCAGACTAGGACACAACATCTTTTATGTCGAATCTCCATAAATATTCGAGACGGCTCATGGAAGTTAACAAAGACGCTCATGTGCTGGAAGCCTAAATCACAAACACTAAAAGATCTCTAAAAACTGTTAAAAAAAGAATTTCATAAATAAATGTTTCACCTTTTTCATGGTGTCTTTTGTGAAATAGCTCCAAAATAATCCCTCTCCACACCGCCCTGTCCCGGCCCCAGCAGCAGCCCGACCATGATTTGAAATGTGTGTGTTGTTTTATGGCCCCATGTTGCCCGTGTTCGGTGAGAGAGGTCATGTTTGTGTGGATATCAACAGGATTTACAGTACAATAGCCACCAAGTCCCCCCTGCTTTGATCCACTATGTGACGCGGAGCCAGAGTTGAACCTGTTTCTACCAGGATCCACACTGCTTTTGGTCAAAGCTCTTAAAGAATTCAGGGAGTTATAAAAATAGGAACGGCAACCATTGTCATATTTTTGTAAGCCATGGTTAGAATCATGGGTGTCCCAAAAATAGAAGTAAAATATAAGATTTTTAGTTTGAATCCCAGTCCAAGTTGATTTGACTGTAACTCTCACTTCAAAACTCAGAAGTGCTGGTTTATTTTCTTGGGAGTGGGGTATCATAAAGACAGCAAACACCACTATTTGTTCACAGACCGTGACCTTTGCTTATACCTGAACTATATCACCATAATCCCTTCCTGATGATGAAAACCTGATGAATCAGATCCTGAAAGCGCCTGCTGCATGTGTTTAGATACACCACCGATAAGGCCCATATCGCCGCTCCAGCCTCCTATCTGCTTCCTGTATCGGTTTAAGCTATTATTTGTTTGGGAAAGGATCAGCACCGGCCCCGGGGAGCCATCCTGAAGTCTGTGAAAGTCTGTCACGGTCACGGCTGTGGAATGCTCTGCAGAAAGGAAAATCGGCTGAGATATGATTATTAATACAGTCCTGGATATAATATCGGGGTCCCACTGGGAATGAAAAAAAACGCTGAAACGCGTTGAAAGGTGTGTAATAACTGTTGTTGGCAGCAAAGCATCTCTTATACAAGATTTATAAAAAAAAAAAAAAACTAAGCATTTGTCAAACTGGGTTTGACAAGGCTTACACTGGAGTGACTAGTAAGTCATACAAACTCCTTTTGATTGATTTATTCATTCTATGCATCTGATAAGATTTAGTTGGGTCTCTGTGGATTTAAGTCAGATTTTCAGGGTCAGCACAGTGTTAATTTTGACAAGGAATTTTAATTTTGTTTTAGTTGTAGTCATTTTATCTGTTTTAGTTTTAGTCTAGTTTTGGTCGACTAAAATTAAAATAGATTTAGTAAACTAAAATTAATAAAAAAATAAAATAATTATAAGGTAATAATTTTGACCTTCTGTATGAGACACGACTTTTTTATTAAAAATGGTTTCAATCAATAAAAAACTATACCAATAGTACAAAACCTTGCTGTCTATTTTAATATAAACACAAATACATCAATGTGTATCAAAGAGATGTGAAATACACCTGCATAGCTTATTTTAAATTAAATTAAATAAATAAATGTGCAATTGTCAAAAAGAGGCACAACTTGCTTTTGTCTCGTCTTTTATTCGTTGAAAATGTGAGTCTATTTAGTCATTGTTTTAGTCATTATGAAGTGTTTTTTTATTTAGTTTTTAGTTTTGTTTTTTTCCGCAAATACAACGAAATTAAAACTGGGTCAGTATCAGCGGAGGGTGAATAATCCGTCTCTGAACTCACCTGGATAAACATTATCTGCATTGCAAACATCTGCTTGAATTGTAATGTGATGCTATGCCATGTTTCAGACACTCACAGTGTTTGAAAAGTCACGGTCAATGGCTGAGGACAGCAGTCAATCAAGCTCCAGTGAAACCAGTGGATGTTAGTCCTGAGTTTGCATTTGTAGCTCTTTTATTTCTCTGCAAGGGCTAGTAACGGGTTTCCACATTCCATATTTTTATTGGTCCAAAGGTCCATCTTGTAAATCTCTGTGATGAATGTCTGATAAATGTAATCAATGCTTTCCAGTCTGCATTGCAGCCTGGCTCCATGTAACCTATTTTTTATCTCCATACTAGATGTCTGCCATTCTGCTGATGCTCTGATGCTTTTGCCGGTTGTGTTTTGATGTAATGACAGAAGATCTTGGACTATTTTTTTTCCCTTTGAGAGGGAATCTTAATGTAATCTCCTGACTTATCTGAACTATTGAGTTTATATTAAACTGAAAGGTTTATGAAAAGTAAACATGGACCAAACCAGTTAAGGGTGGATGGAAAAGCACTGTTTCTTCTTCGCAGAGATCTTCATTTAGACTTTTTGTTCTTTTCTGAGCCGCCTGTGTGCTTCTTTAAGCTGCTTCCTTTCTTGGAGCTTTAAAAGCGAAAACGTGCTGCGTGTGAACTGCCAGGCTATGTCCTCAGAAATCGTTCGGAGCCCTTTGACTACAGCTCTGTTCAGCACGTTGAATCAGCATCTCTGTTGTTGGCATTACATTGACACCTCATTGAGTAACTCTGCCACATGTGCTCCATCTGTTGGGCCTGTTGTTTGCTTGAGATATGTTCCTTACTTCTGGTATCTGATATTTTTATTGACGCACCATGGGAGTCTAAAAGTCTTTTCTTTCTTTGTGCAATGAAGTCACATTCAATGAACGGGCTGAGGAGGCCATGGGCGCAGCTCCGAAGTCTCTGAAGCCGATCAGCGTGGAGTCGCATCAAAGAAAAAATCTGACTAAAGAAATGAGTAATTCCCACAAAAAATCCGGCACAAGCGCTTCCTTCAGATCCTTCGGTTTAGAAGATCTGTACTAGGTCTGCGTGGCATTAGAAAATGACATTTCTATATTTTTTTGTAACTAATGGGTTACACAATGAAGAAATAAAGATGAAACCTCAGTGTGATTCATTTTCCAAAGCAATTTCTACAAAGAGTTTACACTTCTATAAAAGAATGTGAATATGCATTTTACTCTAAGGATGTGACTTGAAGAGAAAGGATTGTGGTTAGAGCTTGGCAACAAAATGAGCCTGTAAGAAAAGTAATATGGTAACTATTTATCTGCGTTATAAATGTTTTGGAAGTTACACAGAGGCATAGCAAAAACTGATAAAAAATAAAAAAACATAAATGGTAAAGGGCTTAAGTCCGTGTACTTCCTGGACAACAGATTACTGTCTTGAAATGAGAAACCACAATTGAGCCGATTTACCGTTCAGAAATAGGAAACCCAGAAATTACCTTTTCATTTTTTGGTTTTAAAAAATGTGAATTAGAAAAACCAGCTGTTGTTTGATTTTCACAAAAATCCTTCAACCAGACAGTTCAAGGACCGGCTCTGATTGAGTCGCTCTGATCTGTGGAGGTGCCTCCTCGGTTCTCAGGGGCTCATTCAAACTCAAATGTGTCTTAAATTAGCAGTCAGCCTTAACTATCATTAGAAATTATAGAAGTAGTTTAGGATAATATTCAGACTTCACTTGGTGGTGCTTGTTTTTATAAAAGAGTTTTAAAGCACTGTTAAGGAGCACTGTCATTTTCTTCTGGGGTCCGATTATCCCACTGCAATAGACTTGGAGACAAAAATTGTTGGAGTTGGTTTCCAAAGCTTGCTCGACATGGCTTGTTGCTTGACAAAGGAGACATACAAAGCAATTTTTTTTCTGTTAGGCAGGTTTTATACTGAGCCTAAGTAAACTCCTTAGCAAATAATGTATACCATTAGTCAGACATATTTTAACATTTTCAGACACATGGATGGGTATAATAAAACTATTTCAGATGTACATTTACCAGTGCCTTGTGTTGCTTTGGAGAAATAATTGTAGGTCCTGTTTTTTTTTTCATGTTCATGTCCAAAACATGAATATATTTTGACTGGAAACACAACTCTGAAGTCTCCTGGATAAATAAATGATAAAAAACAGTGAGTTTAGCCCAGTCATAAATTTACTTGCATATCTAATTAAACCTTGTACATGACCAGTCAACCCAAGTTTGTGCCAACATCTGTTTTGTCTGTTGATGTTTTCACATTATTCAAAAGCCGCTACAAATCAAACTTAACGTCTCTCGTAAAGTGCAAAAATTAAACCCAGCGAGCGTTTGATAATTATCATTAAATTACCAGAAGTGAGCTCAGCTGCGTGGCCTGGTGCCAGCTGGGTTTCTATGTCGCCCGACCAAAGACTTCTCACTAAGCCACCAATCATTTGCTACAAAGCCTCGGGGCCGTGTTGGTCTGTTTGCACCGGCTTTGATTTACGTTCACTTGTAATTGACTGGTGTTAAGTGGCACAGGTATGCAAAGCTTTTGTGACCACCGTAAGATTTCAGGAGACGATATCTGCATGACTAAATCTGTGCATAGGACACGTCTGTACACAGCACAAAACAAATTTTCGGGAATCTCCAGAGGTTTTCTCATTGTACAAAAGGTCGCATTAAATGAAAAGGCGATCGTGTGGCTGTGGTCAGTAAACGGTGAGATGTGAGAATGATATTGTGAGATCATGTGGCTCTTTTTGCCTAGATTAGGGTCTTATTGTCAGGATAAAAGGCAATTATTGGACGCTGCCGTTTAATCGAAGTGTAATCGAACGCCGCTGCAGATGCTGCGGATACTGCGGATACTACAGTCTGGTGTTTACGGCAAAGGAAAAAGGAATGTGAAGAATGTCTGCCGTCTGAGTTTCTCCCTGAATGAAAGGTGCTCATAAAACGTGTCCCTGGCAACAGCGGAAACTATCTCCAGTTCAGACCGTGATGCTGTGAATCCCCGAGAGAGTATAGTTTTACAGACACAATGAAATAAAATAACCATTATATGTAACTGACATGAATTAACTGAGAACTGTACAGTGTTTATTACAGAAGACAGTCTGCTCTATGAGGGAATGTCTATGGGTGGGAAGGATAGGGGGTTAACATAGCATTGTAAAGATCAACATGCTTAATTTTGACCTAAAATTATTTTGACAATCTGCAAGATAAGAATATACATTAGAATCCTTTTGTGATTTAATAACAGATTAACTAATTAATGCACAGTAAAACCTGTAGGATTTTAATATGTTGTCAGTCTTGGGGAAAATAAACAGGTACATTCAGTCAAAACCATGATTACTTTGCAGAACAATAACAGCATATCCCAAAACATGTAATCAATGAGCAGAATCCAGAAAGTCTACTTTTCGTATGTAAAGATTTTCTGATACACGACACTCGTGAATAATGCACGTGGCACAGCAAGGTTGTGAGTTTCAAACGCTGGCCGGCCAGTTCCAACCTTCTGCCTTCCTGTGAGGCGTCTGCGTGTCCTCCCTGTGTTACTGTGGGTCTCTCCGGGTACTCCGGCTTCCTCCCACCGTCCAAACACATGCATAGACAGGTCAACTGGCAAATCTAAAGTATCTGTCTCAGAATGTCCGCTCAGCGACTGACTGGGTACAAAGAGTTGAACAGATAATAAGAGACAGTCACTCAAATGCATACTTTATTATAAATGAGGAAAGGGCAACATTAGACAGTTGGAAGAGAGTGGGATAGGAAAGATAATTAAGTCATTGCCCTGTGCTTAGTTTTAAATCCCTTCACTAATTTTAACACATTATTCTCCTTCTTTCTGTCTAATTCAAATTGCAGATGTCATTTAAATATACACTGTATTTGAATTGGGTGCAATCACTATAGGGTTTATTTTCCCTTTTTGGAGGTATGTTCCATGTCCTGTGCCCATGAAAGCAAAGCACTCACGTTCCCCGCCTTGTGACTGGCCACTTTGCTCCACTTACGAGCTTCTTCTGCACAGTTAATTTAGCAGGACTTGGAAACGCACACAGCTATGCGGCGACACTAATTGAATGACTCACATAGGCTTGTCAAATAAATACATTTGTACTCAAGGCTAAACCCATGTGATATTTGTTTTCTTTATTTTTGCAGCGATAACACATGTTGTGACATTTACAGGTCTCCGATTGTTAATAAAGAGGAAAGAACAGGAGACAGCAGTTGTATGGACGGCGCTGGTTTTGGGAGGCTTAGCTACTGTGAGTAAAGCTAACACTTAAAAAAGAGCTTTGCGGAACAATTATCTTAAACAATACTGCAATAAACTTATCAAAAGTAGTTACTGTTATCTGCCTTTGTCAATAAACCATAAACAACCCATATTGACTTGAACATATAATTGTTAAAGGCACATTTGCACTGGCCACATTGGTATTGCACACTCTTAGAGGTGTCCATCAAAAGGGGAGGTGTAACATATCACTTTTGAAACAGATGTTTTCCGGTTTAGAGTCTAAATTAATCACGTGCAGAAGTTGTGACCTTCAACCTCTCAAGCCGCATCAATGTCTTGCTGCTGTAACTGCACCTCACTGTACTTTATGACTTGAGTATTTGTCTGGATGTTGCTGGAATGGGCTGCACTATCCCTAATATTCTGACCTGCTCCTCTGAAATACTGCTGCGGCCAATGACTGCAAACTACCCTCCTGGGGTAAATAAAGTTTTCTGATTCTGAATCTCTTACACCACTGTCCATGAGGATTTTTCTTGGTCATCTCAATACATTTACTTTACTTCAAATATGATTTATTTCTCATTTATTTATGTAAGTATTCCACCCTGCATGTGAATGCTACAGTTTTCACTGAAGCTTAAACTAGCACACAAACTCATTACAGTCTTGTAGATCAGATCTGCTTCAAAGGTTTGAGACTTGTTTTTTCTTTAGTCTTTATAACGGTGTGTGGCCCTGTTTTTTTCTAACAATAACTTATAAATAATATATATGTACGTGAGCGTAAACATAAGTTTCCTTCAAGCAGAGGGTACAAAGTTCTTGTTCACTGTGCGACTGGTGTCTGTCACTACTTGCAGCCTCCGTGCACTTCTCATTTATCTTTCTTTGAGGTTTTCTGTTGCTAGAGTAGAAAATATCAACAATGTTTGCTATGCTGAGTATTGCCTTCAGCAGAAATCTAGGTTTGGTATGATGGGCCACAGAAAACACATATCATCAAAACGCCACATCCGTGTTGTGCTAACCTCTGCTTGGGACAGACGCCTTGTTTAATTTGGCCTGTTCATTGTTTCAGATTTGCGTTCTTCTTTATTTCTTGCTGGTTCTTGATGTTGTCCAGGACTGGTGGGGGGATGTCTGGCGCTCTGAGGGAATATCAGGTCCAAACACAAAACTACAAGTCCCGGAGCGTTGTCCACAGAGCTGCTGCACTCACAGTCTTTGGACTCTCATCACTAATGACAGAGCAAGATCCCGCTTTTATAATTGTGTTTGCATTCAAATTACAGCTTGCGTGCCGCTACAGGATTGGCTCATCGCTTCAGATTTGCTCGGGGGAACAGCAGGAAGCCACAAGCTCTGAGGCAATGTACTACACAAACACATCAATTTAGAAGTAAATATAAATTTTTGCATATAACTTTCCCTTTTATTCCCATGTTTTTCTTTTGAGGAATATATCATTTTCCATTTTGGTCGCTCGTTTAGACAACCACACCATGTTTCATAAAGAGTTGGCCATGTTCAATGCTGGCATCTCCACACATTTCCAATGCATTCAACACATGACCACATTTTGCGGTGGTCTTGGCTATAATCTAGTTCATATTATTTCACACAATTGAGGGTGTCATAATAAAGTTTTTCCATTGCATCGGAAATTTGAACAATTTTTATTGTTTCAGAAATTGAGTCTAATGGGAGAAGGCATATTTGTGAATTGTTGGAGGAGAGCAGCCAGTGGAGCGTGTCCGTAGCATGTCGTATACAGTAACTGTACACAACAGGTTTGAATAAAACGAGTTAGAGACGTTTAGAGAAGTTTGACCTTTAGTGGCAAAGTATTCCATCATAAATTTTTATTATAATTCCCTAAAGGCATTAAAGAGTTACAATAATCCAGACAGTTTTTGTCATTAATAGGACAAAGGTAGTCGTATTGTTCAATTAATAAAACACATTAATTAAATAGTTTATATTAATACCTAAGTCAAATGTCTGTGTTTTTTTTACATGTACACTAGAGTCACGTGTCTAACGGCAACAAAAAAATTGTTGTTGAACCCGGTCTGGTCATTTGCCCAACGTCATTCCCTTATCTCACCCATTTCTTATCTGACTACTATCAAATAAAAAAGGCAAAAAAAAAAGGCATTGACTAATGAATACAGAGGGAAAGAGACTTTGTTTCCTAAAGTTCACAACAGTATATATAGTTATAGTTATAGTATATAGTATCATATAGTTCACAAACTTGTTTTCATGTTGGCAGAGCTTTTGCCTGATTCACGGGCTAGTGCTAAAGCTATTTCTCAGGTTTTCTCATGTTTTTAATCACAATAAAGCTATAGCCTCTCTGTCTTAATGCCATATACAGTATTTTACAATTTTTAAAAGTCACTGGAAGTGTTATATCTATCAGAATGGGTAGGATATGACCCAATGACATTGATAAATCAATGACCCGCTGATTTAGGAGATTATTGTGACGTTACTTTGAATACTTTAAAATTTGCATCAGGTTTTTCAGACCCTTACCCTCAATAAATGTCAACAGGAAAACTTACTATATTTTCCGAAAGTTGTGTTGTGAGGTCTCAAAATGATAATAAACTGTCCCAAAGCGTCATGTGAGTTTATCTGATATCTGAGATCTGCTGCTGCTGTAGATCAAAGCAGCAGTCACACACTGAGAGGAAACATTGTTAGTGCGTGCGATACCGTGCCGTTGGCCTATTTGCTGCATGTTCTGAATAACAGGAAGTCAGGAGAAATGAGTTCTCCCATAAATACATCGGCCTTGATCGTATTCTGGGGGTAAACTTACATTGACTTCAAAGGCAGGAATGTTAAATTGTGATCAAGTATCGGGGTCCAGGGGCAAGGACATAAGTGAGCTGTATTAAATCCTATTACCACTTCATAAATGGGGCCATGTTTGCTTTGTGTTTTCAGAGCAAGGATCTGCTCATGGACAAGAAGAGGTAAGGAAGAGCAGACATACAATAGGTTAAACTGTTTCGGACTAAAGTTAGTTATTTTATTGAACGGTTACTTGTAGCAGGACTACACAATATTTGGCAATGTTAGTAGTCCTCCAAATAGATCCGTAAATCAAACTACGATTTTGTTTAGTTCTGATTTAGCCCTAGTTTTGACAACTGGAAGTTAGTCCTATATTAATTGAATTTCTTCATGAATTTGAATTCAATAGCACTTTTACTCTGTTAAAAGGGATCCAGTTTTTAGTCAAGACCAGACTGAGGCCAGAGTACACAGATATTAGAGCTTTGACCAAGAGTTAAGGATCTCCCAAATATGACCAGTTATGACATATAATAAGAGCTTAAAAACTGGTTCAGAAATGAAAATACTGCCAATTAAACAAATTATAATGGAATTTCCAGGTCCAGAGCCTCTTGGTTAGTATCTTACTCCAGACAGACTTCTCTACAGTCCACACCAACATGTTACTTAATGAGCACACAAGGTTTTGCTGAACTGAGCATGCATTTCAGAATTGGAGTGGGGTTTTTTTGTACAGTACAGTCATTGCTATTTTGTATTTTGTCATTGCTAATACCAAATAATACAACATAGGTTTCAGCTAAATGAGGATTGTCAGCCTTCTAAATGAACCAGAAGGTAATTTAAAACCCAGTGGCACATGCTACATAGAAACATCAGATTTTCTCCCTAATGTTTTGTTTCGACTTGAACACCGTTGTCTTGAACCACACAGACTTGAGGCTGTTCAAGTATCGACATTTTTCGACATTCTCTGTGATCACCGCTGTTTGTTGTCTGTGCAGCATCTGCTTTGTATTATGTGTTTCCCTTTTCTCACGTTGAAGTCTTTTAGCCTGATTGCATAACACAGGATAAACGGATCATTAGGACTGCCATTACCACAGTCAGATGTGTCAAACAGGAAGTACAGTAACTTGTAGATGAGATAATGGGATAAGACCCTTCCATTGATAATATAGAACTGAGTGGACTGAGTTCATTTATTGAGTTGATGATCTCCAGGTTTATTTCCATTGTGCTTATTAATAGGAAGCCTGTGATACATGTTTTTCTTTCCTTGAACATCTAACTTGCACCATATTTGTGTTTACGTGCTTCTGTCTCCTGAAGAGACCCTCGACGGGCCACAGGCTACAGAACACTCACAGAAAAGAGAGTAGATGACAGACTAATCAGAGGCTCTTCACCTCATGACCTGTTAGTTCTGAGCGTCTCTGAGGCTAGTGAAGAGAAGTGTTTATTGACATCAGTTCTGTTGATAGTGGGGTCAAATCACATTTTAAAAACTGTAGATGCTTTTTGTTGAGTGTTTATCAGCACATGTGAGCACAGAAGTTAGCATTAGAATTACTGTCTCAGTCAAATTTTTGCTAAAACTGTGCCTCTGAAGCATGTTTTAGTGTTGTCCTGAAATCGAGTCACTAATTCTATCAAAACCTTTAGGGACCAAGGATGTCACATAAGACATAACAGTGGGTAGATCTATAGTTGGAACAAGTCCATGTTTAGTAACAATGACAATATTATAAATGAAGTGGGTGGGCAAAACAAATGTCATAATAAACATGTTTGGATGTGTTCCGTGTTAGTGAATCTACTAAGAATGGTAAATGCTGTGCCAAACTATGCTTCTTATGAGTGTCTCTTTACTTTCCTCAATTCTCACAAGTTCACAAACTAAAATCCATCTTGTACTGCTTGACGAGCCAGGTTAGCCATCTCTGCTGTTGATTAGCCTTCTATTGGACCGGTTTAACACAATTTAGTGTCCACAGAGTCCACAGTAATGTGGTTTTGTTTGATACTTACTACTTTTATTTTAGGGTTAATAAAACTGAGAATTTTGAAAACGCTGCAGACCATAGTTAGGGTTGTGTTGCATTGTGGACAGATAAAAACAAAGAGTTCCTGCACTAGTCTTCTCTGACTTGTTGAACTGAACTGCAGTTCAGATAAAAGATACATTATTAAACATTCATTGTTTTATGTTATTATGAAAAAATAATAGGTTTAAAGACACCATAAACTCTCCATTGTACTCTGCAATGTAACCTTTGACCCCTGTTCAAGTCTTTGTGCTTTGTAGTCTTTGTTGAAAGTCGCACGTCCCTTTTTTGAACAATCCAACCAAATTTTAATGTCTGTTTTTTCTTATGTAAATTATACTGTATTATGTCGCTGAGATTTGAACTTTAATCAGAGATCCTGGAATGGGATCTGAGCAGTTGAACACTTTTGATCCCCTCTAAGAGTTTTATGTAAGGACACAGTTTACCTTTGATTGGGCTTTAATAGGTCACCAGCAGGACTGTAGCCCGTTTTGTTACAACATATTTTTAAGTGCTCACATTTTAAACACATAGGCTCCGCTCTTTGTCTCGCACATCAGAGAGCTGGTAATGGACTCCATGGAGAATGGGCTTGTTGTGCACCTGACCGACGTGGGACCGAGAACAGAGGCTAGACCGGAGAGGAGTGATCAGAAGATTCACTGCGATCTGAGAGAAGGGATTAGAAAGTGACCTGCCAGACTCTGAAATCAAGGACAGTGTGAGTGACGCCCAGATTGGCCAAAAGGAAAAAGGCTAGTGACAGTAATCCTTGGGAAAATGTGGGCCACAATGACACGAGACTCCAACAGCTTTCACAGAGGAAGAAAGAGTGGTTTGAGAAGCAAAAAGACACTTCCTCTGTCTGCTGTTTTTTTTTTTTTGTCTTTTATGAGTGAATAGAGTCATAAAGTAATAAAAGAATACAAAGGTTTTAGAGCTGACAAATGTTATAACAGTGTTATAAATGTGATCTCTGACCACCCACACATCACTTAATTCTATTGTAAAACCAAACTGACCCCCT
>JALDNG010000053.1:1595000-1760686 GCA_024349245.1 Neodontobutis hainanensis
TAATGTCAAAACATGTTTCCTTTTTCAATAGATTTCGTTATTCAACTTTTAATGCACAAATTTAAAGGACATTTATTTCACAGACAGTTAAATTCTTTGATGACAGCATGTTATGTTTTACATGATAGACTTCTTAGTCCATTACTGTCAGCCAGAGTTCAACATAAACCACATTGTTCGATCCCATTCAAATCTATAGACTGAACACTGCTGTTTAAGCTTCAGACAAGCCTCAGCCACTGTTCCTGCTCGAGGGCTTTTACACACACACTTAGCCACAATGAAAACACACAGTCATCGTGTGTAATTGGCAGAAGGTGAGCCACAATTGAGAGGAATAAGTAGCAGGAAATCAAATGCTCTCCGACGATTTTATTAGCCATGTGAGCGTGTCTGTCATCCTCCACCAAAGCGGCTTCGGCCAAACAACACAGAACAGAACCGAAATCTGAGCGGGACCCTCAACACCGACAGGAAATGAATGACATTCCCCAAAGTAAGAGGCCGGGTTTCAGGCTCTCGTTGAAATGTATGGGGTTCGAATGGAAGAGATGTAAAAATAGGTTTACTTGGATTTCCTTTTTTAATTCAATGGCGTTTTAAATGTTATTAGATGAGATAAATGTGATTTCTTTGTTGTCCGTGTGCCTAACCCAGATGTGTTCAATTAGATGAATCACAGGAAAGCGGTTGGTTGAGCGGCATGTGTAGGGCTTGAGTTCAATGTCTCATGTTTGGTACTGTTAAAGCCAATTTTAGTTCAGTTTCTTCTCGATAAGTGCATGCTTCTATACGTCACATAAATTAGTAGCTTTTTAATGTATTTTAGACTTAAACAAAACGGACAGACAAAATGTGGAGCAGGAAATACTGCTTGTGTCGAGATAAATTTAAATCAAAAAAGTCCATTCAGTACTATTTTTTTGGTTCCTACACAAAATGAACACCCAGTTAAAGCCCCATACCCTTTTGTCACCCCTGTGTCAGAAACAACTCTCCCTGGAACTCTCTGGAACATCATATGACAAGCTGGGGTAGACCAATAGGAGCGCTCCTTTTTCGAGCATGTTATTTTCTGTTGTGATTGGCCAAGGTTTACTGTTTGCCTTTAGGTAGAGGTTGTGATCGATTAAAATCTCTCATAAAAAACAGTAGATGGCAACATAAAGCCTGTTTTTTTTTTTACAAATAAAAATATAGTCTATTTAATGTCTAGTCAAGATGTCTTATCCACACTAACACAGGTCGACGCTCTCATTTGAGGAAAACACAAACTTTTGGACTAAGAAGACTAGAAGGTGTTTTTTGTTCCTGCGCACGTGTTCACAGTGAAAATAATGACATTATTATTCATTAGATGTTCTGTAATAAAAATAATGGCAGATAGAATTATTTTCTCTGGACACTTGTGTTGTTTCGGGGTAAAGAACATTAGATTGTTTGTGTGAACTGTAGTAAATGGCTGCCCATCTGTTAAGGTGTTTACATAAACCACAAATCATTTTATTGCACTATAAACATATTCATAGTCCTTCATTTGACAGCATTAGGCTCTTTACTGAAGTACTTCCCTTTGCTGCTACTGAAGCTGAAGTCCTCAGAGTCTTATAAAAGTCTTCAGAGGCCTTACGTAACAGTCGATGGGAAAGGCCCTGTCCTTAACTGGTCACGCTCCTGCCGTTGACGTCCTGTTTGCTGTGATGTCCAGGGCTCAAATGAGGGGTTATGTTTTTAGGATATCCTATCAGCAGATAAGGACTGAGGAAAGGCATTTTTCAGTGGCAGACCGACTGTAAATAAAGCTAATAACGGCGAGCAGAGAACAAATCAGCAGCAGATTAGGGCCGTAGAAGAAGAAATGTGATGGAATGTGTTCTTTTCAACACTCGCAGTGTGAGCCCATCAAAACCCAAACAACTCCCAGTGTTGGATCACCTACTGAGCACAGACTGCACTCTTAAAAAAAGTGCAGTTTTTTTTTGTATTTGACAAATACTGGGCATTGGAAAATGTACTTAAGCTTATATTATATTGTGTTTGTAGTTTGAGTGTGAATAAATGACGAAAAGAAAACGAGCAAAGTTTTGGTGACAGTCAGGTGACTAGAGTTCATTGAAACGCTAGAATAAACATGTAGTTTGAGTCATTAAGATTTGTTTGGTTTGGTTCTATTTCAAAATCCTGGATATTGTGCCTTTAAGAAACTATAGTAATAAATAATAAAGACCATTGTTAACCATTGTATTACCAGGATTAACTTAGATGTGTTTTTTTATACTCCACAATAAACCACTATAAAATTGTTATTAGTCTGAAGTTTTATATAATGGTTTCATCAAAATGAATGTAATGACTATAACTGGAATAAATCTTAAGCATCTTGGACTCATCCTCTCCTGATACTGCTATACAAGTCTGTTACTGACTGCTGTCTGACTTTCTTTAGATAAACTACCCTCTGGAAATATAATACTTATCAAAGAACAGCAAAATGCAGATGATGCTCTGTTAAACTGTCAGGATCACTGCACTCAAATGTTTCTGTCTTGAGTACAGGTCAAATCTCATTCTTGAAAAGTGCCTCTCACAGACAGAAAGCTACTCTTTACAAATAAGATAAAACTACAAACATGATTAGGCCAAGGTGAGAACCCTGAAATACTCTCTCAATCACAAATGCACTTAAGAGGATTGATGTAAAGTTTTAAACCTGTCGTCCCGCAGAATCACAGCTGGTGTGAAGCTCACTCCTCAAGGACTCACAGTCAGTGATAGAGGTTTTTTTTACAGTCACGTCAAGTGTATAGATTTCTTTCCAGTGCAGTAACAGAGAATTTGTCTGAAATCTACAGATTGACCGATACTAACTTTATATTCAGTCACATCGTAAAACGTGTCACAGCAGTTACCAGCCCAGCTCTGATTTCAGGTGTGTCCAACAAGTTTCTTTTTATTTTGCTGAAGCACTGTAAATCCAGCTAAACCCACTTGACATATTAAGTGTTGAACATTGGACAGGTTTATTCAGATTATAAAATACATTTAAGGTTTAAATTGCCTGTTACGAAAAGCCTTTAAAAGTCTATCTTTGAGTCACCTTGTTTATTTATTTATTTGTATTTTTGCTTCCTATTATTTGCTTCCTCCCACCGCCCAAAGACATCCTTGTAAAGGTGAATTTGTTACTCTATGTTGAGAGTTGAGAGTGTCTGTCCCTAAAGGCTATTACAGATAAATTATTTCTTGTTCTTGAGGTGGCAAGAACAAAATTATTTCATTTTGTGCAGCCCTGGTTTGGGAGTTTTTGCAGCGTGTTCTTGACACATCGTCTGTCGGAGAACTACTGTGTGTGGTTAATGAGGAAAAGCGAGAAGTTCTGTGTTTGAGTTTCTTAACATGAAGTATGAAATGTCCAATGTAATGACCTTTAGTGTCAGCCCTGCAACAAACTAGCCACTGTCAAGGGTGTGCCAAAGTTGCTGGGACAGACTCTGACCCCTGTCACCTCTGACCCCTAACGGGACCAAGAGGGTGAAATTTGTGTAGCATTTTAATTGTGTTAAATCTTCCCTAAACATTGACACAAACATGCATCATGTTGTACAGGTGACTGTTAATAATAAATAACAATAATGAAATGTAGAGGAGGAGCTGGACATAGCATTTCGATCAAATGTCTGAAGACAATAAGTCTTGTCATTGCTTTAGTTCACTAAAGGTATTTTACTGTGTTTGAAGCTCTGTCTTTCACTATTTCTCTGCAGGACTGGTCCATTTGAGCAGCCACTAGACCACCACTCCTAAAAACACAAAAACACTTGATACTTTGCAGGGGACCCACAAAAACAAAGCCAAGCCACTAATAATAACACATCTTAGATCTCTTTGGAACCCATTTGTGCAGGAGCAGTGGTGACGATCCTTGCAGATTACTGGTTCCTGTTTGCTTTATGCATTATTGACATACCTCTCCGACTTTCACTTAGTGTGTCTTAGTGAGGACGAAGCAGGAGCTAGGACCCATACCTATTTCTATTCTTTAGTTTAAATCCGCAATAACTTGGAATGGCTTGCAGTGGTAAAAATAGACGTGACAACATAGACCTATTACCATGGCAACATCAAAACACAGTCTGCGCTATTGGGCTTACTTTTTTACAGTCAACAAGCATCCTCATTTATAAATACATAAATATCTAAAGTATTAGCAATAAGTCAAAAATGTACAGTTTTAAATATCCAATCACTTTTGTGTTTGGTCACATCTTTCTGAATGAAGCCCATCTTGAAGCCCATTCTTGGAACTCATGTTTGTTTGTTTCCTGTTTCATTAGCGGCTCCCGTTTGACGTCACTGCACCGTGAACTGTGTGTCTAAGGCGGAAGCCTTCTGCACAAACAAGAATAGCACATACTGTCGATTAGAAAAAAAACACAGTCCTTATTTTGGTGGACTGTAAAATCAAACAGACCATGAGATAGAGGCAGAGTATCTCATTGACACCTGGTAAAATCAATGTGTAATGCTACATGTAAGGAAGTAGACATGCTTTTGTATTCTTTTGTTTTTGGGAAATGGGTTTGTAGCTAAAATAAAACTTTGTTTCACAATGACTGTATGAATTAGAATAAAGTCATGTTGAATTTTAAAATTAGATAGCATTCGTAGACTTTCCATAGAAAGCAATTAGTAGCTCAGCCTAAGGGCCTTCTGTCTCACTGAGCACTGGCACTGATCCTCACATCATTCATCCTTCTTGGAGAAATTTGACCTAACAATAACTTCCTACAGCCGAGGCGAGCCAGTCAGAAAAAGAAACATATTAAAAAGCCGTTCTCTAATGGTTTGCATAACTGTACCTCGATTAAATCCCCCACCTAATTCTTCTTACAGAGACAGTAACTTGTGTAATTCTTGGATTGTTTTTACCATCATCAAAATGAATGTCCATCTTAAAATCCCTTTTTTTCAACACTTTTTTTACTCATCTACAGCTAATGGCTTAAAGAATGAAATCTGCCACGTGAAACAACTCATCCATTCAATCTCTTTGCCAGCAGTAAAGATGGCTGCAGTTATAAACAGAGTATACACTATCTGTATCTTCGTGCTACCGGTTTAAAGACAAGACATTTTATAATCACACAATAAACCGAGCGATTAGAGAGATAAACACATCTACAAAATTGTTGGTACCCTTCAGTCAATTAAAGAAAAAATCACAATGGTCACAGAAAAAACTTTATTCTGACAAAAGTAATAATAAATAAAAATTCTATAAATGTTAACCAATGAAAGTCAGACATTGCTTTTCAACCATGCTTCAACGGAATTATTTGGAACAGGCCTAGACAAGATTGTTGGTACCCCTAACTTAATATTTTGTTGCACAAACTTTTGAGGCTATCACTGCAATCAGACGATTCCTGTAACTGTCAATGAGACTTCTGCACCTGTCTGCAGGTATTTTGGCCCACTTCTCATGAGCAAACTGCTCCAGTTGTTTCCGGTTTGAAGGGTGTCTTTTCCAGACGGCATGTTTCAGCTCCTTCCAAAGATGCTCAATAGGATTGAGGTGAGGGCTCATAGACTTTAGAATAGTCCAATGTTTCCTCTTAACCATTCTTGGGTGTTTTAAGATGTGTGTTTTGGGTCATTGTCCTGTTCCAAGACCCATGACCCGTGACTGAGACCAAGCTGTCTGACACTGGCCAGCACATTTCTCTCTAGAATCCCTTGATAGTCTTCAGATTTCATTGTACCCTGCACAGATTCAAGACACCCTGTGCCAGATGCAGCAAAGCAGCCCCAGAACATAGCAGAGCCTCCTCCATGTTTCACAGTAGGGACAGTGTTCTTTTCTTGATATGCTTCTTTTTTCCAACTGTGAACATAGAGCTGATGTGTCTAGCTTTTTTATGATTTGTTTTCAACAATGGTGTCCTCCTTGGTCGTCTCCCATGTAGTCCACTTTGGCTCAAACAACGACGGATGGTGCAATCTGACACTGATGTTCCTTGAGCATGGAGTTCACCTTGGATCTCTTTAGAAGTCTTTCTGGGCTCTTTTGTTACCGTTCGGATTATCTGTCTCTTTGATTAGTCATCAATTTTCCTCCTGCGGCCACGTACAGGGAGGTTGGCTACAGTCCCATGGATCTTAAATTTCTGAATAATATGTGCAACTAGTCACAGGAACATCTAACTGCTTGGAGATGGTCTTATAGCCTTTACCTTTATCATGCTTGTCTATAATTTTCTTTCTATTCTCCTGTGACAACTCTTTCCTTCACTTCCTCTGGTCCATGTTGAGTGTGGTACACACCATGTCACCAGACAACACAGTGATTACCTGAAGCCCTATAAATAGGCCCACTGACTGATTACAAGATTGTACTCACCTGTGATGCTAATTAATGCACACACCTTAAGTTAACATGTCCATTTGGTCACATTATTTACAGTCTTTTCTTGGGGTACCATCAATTTTGTCTAGGCCTGTTCCATTAGTTTATTTTTTTTAATAATTCCGTTGAAGCATGGTTGAAAAGCAATGTCTGACTTTCATTGGTTAACATTCATAGAATTTTTATTTATTATCACTTTTGTCAGAATAATGTTTTTTCTGTGACCATTGTGAGTTTTTCTTTCATTGACCGAAGGGTACCAACAATTTTGTCTACGTATTTATCTGAGGCTGAAGCTGATTGTTACATAATCTATTTAAGTGTAAATATTACATAACAGCAAATTGGTGGTGGTTTTGGTGGACACGCTTCTGAGATGAACCAGATGTGGGCTCGTTTAGTCTCGGGACGTACACTGGATTCATTCAGCGCCAAAGAGGGTGGGAGTATCCTGTCTAAAAGGCCTGTGTGTGTAGTGTACTCGAGGAGTCGTCTTTACAGGGGCCAGGGGCTTCCTAACTCTAAGACTGACGGCACTTTGGCTCATTATCGCGCCACAATTTTGCAGTGGAAGTGATAAAAACATGGCTAACTTTACCTGTCACATATTTAGCTTTATTTTCCATGCATCATAAAAATAGGGTTAAAGCCTTATTAAATTTTATAAATGGATTTTGACGAAGCCTTTATGAGCAGAGTAAGCATCGTACTGTGAGTGTGAGTCTGTATACGTTGGAAAAAACAGGCATACATAACTCTGTATGAATCTTTAGCCTGAACTTTGTAGACTGCTACTGTTTGCAGTGGTGACTAACAGTGGTGCGAGGAAGAAAAAATGTTAGAATAACGTGTCTCTCAAAGTGTAACTCGGCATCTAAATGTGCTATATAATCAGTACAAATATTTCCAATGGACCACCAGGACATGTGTGTAACAAAGAGTAGAAATAAGTACCCCCAAGAAAACTGACTTGGATATATATATATATATTTTTAATCCAGGACTTTTTTTTGCGAGGAGCCATGGCATCAAGAGTCTGTAAAGTCTATTACTCCATGACATAACATTGGCTCCTGTTCAGAGCCTGGAGGTGGACCAAAGGACAGTCTGTGATGCTTCTGTTAAGTACATATTTTTCATCATTGAAGATTTATAATAAAGCAAAAGGTAAGGTTAACAGCTGAATCCGGCTGCATTTTCTTAATCTGGCAGAAATTCAGCTTCAAACTGAAAGATTTGGTGTGTTTGCCTTGAGGAAGAATGTCATCTGTTTCAAAGAGCTCCAGGACCAACATCAATGATGGTCGTAAATCTCCAGCTTCCCTCGCTTCTATTGTGTGCCCTTTTCAAAGTTATATTTCTCTGATGAAGAGACAGGATGAGATTCTGAGTGATACTTGCTCCCTCTGAGCGGCTCTGTGCTCTTGTACCTTTGGGAAGCAGATGCTGTGGGGAACATCAGTCTAGGATGAGATATGAGAGGGGCCAATGTCTGTTTACAGGCCACAAACTGTCTAAGATCGTTTGTGAGTCAAGCAGATAGTTTCATCTGCCAACCAGCTCGTGTGAAAACCTGTTTACTGACAGCACAGATTTGTTTTTTTTCAACAATGAGTTGGCCTACGGGGCTTTAGATTTGAATGTTACAGATAATTATTAGGCTTCTACATGTGATAGTTATTTTATCTATGACTGTTCACTAAGTGGGTTTAAACCAAAGTAAGTTTTGAGTCTGACCACAAATTTTCCATGAACCACACTGAAGGTGATAGACTGTCTATCCACATTTATTATTATAAATTTCTGTAGTATTTCTGAAAGCCACAAATCTAAAATAATATGCCAATACTTTGCTCTGATCATATGAAATTTAAAAACACTTCAAGACAGTATTGTGTAAGAACATGTATCTGCAACAACCTTTCTGCACAGCACATCACAGAACTCTGAATTACAATTTCTATCACTTTCAGTTTCTAGCAGCTACTGGACCACCACTCCTCAAAACACAAAAACACTTGATACTTTGCAGGGGACCCCCAAAAACAAGCCACTAATGACAACACATCTTAGATCTCTTTGGAACCCACTTGTGCAGCAGCAGTAGTGACGATCCTTGCAGATTACTGGTTCCTGTTTGCTTTATGCATTATTGGCATACCTGTCCGACTTTCACGTAGTGTGTGCCAGCGCTGCCGTTAATACAAGCCTCATTGTGCACAGCTTAGGCCACTGCTGTGTAGGTCTCACTGATATGTTTTTCTGTTTGTTCTCAGGGAGCGCGTGAGGTGCCCCCTAAAGATTCGGTTTGTGTTTGTGTGAAAAGCAGTTTTACCGCAGGCTTAATGCAGCTATCTAAACATTTGTGTGGGAATGAGATACACTCAGATCCGCTGCTCATCTAAAGTTTTTTTTCCTGTATCCTTTGCCAGAGTGTTACACAATCGCTTTCCCTCAGCGATTTACACATTGAATTTTTACTGAAAAATTCCGCTTAAAACAACGGGGAGACTTCTTATTCATTGCCACCTGCCAAATGACTCCACACTTTGCAATGACCATATTTCACTAATTTCTAGGAAAACAACTAAATCTCCTTCTTGTAGTAATCTATTACTCCATGGCCTGCTGTTTTGGAATTTCAGTAAATGCGAGACAGTTATTAAAACCATTACTTCCTCTAGAAAAGCTCATTTACTCACCATATTTTAGTCTGAGTCATGGTCAAACCAGGACAGGTCACACAGAAGGACTCATCACTTTATTTTACGACTTGTTATACAACATAATGATCTGGTATTGTAGTTGTCGGCCTAAATTCAATGTGCAGCTGTTTTATTAGTTAGGAAGAAGACATTAAAGGGATGCGAGTATTACATCACACACGGTTATATAACTTCGGAGATTGGTACCAGCTTGCAAGGTAGTTTATGTGGAGATGAGACCTCTTATAAAACACTGCTAAAAATACAGGCCTCAACAAGCAGCTTTTAGAAAATCAAATGGGATTTTTAAAATACTTTTTTAGACTGACAGCAGATAGTGAGGGGCAGTGAGCTTTATGTAGAGTCAAATGGAAGTAGTAGGTCTATGAGGTTAAGTTAATAAAACACCACCTTGACTGAAGTGTGTTGTAGCTCAATTTTGCAAAGCTGCTTTTAAAATGTATTATTTCTAGATTTGTGCACATCTAGAAAGGATTAATTTAAGATGCAGTGTGTAGTTTCTGCTGTCGGTGTGCACCTATGGTAGCCCTGCAGGGACATTAGCTATTTTCTATGAACAAATCCAGTGAAAATAAGTCTAACTAATTGTACGTTCATTCTAAAATTCCAATAAACTAAATCAATCTGGTTCATAAATTTACAAGGCCTTTTATTCAAGATTGTGTCAAAAAAAGACAGCGAGTGAATGTGCTTCTCCTTTTGCGGTGCTCAGTTTGTTCTGCTGTGGGAACAGGAATTAATCAAACTTCCTTTAGATTCTATGGTGATATGGCCTTAAGTCAATTTCTCAAGTCAAATTAAATTTTTGGAGCTTGACAAATGCACAGTATAAGTCCTAGAATATTACAAATCAATGAAGCATAGTTTTGACTGATGCGTTCCAACAGTATACTCCATATCTTTCACCTTACCCGTTTAAATTTGATTTCATTCGCTACAATTGACTGTCATCTTGGCTGACAGAACAGGGCTGTAAACATCAGCTTTATCCTTCTCCCTTCAAGAGGCCACTAGAACTGGCCTGATATAACAACCTACAATAAATTACATAGTGTTAGTGTATATTTTCCAGTAAAGCTGAGGACTTCCTTTTGTCTGGCTGCAAACCAAAACTAAACTCCTCATCACAATTTGGTGACATTTGTGAGCTGCTTAGTGACTTTTATGATCGTTGAGTGTGGGTGACAATGAGGGCTGCTGTGTCCGCGCCTTCTGCCGACCCATTGTAGCTCACTAGTAAGCCCCCAGTGATCACATCTTAAAAAAAAAGCATCCAATGAATGTGTAAATGGCAGCCAAACAGTGCCATGACATAACCGATACATTTATTTTTTTCCTGTGGCTGTAAAACTGATGAGGGTCTTCTAATGGACTCACACAGTCCGTCTGCACACGAAAAGCCCATTAATCTTCTCTTAGCTACAAATGTGCTAAAATACTATGTGATTGGGTCACTTCAATTCAGTAGAAGCCAAAAGAAATTCCAAATATTGACCCAGTGTTACATGCGTTTTCTCGTGGGGTCAGACCGCACAAAACCTCAGAGTGCCTTTAAAAATACTAAAATAACCCCAGCTGCATTCCTGTCGTCCTCCTGAGAGGCACACTTCAGACAAAACACTGTTGTGACTGTGTTTTGATGGAAAAGCGCTACTGGCGTCTTATCAGCTTTGAACCATCAGGTCTAATCATTACTGAGTGAACGCTTGGTGAGAAAAGGCACAGGTGCATGATACAATCATAGACATTTGAACACTTGAGGCCCTTTGGATAAGGATCCAGTGGCCCATTATAAGGTTTGAGGACCATAGCAAATCTTTAAATAACCAATACTGTCTGCCAAATCTAATCAGAAAACACACATACTTGGTACCACACAATACAATCCAACTTACAATACATTGTCTATGAAAACGATAATGTGGTGATACAGCCATTTGTCTGTCAGGGATTGAAGAGATCCCTAAAGTATGTCCCCAGTTGAGGTCAACAGATCCCCACCTCCACTGCACACAGGGTTGGCGGAACACTTTTTCCCTCTCCTGTGGCGCCGGATGGTTTGCAAGAATCTCTCTGCCTTCTCCATGGCCTCACCAAACTCAACTACAACCCTGGCTGTGGTACATTTTGAGAATATAAATCGCAGGAATAAAATAAAATTAAAAAAAACAAAACAAGTGGACTGTTTATTTTAGAAGAAAAATAGTTTTATATTTTTAATCACAAACAAGGCAAAATAGAGTAATAATAATAAAGACAATAATGATTGGTTCTTGGAGACAACATATTATAATACCATAATAATCAAAATCTTACAGTTAGATTATTACACTTTTTGTTGCAGGAACAAGCAGCAACTTTTTTTTTATGATATATTTGTTGTATTCTTAAAAATACACCGTGGACTTATGTTTTCCCAGGTTTGCAAACTTCTCATGCAATGTGATCTGATGTTAAATGTCAATAGATAGATATAGTTATATAAGAGTTTAAATCAAACTGGAAAAACCCATTGACATTAAAGTCCTGGCCGTGAAAGACACAGGACTTTACGATCTTTGACAGCATTAGAACAAATAATATGCCTCTGCTAACACAGCAACCACAACAGCAGCAGCAGGCCTGCCATAGACCCAGAGGACAGGAATGTGCACCAAAACTCTTCACTATTGTATTACACACAGCAAAGCTTAAGAGACAAAACCTAATTATTTTTTTCACTTTACTTATCTGTCGATGTCAGTGAAAGCATTCTGTGAAAAGATAAACCTATTCATAACTGTAAGTGAGAAATTCCTTGATGCTTTGTTGCTATAGAAAAAATAAAACAAGTCTTCCTATCTGAGCTGTCAGCACCTCATTGTGTCCTATTGCACTGGATAAATCAAAACATGGCAACAAAGAGCTTGCAAGCAGCAGCCGAAAAATCATTACCAGGGAAGATAAAAGGCCCGGCGAGTACGTGATGTCGGGTAAAGAGTGATGTTTGGGCTTGTCATGTCACGTCAATCCACGTCTCTGCGAAGCACGCCATAACAAACATATCCTTAGTATCGCTCTGGAATCATTAGCACGCTTTAGCAGTGTTTGTTCATCTCGAGTTTCATCTTCATTTGAAAATCTGTCAAACCTCGATGTTCCGTGTTGAACACAGAACGGGAGAAGAATCTGCGCCGGAGGGGTGAACATATTTCTCACTTTAATATCTGCCCTTGCATCTGTCAGATAAAAGGCCATAATGAGAGGCGCAGCAGCTGGGAGATAATCTACAACATCATCTCACTGCATGTTCAACACCGCCAAGGGCAACACTTCTTGGCTGTCAAAGAACATACAGTACAAATTAGCCGGCAGAGTACACACTGTGTGACGTTTTGTACATTATGTTAGGGCTTCTGAGGAGGCGTGTGCTCAGAGTTGGTTACAGCGGGTCACGGCCATGAACTTTCTGGACATTTTGATGCAATAATTTGTATCAATGAGAAATGTCTGGAGGTAAAATAAAAGTGAATTTGGACAAATCCAACACTAAAAGAGAACATACTGTTAGAGTTGTGTTTCCTAACATTTGAAGCTGTGATTGTGCATCATCAAGCAACTGTCCGAATGTCTTGTTCCTGTACTGTACATGTACTCAAAAATGTTAGCATTTAGCAGAGCAGATGCAGACTGGACTTTGACGTGAGACCTCAAATATCACTTTATTAAAGGTCTCTTTTCAGAGGTTTCAAGATTTCTACTCACAACCAGTCACGACCACAGTTTATTTGTACCCTCTTGGGCTTTACATCATGCTTCCATTCACCCATTCACACACACTAGTCACACTGGTGGTGGTAAGCTATCTCTGCCACAAACTGACGGAGATGTGGCCACCAAACCAACACTGCCAGCAGCCTCTCCGACCACCAAACACACTACCACCATCCCAGTGACACATTCATACATCAGTTCTACAGACACTGTCTTGCCCAAATATGACACTGTACCCCAGATATAATTTTTATCTAATGCTGATAAAAAAAAAAAACCCTGTAACAAACACTAACTGCTCAACAAGTCTAAACTTGGTCTAATGCTGGACTTTGACTGTTTAGATTGTATAAATGTTCCTTCCAGGGTGTTCTTGATCCTGACTTGTTCTCAACCCATCATCAGTCATGACTCCTTGTTAATGGGTAACAGTAATTTAGCTTTCTTAGTCTTAACTATGATAATATTGCATTATAAGCATGATGATAATGGTCTGTCATTATCTTTGTTAAACATGGGGTTCATAGAAGTCAAAGCAGACTAATAAACCACCCCTGTATGTGTATTGTGTGAGATGAAGATGCCCTTCTCTATAGCTAATAGTTCTGGTGCAATAGATTTTGTGTAAAGGCCAATAAATGATCCTGACTTTGACCCATACGTCTGTCTTATGTTTTGCCATTTTAGATTACTACTGGAACAAAATGGCGACTCTGTGAATGAGAACTGGCTTTTTCTAACAAAATGAAGAACACAACATAAGGTAACCAACACCAGGCAGTAACATTAACCAACACTACATTTGGATATAGTTCTATGAGTCATTGCAAATCCTTGGTGCACTTTTATCACTAAATGTCCTTGGCAGTCCTAACAAATTTCCAGCATCTCCAGGCTTAGCTGTGAATGAGCCGCTTTGAATGTGTGCCAACTGAAGGTGGAAAATACTGTTGCATTGCTCGCCCTATTATTTTCTTGACGCTTAAAAAAAATCCAACATTCCACTTTTTTAAAAAAAGGTCACAGAAATTATGCTCGTCTTTATTTCGGGGGTCTCGAAGCCAAATCTGTGCTGAGTGAGAATGCTTTGTGAACAAGCAAACGGGTTGAAACCAGATGTTCTCATATGATTCACCAATGTTTAGAGACTAAACCACACGTGCGTACATCCTGCTGCCTCCGTTTATTGTCTGAAAGCAACACCTGTTCACCTCACCGGACTTTTCTTCTGACAAGAGTTTTTGTACATTTCTTTAATTAATAGTTGAAAACCGAAATCTTTAAGGTACAAACGTATTATTACTGACTCACAGGGCACCAGTGCCTCCTTCTATTTAGTGTCTATGAGATATTTCAGCCACAATCATTTTTCACAAGTCATAGCATTAAGAGCCAAAACAGGAAGTAAACACACAGCTGACTTCCTGCTGGCTGTCTGACTGTCTGGCTAATTTTCCCATCTGAGACAAATTGTGGACTGTAATCAATCAAGTAGCTGTCAATCATCCAATTTATAAAAAGTAAAAGACACAATAAAGCTGTGCCTTTGGAGAAAATGGCAAAAAGACAGAAAGCTGTGAGATGAAAATAAATAAATGTAGAATGAAGGGGCGGGGGGTCTCATGGTGTGTACATTGGCGGTAAAGAAGGAGCAGCAGGAAACAAGACGAGCAAGTGTAAATCAAACGTGTCAATCACACCCCCGCAGGACAACATGGCAGGGTGGAGGCGACTGATTGGTCAGTTGTTTATTTCAACATCTTTAGTTATGGGGCAAATCAATTGTCTTATTCAATATCAGTCAATAATTTACAGTCAACATATTTGCCTTCATTAGCTTATTTAATTGATTCTTTTTACTTAAAAGAGGTTTTTCAGTACACAGTACATGCCATCTTAATACATTATACTGTATGTTCTTTTGAAACAGGAGTAAGAGAGGCTATAACATACTAGATATTGTATTCAAGTGTCTTATGTGACAGCTCTACAGATACAAATGAACGTACAATGTCAATTTTTCTGTTGAACTCCCTGTTAATTATCAACATCCTCTAATGTGACTACCGCTCAGAATGATTCTCCTATGACATTCCTGTCTCGAAGCTTTCATTCCGGAGTTTCTGCTCCAGCCCTGTGAGAGTAATACCCCTGAGAATAAGCGACAGTCCAGAGCAGATGAAAAGCCCCTGTGGTGACGCTCAGACTGTCTGTCTCTGTCCCTGACTCACTGTCATCACTGTCATAAAGTCTTCCCAAATCTACTGTCTCTCTCTAAGCTTCTGTCTGCTTAGTTTTACAACATGTGGCTTGTCAACATGTTGGAAACAAGGCACTGACTCCCAAACCTTAATGCTTTCTCGCTGCTTTGTCCAATAAACAAAACATCGACGTGATCTTGAGTTTTGCAGGTGCGTCCAACTTTATTCAAAGAAAATGTGTGGCAGAATTGTCTGGAGGAGTAGATTTTAAACTATTAAAATCCAAGTGAAACATGGAGTGTCAATAGAGGATCTGATGACTGGGTTCCTGGAAATGGATGACTGGTTTTGACTTAGACTTCCATCAACTCACCATTGTTTTGAAGTGAAACTGCAGGCGGCTGAGGTTGCAATGGAAAAGCTCTGCTTTTGTAGAAGGACAGTCTCTGTTCTGGTTACAATTAAGTGAGTTATAATCTGGCTGCCGGTCTGCTGGGTGTCTGGGGTTCTTCTTCCTCTGCCGTTTGCTCAGATTATTCAGACACCGCTGTAAAAGCACTGTGGGTTTATTAGTGGCCAAACCAAAGCCTATGGACGGGTTTGGTCTTCTGTCAGTCATTTATATGAGTGGAATGTTTTCTGCAAAATGCATCTGCAGGTTGGCACAAGCACCATATCTCTACAAAATAAAAAGAAAATAGCTTGACCAATCATGACAATGTTTCGAGCAAAAACAGTCAGATTTAAGTCTTCCTCTAAGCTGAAAAAAACATGTATTTTAGTACAAACTTGTTTGGAATAGAACAAGATTTTTTTAATTTCTTCAGCAGCACAAGAATTGCATAACAAAACTTTATTATTTCACTCTTTCTGATCAGTCATTGAAAACTTGACTTCCCTGCTATGAAGTTTTTTTAAATATTTAATTGACAGCAATTAATAATTAAGTAAGTGTGAGAAGTAGTATGTTGTTATCTTCATTTCATGCTCCTTCAGCTCATCCACTCTATTCCGTTAAAGACCAATCATAAACCAGTTTGTGTGCAACATTTGAGCTTAATCATGGTTGATGTTATGCCTTCAAATCATATTTAAAACATATTCATTTGAATCTGGTATCAATTATTGTCACTGTCCAGTTTTCCTGTGCAGAAACCTGCAGCAGGAAAAGGGGTCATGTGACCTGATATCTTTGATTAACACTGAATCTGACTTTCATAAATGTCAGATCCGCAGATCAGTTGGTAAACAAATTTGTTTAGTTGTTTGGTCCAACCAGAGACCGTTTGGAAACAGTGCCAAGATTCAATTTGACAAAAGTACTCCAGAGTTTTTGACTAGACTTCATTTAGCTTTTGAAAACTGCCAGTTAGATATATTTACAGGAATATAATCTGGATTAAGAAAAAGCTAAAATTGCAACTTTTAAATTTTAGATGTTTGCAAACCGAGTCCATAATTTTCATAGCAACAGTTGGTTAAACCAACCATTTTTTAAAGTTTGTATTTTTTTTCATCAGCCACTTAAATTACATTTCCATGGTAACAGCGGGTTCAGTTTATTACTCCTGACTGGTCTAAGACATCTTTGTAAAACTGCCTCTAAAGACAAACTAAAGTCTTTTTGCATTAGGGTTAATATTGTCCCTGGGTAATTTGACATTGGACATTGGTGTAAACTCTCACTTTTTCATGACTAGTTAGCAGCTATTTTCACTCAACAACTATACCACGACTTTACCATGGCCCTGTTCTGTCCACGAAGCTTAAAACCACTCAAGGTAAAGTAATAACGCCAGGACTAAAGGCAGGTAAAGTTCCCCTTTCAGCACTTTGAACTGTTGTTACATAATGAACCTAATACATGACAGAAGCTGGACAAAAACACGATAGCTCCGGCCAAAAGTATGCCTTTGATCCAAAAACACCGCCTCGAGCCCAGTCAGCATCTCCATGGATCTGGCTCCTATTATAGAACAATACAGACTTATTTCAGCGCACTTCTTTTGTTATCAATATTATATTTCCATTTGTACTGACTACATGTTCATCCAAAAAAGTTCCATTGTAATGGTTTTAAGCTTGGTTATGAGCTGAAGCTTTGTACTCCGTTGTTTTGGTGGTCCTGTTATACAATGGAAACAACAATTAGCTAATTTGGTGCATATTACTCTTCAAACATTTCTTCTATTACAACTACTTTTTCTGTAGCGGCATTTCTGTAGCGGCACCTTTTGCTGGTATTTTGTTTGTCTTGTCTTCAACAAAAGAATAGTTTAGTCTTCTTGTCATTCTTTACAAATGTGTTACTAGTTATCGCTCTATGAAATCAGAAACAGCTGATGTTGTGAGTTTGCAAAAGACAGAGTTTATTTGACTTTGAAAAAGTCTCCATTATTTTCTAACTGGCAGCACTGGTTGACCCTGCGTCCCTCAAAACCACTGTGCTGCATTGCTTCTGCAGTAAATAAGTGCACATTTATTATTATTATGATGTCACATATAAACTCTGAAGCAGGAACTCCTCACAGGGATTTCAGAGCTGTTTAAAGCATGTGTCGCTAAAAGACCACTCTTGTTACTCCACACATTGCCCTTTATCTTGTACTCTCATATTGTCAGGTCATTGAAAGAGTCACACTTGTTCAGAAGTAATGTCTGACACTTTAACACTAGTCTATTCACACATCTCAATGCGCTGCACATTGCGTTCCTCGCTGCATCTGGTGGGAATTTGGTTTTCACAAAATTTAAAAAATGCTACTTAAATCTGTTCATGGAGAAATGTGACTAATGACAGCGAGGCATGTTTAACTCTCAGTTGCCTTCTGGTAAAACGTCTGGCTTTCGTCTTTGTTTGTCATGTCTGATTTGGGGATTTTATTAAATTAGTGTCTAGATTTGAACAATTTTAACCCTTGTGGACTGCTCCAATTTACTTCCCCTTTGAAGGCTAGGGATAGGTGTCTGGATACTCAGGTATTGTGACTTGTCGGTACCAGTGGTCAATATTTTGGAATCTGAACTTTTTTAAATATCTCAATACCACTGTGCTAATACAATTTGTGCAATTTGTTCTCACTTCTGAGAGTTTAAGGAATAAACTCATGAAAACCTGCACAGGCATATTTTAGCTAATCTTTAGTGTCACATGATAATGGAAACCTATCATACAGTATATCAACCTCAGTCAAGCAAGGGACACAACGGCAGCATGGATGACCGAGAGAGAAAAAGCACTTGTGTGCTGCTATTTTTTACCCAGGGCCAAAGATATTTTAAAAAGCTAAAAGTTTATTATCGTTTTATAAGCATTTCTTTAAAGAATGTTCATACTGCCCTTGCGATAAAGTTATTAATGAACACTATGTCTGCATGTCCTCCACGTGCTACTGTGAGTTCTGTCCGGGTACTCCGGCTTCCTCCCAACGTCCAAAGACAAGCATGTGTAGGTCAGTCGGCAAATCTAAAGTGTCCCTAGTGAATGAATGTGAGAGTGAATGGTTGACTGTCACTGTCTATGTCTAAATGTCAGCTCTGCAACTAACTGGCCACTGTCCAGGGTGTACCCTGCCTAAGGCCCAAAGCTGCTGAGATAGGCTCCAGTCACCCGCGACCCCTAACGGAACTACGCGGTAGAAAATGAATGAATAAATGAAGACTATGCACTCATATAATTTTCCTTTAAAGGGCAAAAAGTATCGGTATTGGTATCTATGAAAAAGTACCATAAACTATTGGTTTTGCAACAAAAGGAAAAATTTTGGTATTGCCCATTACGACCAGAGACACTCCAGACAAAACTGTACAAACACACTTCTGCATAAATCTCTTCAACATCTTCTGCTCTGCTCAAAACGACCAAATATTCAATCATTTTTGGGGTTTTAAAATTGAATAAAAATAATTGGATATTTGCTAGTTTTGAGCAGAGCTGATCCAAAAAATATTGATATAAGCATTTTTTGTGGATGTCCATTTTTGGCACGAGGGTCCCCAGAGGGAGCAGAAAATGTATATCATGTATATTATGCCAAAATGAGCTATTACACAGCCAAAATGATTGGCAAATCAGAAAATGACAAAAATGTAGAAAAATGGCCCGAGGGGTCCCTTTGGGTTAAAAGCTGTGGTGTGAGTTGTGCAGTAGACTTCATAGTTGCTATCTTTCTACCATTATGTGACATTTTGAACCTTTAAATTAGTTGATTAAATGTGTGTTCTTACAAAATCTACCTGCAGACTCTACCCCATAGACCTCTGTTTGTTTTACTTTATTTTCTTTGAGTGAATTTTCTTTGAGGGAGGATGTAAAAAGGATTTTACAATTGGAAAATGATTGGTGGCAAATTGTCCGATCATTAGCCATATCCACAATTCCATTGCATTCACTGTTTTGACTTTTTTATGTTATGCACCATTTCCTCCTAATTAAGTGATTTCTTCTGTTCCCAATGACTTCTTCTTTGTTTATAATAGTCACTTTTCATGGGAGCATTTTAAGTTCATAAAAACCCTACAGTGCTTGGCCTGACTGTTTAAACAATATAATGACTCAGAAGGAAAAGCATGATTCCTGGGTCACTTTGACAAATGGAGTAAGCTCTCTTATATGTATTTGTTTGGCTGTTGTTACAGTGCCATTGTTCTGAATTATATCAAGATGTCAGGTGTGTGGAGGTTGTTTAGCCCCTTAACAGATGTAGTATCAATAAGGATCAACACTATTTTAGTTTGAGGCTGAATACTTTGTCTTTGGTTTCCAAAAACGTGTTAGTTGTTTGAGCTGATCCCACGCAATGTGCACTCACATCCAACTGAGCTGTGCACCACTCTAGAGAGATGATTTTAACAAAGTGAATATTCAGAGGGAAAGGTCCTTTAAGGGTTGACAAACAAATTCATTGTATTGGAGCACTCTTTAGGGTCCATCATTTTAACAAGAGAAGTCATAAAAACAATTCCATCTTTGGTCCCAATATTGGTTCTCTTCTGGTAAAGGACATCTTAAATGTGTAATGCTTAGCTGTTGATTCTCAATAGTTTGCAAAAATAGTAACCTACGGGCTCCAAAATAAGGCTAAAAATAGAAAAGTTGCTACATACCTCCTCTTCATTACACTCAAGTCCGCCTAATGTATAAAAGCTGTGCTCTGAGCATCACATTACATTAGGCTTCAATGTCTCACAGTATCTTTATTCCATGTGTCATCGCACCCATCTGCTCGATTCCTTTCGGTAAAAAACAGCCACAAGTGAAAAGGCTCCGGGCAAATGTACCAGACAAGGATGCTTTGGATTACAGACAGCTGCTGGTGTGGAAGTCTACATCTAAACCCGCAAAGGAAATGTCAGTGACATAAATCCTCTTTTGTAATACACCTTTCTGCTCTCAGATCAAATGTGACTAAAGTATTGCTGCTGGGACTTTATTGGAAATTTATAGTTACAAACAGGAAGATAACTTCTGCCGTAACTTCTTACTATTAGTCATTTAGCTTTATGGGCATGATAAATCAATTATAGATATACAAATATAGCCTCAGATTTGAGCCACGTGTGACTGAAATGCAAGAACATGACTGGTTGGTGGGGAATATAAAATTTGATTCAAATTAAAGTTTTTGAAAAATAATTTTAGAACGTTGGTAATCAAAACATGTCAAGGGTACAAAACTCAAAAGGTCTGTTTATGAGAAACTTTGTCAAGGAATATAACCTTATTCCTTGACAAATTCCTATATAACTAAATTAGCCGTTTTGGACTTCCATCTACTGCAAGATGTTTTGCAACAAGTCATTGGTTATTGATTTTTGCCATGTCTAAAAAACCGGACCCCCCACTCACTGCCACCAACTCTTCTATTGGATAAAAGATCTTTTTAAGCAATCAGAACCATTGCCATAACATATTAGCCATGTTTGCCATGATTTTAGCTTTGTCTGTGATGACTTGAGGGAGATATTTTAAATTTCTCTACACAGCTGTATGTTCCCCACAGCTCAAAAGGAACATCAGGAGCATTGCTAACAGATCAGGTCAGAGACAGTTCCTGGTGTCAACAGTAGCCCGTGGTGCAAACCAGTGGAAGTTTACTCACACAGAAGCCAGAACATCTCAGTGTCCACAGTTGTGGACCGATGTTTTTGTCTGAGTGGAAATCAATGTGAACGGATTTAAGGATTACGATGTGAAAGTTATGACTGGCCAGGCTTGTGATCTGATACAGTACAACCTCTTTAAATTGGTCCAAAACATCAAGTTACTAATTGATTAACTCGACTGCTCAGTGTGACCTCCCAGGGCACGAGTCAACTTGATGATCAAGAATTTTAATTTGACATAAACCGTGTTAAGTTTCCTTTGCTAAAATCTGACATTCAAAATAAAGACAAACGAAAAACATCTTTGTTAACATACTCCTAATAAGCTTAAGATTAAAGCTCTATTGGATTTTCTTTTTGCCGTCCCTGTCTTAGACCCACTCACCTTCAAAAGCAGCCTATGGACCTCCCCTCTTTCCTTTTTATTTTTTATTTACAAAATAAAAACTGACCAATTCTTCCTTCACAAAATAATAATGCATTCCACCAAAATGAAGTTTAGAGCTTAACGCTGACTAAGCATTACCTTAGCTGTGACTTCAGTGTCAGAATAGCAATTATCTCCTCCTCGTTAATAAACACTATGTAATTGAATTGACTGTTTTTATTCTTGTTTCACGTTGCCTCCCTCTTCTCTGTTGATGTTTTACTTCTGTGAAGCTGTTTGTATGTGTTAAAAAACATATTCGGCACTGAAAATACACATTTATAGGAAGCTTGTACACTTCCTGGACCACTATATTACAAACTGGTGTCACTCAAAGAGAGCACTTGTTTTTCGAGCATGTGATTTGTTTGTGATTGGCAAGGGTTTGCCAAATTGCCTTTGGAAAAGTTTTTCATTAATTAAATTCCCTCTATAATAAGATCATAAACATCATAAAGCCACAAATTATTGTTTTTACAATACTATTTGGATTTTAAAATATTTTCCCCAACTAGAAGAAAAATAAATAAAAAATTAGCTACAGTCTGTTTAACCTTGCTGTTTTTTTTTTTTTTTACAATCAAACTACAAAGTTTTATGAGACTCTTACTAAATCCAACCTGCTGTCAGCTAACTCATCTAGCTCAAAGAGTTAACCACGGCCCCACTTCTGTTACCGTAAACTAGCCTTTAGAAACCAGTCAGACACACCTATAAATATATCTCATGCAGAGATAATTGGCTGTGGTTTACTCCATGGAGCTCTGACCAGGAAGCTTCCAAACCGCTGCCTACGTTTGACAGAGCGGGCTTTGTTTTAATGTGCAGTGGGTGGCCCGAACAGGTCGCTGTGAAAGAGCCGCCACGGTGGCCCGGGGTCTGAGCCACGTGTAAGTTTGTGTGTGTGGATGTGCCTCTGCCAGAGCACACAGGCTGGAGATAAGAGAGTATGTCTGAACAACCTCCAGACATGAGATCAAAGATCAACTGTACTGTACTGTACTGTAATGTATGCTATTTTGGAAAAGAACATACAACCCTTACTCCTTGCAAAGTGGAAAATAATTGTAATATTTAGCCCAACCAATTGTTGGGTAAATATAGTGTTCCCAGTGGGTAGAGCAGTCGTCCTTCAACCGGAAGGTAGGTGGTTTGATTCTCACTCTCTCCACAGCTAATAATGTTATTGTGTCCTTGGGCAAGACACTTAACCCACCTTGCCTCCAGTGGCTGTAACACTGGTAATTACTGTAGAACAATGTAAGTCGCTTTGGATAAAAGCGTCAGCTAAATGAATAAATGTAAATGTAAATAACTTAATTCAAAATACACAGTCGTAAAGTTAGGTTTTCCATTCATGATGTGTAGATAAATGATCAATGGCATATGTATATGAGTAAATTTGGCTTGAGAGGTGTCACTTTTGAATTAGTTCAATCAGTCAGTTTCAGTGTTTTAGACTACAAATATATGCATCCAAATGTTTTGAAGATGTATGTTACTGTGTTATAAGTGAAAGTCCAACAGTAAAACAAAAAAAATAAAATGTATTTACAATGTCTTTTTTTCTGTTTTATATTTAACTACAATAATCCTTCCCCCAATATACTACATTCATTATATTAAAGCTAACTAAACTAGAACTTTCTTTGTTGGTAAAGATCAATGTCTATTTTCTCTTATTGTGATCCCTTTGGTTTGCCACATGAGACCTGAAGCCAGGGCCTGGTCTCTGTCTTTGGTACGTGCAACTGAGAGCACTGTTTACTTTCAGCACTAGTCCAGAGAGAACAAGCATGAGTTGTCGAAGTTTTCATACCCTCTCCTGCTCAATCCGATTTGACTTGGACTTGGATGCCGCTCCCTGACTAGACAACGGAAAGGTTCGGGCGGACACAGCCTCATGAGTTGTCAGCAACTTTTCAAGAGTAAAGTACTGTTTCAAAACATAGCTCCACTTACTGTCAGGAGAATTTCCTCTCTGTACGTGACGAAGTCAAGGAGGATTGTGCTGTGGCGCAGGCAGCGTCTAACACGAGCTTCCAGGGAGTATAAGGATCAAAGCTGAAGAAGAAGCAGGGCGAACACAGGGAGCACTATCAGTTGGACGCTGATTAGATTGAGCCCACAGCGTCATCTGAGTAAACACAAGTAAGTATAGAGATCTGTGGGAACCTCCAGACACTGAATGTTTTAGACAGATTAGAATTTAATGGTGTGTTTACTCTTTGCTTTTTTAAAGTTTGGTTCAAAACAGAAAACGACACGGTTACCTTTTGGTCAGCACTGGACCAAATATGACATGCTTTGAGCTTTGAAGCGCACACAAATGTGCACCAACTCCAACTTCAGAGCAGGAAATACTTTGCACCAGTCACCGAGGACAAAACATTCATGCCACAAACTGATTCCTGTATAAAACCCTGTGTTTCAGGGTCAAACAACACAAATAGGTTGGGGGGTTCCGGCCACAAGAGAAGACTGACACATGCTTGCTCACTGCTCACAGACAAATAGATAATAGACTGAAGCTTTTTACTTTAAATGGCCTGTTTTAAGCAATGTACTGTAAAGTCATGTTTTAAAGCATTGCAATTAAACCGACACAGAGGAAAACTTGACAAAATAGTGTTGAAAATGTTACCATTGTATTTTAATTCAAGGCTAACAATATAATTAGTGTGTAATATCCTTCCATAGATGAAGTTTTTTCCTCATTTACGTTGACGTCAGTTTGTCTTCTTGCTAGCTTTGGCACTTTCTCTAATCACTCTTTTGATTATTGTTTCAGCCCCTGCCAGCCGTGAAATCAGCCTAATCTGAGTTTTAACAAAATAAACCGTGGCTCTTTGTTTATGGCGACCTTGGCATTTATCTTATTTGAAGAATGTGAAAACGTGTCAAAATAACTCATCAGAAAAGGTTAGGAGCTCTGGAGAAAATGTGGGGATTCGGAGCTGAATACTAGGAGCCTGTCTGTGATTGAGTTAAAGGAACTGCTGTTAGTCAAACCGAAAACAAGCCAACAAGACGTTCTTTTTCCTGATTAAGTAACATTTTATCTAAATTAGAGGACTTCTTTTCCTTTCTGTTGTGATTAATGGGGGTGGTGCACTAAGAACATTTATTAACTCGACTTACTCACAAGTCAATTTTCATTCCTATCCGAAGCCAAATCTACAATGTCTATGATTATTCCTATTCATTATCAAATTTTTTTTTTGACTCTGCTGTTTGGAAAGAGAGATTATGTAATGCTCACAGACAGTTTTGGTGGCTTTTGTATTGCATTCTATACAATCAATGGACAATAGCTGGTTTTGCCTGTTTTTCTTGAAGTGTTATAAACAGTGGCATTGAGGTGAGCTAACTTTTTTCAGTCAACACTCATGTTGCGTTAAATCAACTGGTTTGTACACATTTTGTCATTACCACTTCTTTAGGACTGCATCCCGTGAGTGACAGAAAGTATGCCCTCTTTAACCTGGGTTTACTGTTTTTTAGGCTTGTTTGTGGATCTCAGTTACCCTCCTTAATCCTCTTTTTTCAGTGATTCTGGCTTCACCTCAGTCCATTATGCAGATTTTCCATCCTGCAGTGGTGACCAGACACACCACAGTAACATCACGTGACTATTCAGCGGAAGATAAAAACAACTTTAACACAGGTTCAAAACTAGCTCTGTCACAGCGGCAGTGCCTAGGAAGTATTCAAGAGTATAGGCCGTTACTTTTATACACTTCATGGGTCATTAAGTTGATATGCTTAACAGACCTTGATTGGAAAAACTGTTGGTTTCAAAGAACTTTTAGTCAAATGAGATAAGAACAAAGGCAGAATAGGTTTAGTAGATACTGCTATTGCACGCTATTGGCTCATGTATCGTGTGACCTGTGTGTTAGTTTAGCTGGCGCTAGCTGTTAATTAACGGCAACAGTAGAAACAGTGTGAAAATTACTTTAAAAAATTTGTGACAAACTCGTGCTGCTCTGTTTGTTTGCACTCTCCAAGGTGAACCCACATCTAAGCCTTTTAAATAAAGAACTTTTAACCTAAAGCCTTTTTCTACAGTGTGGCTGGTTCTGCCTTACATCTCGGGGACAGATTGACGTCATTGATCACTCTGTTCAGTCCATGTCATCTCAGGCTTTCAAAGACCAGACCATCCGCAGACCACAAATTTAAATTCTGCCAGCTTTCCTGACTTTCCTGCCCCAACAAAGAGGTCCGGGAGTGCAGTGACTGTTTCTCCTGCCCCTTTTTTTACAGGAATACTCTGATTAATATGATAATGACTGTATTTCTGACCCATAGTTAATGTCAAGTACACGGGTACAGTGCCAGGGCGATTTCTGGGCATGTGCAAAATGCATTAGTGACATTAAAAGTCAAGCATGATGAGAGTATGAAGCCACAGAAACCGCAGTCCAAATGAGGGTTTTATTGAGGCTGCTCTCTGAGGCTGCAGAGCTGAATACATCAGAGCAGGTTGTTTTACATTTTTAATCATGGCATTCTTTTTAATATAGTCAGTGTTGAGGATGTAATGACTGAAGAATATGTCCATAATCAGTGCTGTCTCCAGAGATATCAGTGTATGGACAAACGTCATCACTGTGTGGGTACAACACCAAAAATCCTCCAGAGTATTGTCAAAATAACTAATGTCTTGAAATGAATAAAATGCCACAAAAAAAAAACAGAAATGTACAGACTAAATATTTCAAGACTATCCTCATCAACTTGTCAAAATATCTGACGCCCCTTCATAGTAGCCCAGTCCAGCGTGTTCTCGGGACCTGCCAGTAGAACATTCTTCAGTGTGATGGTAAACAAAGTGTCCGACCAGGTTTGACTTGGGTTTTCGGTCAGACCTCTGTCCCACTGACCCGTGAGCCGCTCTGCCAGCAGCCTCTGCCAGTGCGCTCTGCCTAAACACTTTCAGATGAGAGAGTCCTGACGTAGGCAAGCTCTCCAAAATGCCAGTCTGGGAGCACCAAGTACACTTTGAAGGCTCATTTTCAGAACAGTGACGTGCTTTCTAGCTCTCAATAAACTTGCAGCTGTCAGACTGACTGATGTATTTGTACATTATGGGCCTTTTGATTTAGAAAAATGCATTAAGAAGTTATGTTTTCTAAGATATTATTACAGCCAAAGCAATCGACTGGAATGTTGTAGTGCAGTGTTGTTTGTTCTGTCAATATTCCCAATTATTCTGCTTTTGTATTGAGTTCATTTTCTGGTTGCAATTCCATGGGTCCATAGAAGACACAAGATGAACTATAGAAATAGACATACCATCTGTTAACATTTTACAATGAATGTCTAGCTAAGAACATGACCAAAATGTTACATTAGGTCAAGGAGAATGCTTTTACTTTGCACAGCGGTTTTTATATTAGTACATTCATTGAAGATGAGGTCTAGCCTTAAATTATTTTTTACAAATAACATCAACATATGTTACTATTGTGCAACAGTGAAGAAATAAATTTATGAAGATTTCTGTTTTAAATATGTGTGTCCCTGATGTGATTGTGATTAGTCCTCTTGAACCAAGGGTTGACGGACAGGCTCACTGAGCAGACAGTGCTGGTCTTGCTTCAAAACAAAAACAGTTTGTTCCCAAACAGTCTGGGGAGTGTGAAGGCAGCAACTCGACTCTCTTTCAGAGGAAACAATAGTGACTTTGTGCTTGTGTTTTAGCTCCGTTCCAATAGTCACCTTCTGCACCTCTTGTCTGCGGGCATTCCTGGCATTACTGAAGTCTGGGACATTACACAAGCTTTTGCATAATGTCATTATTAAATCCAGGGTGTTCCGGTAAAAGCTTGATTTTGTTTGACCGAGAATCAACCCCCACGCGGGAGTTTTGAGATGCTTCTTTCTTATTAGACACTGTCATCAATGGGCAATAAGTAAAAGTTCTGTGTTTGAAAGTACAGGGTCATGTTTAAGTGGTCTCATAACTAAGAAGGCACGTGCCTGTGATAAGTTTGCTCAAGTTGCAGTGTCTAGGCTTAAGTGTGCAAAAGTATTAGCACCTTTGGAATAGAACCCTCTATATATTTTATATCAACAGGGGCTTTTTTTAACTAAAATAACTGTCCTGTTGCATCTGACACACTTACAAACACACAATTTTCCAAAATGACTGACCGACCATATACTAAGACTGATTTGTCGGGGTTTTTTTTCCACCTCCATTATATTTCTCGGCCACCAAGTTTTTCTCTTCTGGAACAGCTCAATCCATAAATTATCTAAAAAGCAATGCCTGTAAATCAAACCATCAAACAGTTTATTTACAGTCTGGGCTTCACCTGCCAAATAACACACATGAATGTGAATAGTATATGTACATTAGTCCCAGGCTTTGCAGGATTCACGTGTAATAGCTCTTAATGTAAATATTTTCTTCAGCAGGACGTCATGCCGATTAGTAATAGAGTTTGTACACATTAATCACAGACCGACTTCTCTGGAAGCCACTAAAAAAAAGTTAGTGAGTGTCAAAGATAAACTTTAACCAATAGAATTCCAACTAACCCCACGCGATGCCAGTATTTGACCTCCAGCCGAGTTTCACATTCTCCGCAGCTCATTCAGACAGACTCCTGCAGAGACTGTATGGAGATGGTCCTATGTAACTGGCCTTTGGGAAATCATTACACTCGTGGGATCTTCACATTAACACTGTTAACTATGAAACTAGTCACACAGAAACATGGACGAGGAAAGATGTTCTCTCTAGTTAGTGTAAAGCAATAAAAAAATATATAATACAGCAAGCAGTACAACATTAATACATCAATAATATCGAAATCCGTTATATCCGTATTTCTTCTGATAGATGCCACGTGACTCTCAGCCGCCTCTTTAACCATGCTTATGGGTAAAACGTGCCAGATTTACAGTCTTCCCAAAGCTAGACTTGACTGTGCCACCTTGAGGTCCAGCTACAACAGGTAAATGTGTTGTTGCAGCTTGTATCATGTTTTACCAAAATTGGGGCTAGCATATTGAATCAATGGTCTTTTTTGTACAGTAGGAAAATAATAGCAAAAAGTTCAACTTGAAAATGACAGCTGTGTTATAGTTACACACAGTGACACACTTGCTGGGACACTCACTCAGCCCCTTTCACAAAGGGAATATCAGGGAATATGACACTGAATTAAGAGTTAAGAGCTACCAGTGGTCTGTCTTGTAGCCTGACAATACATTTGTCAAGTGCCTCTTGTGAACAATTGCCTCTTGTGTCAGTAAATGACCCCCATTTTGTAAACTTTTAGGTAAGCCTTACCAAATTTACCTTGACTGCTCAGTATATTGGAACATAAAGGTCACATGAATGATATAAAAGCTCTGCACCAAACCTCTGCTCGGCCCTTGTGTTCTACTTTTTTCCCCCTCTTTTATTCTAAGGGACCTCCGTTTCCGTGTGTAAAGCCAGGTCGGGGATCAAAGCCAAACTGGCCACGTGACTTGCAGTCCCCTAACTCGTGTTCCTCTGAATCGTAAACTCAAGGAGGTTTTGGCCGCTTCTGTCCTCCCTTCTCCTTGTTTTCCAGCAGCTGTGTCCTGATCCAGCGTTGATGAGACAACGGTGATGACACAGAGTCACCCTGCTCCCGTCTTTTGAAAGTAAAGTCCGGGCTTTCCTCAAGAATCTGGTCGTCCAGGGCTCTCGATCCTCGCCTTTGAACGTACAGCAGGTTCCAATTTGGACAAAACATTTGAAGGGAGCATGCCGCTTTTAATTTTACTACTTCTCATCCTATTGTTTTGAGATGCAGACAAAAAGTCGCAGGGTGCAGAGACCGAACAGATGCATGGAAATTCCCAGTCCTAAAGACGTTTGAACTCTGACGTGAGAAAAGAGAAGAATGTATTGCTCACAGATTGACAGAGGAGGGAGGGTCTCTGCAGAGAGCCTATTTCAGTCAAAGAGTCATCCCTCAACAATTCTCTATATAGATTAAGCACTCATTTCACAAAAAGTTAGGCATTTATCACCATCTGACACAGACTGCCTTTTTTTTTATCAGAAATTATGTGTAACTGCATTGACCTCAGAAATGTTGTCTTTGATTGAGAAGAACTTCCATAAGGATGTTGCATAAGGCAGGTTTTACAGTTGAGAGTAATATAAAATGTGTACACTTATTAGAGCAGCTAAAGATGGGAAAAGTAATGGAGGAGGGCCCAAACTGTGTGAAAACAACCAATGGTGCTCTCCAGAGGGCTGTTGCTGGAAGCCAGTTGAACAAATTCAGAGTTGCAGAGAATTTCTGAGTTATCAAACCAAACAAATCCAAACCGGGAAACTTTGGGTTCATCTGTTGCACAACGCTGGTTAACAATTTTTTCTTTCTACTCAAACTTAAACCTTAACCAATCATCACTAGGTGTGTCTGTGCAGTGAACAGCAAATGGTTTTCAGCCTGGACTGGCCCCTCACTGCTTGCTGTTCTACAAACTAGGATTTGTGACTCTGCGTTTAGGCTCTACGCACCGAGACCAGAAAATCTGTGGATATATATACAGTATATATATATATTTGTTTTATTTTTTTTTTAATCGTATAAATTTGTTTTATTCTATTTGAATGTTTTTTGAGTAAAATAAAATAAAACAAAACCACTTTTGTTTTTATTGTTGATGTGTTTGAAGATTTTATGTACTGTACTGTAAAGCCCTTTAAATTGCATTTAGTTATGTGAAAAGTGCTACATAAATAAAGTTTTGATTGATTGATGGTTGATGCTAGAAAGTACGGGCTGGACGGTGGCTCTGCTGTGATTGAATCAAAAACTCAGTTTAAACTAATTCAATTGACAGTTTCTAAACCAAACAAAATCCACGTACTTTTTGATCATAACCAAGGGTTGTTTCAGACTAAAAATACTCCAAAACTTATTTTAATTATTATTTTTGTTTTAGGTTAGTAGCCATTACTTCTGTATAAACAAGAAGTGTTACCCCAACGAGAGGGTTCCCAACTCGACACCTCCCAACATGTGATTGGCAAAAGTTATTCTTATTTATTCAACCTGAAAGTCCTATTGAGAAAGCTAATCTCTTTTCAAGGGAGTTTGGGTTCCATATGAGGAACTATTGTACATGTTTTTGGGTGGTAGGTAATAACTGGAGCACTCAAACACAGGGAGAGCATTCAAACTTCACACTGAAAGGCCAAGACCAGGTTTGGGGATCAAACTCAGACCCTTCTTGCTGTAAAAAAGGAATTCCACTGTCCCTTTAAAGATATTCATTCATTCATTCATTCATTCATTTTCTACCGCTTTGTCCCGTTAGGGGTCACGGGTGACTGGAGCCTATCCCAGCATCTTTGGGCCTGAGGCGGGGTACACCCTGGACAGTGGCCAGTTAGTCGCAGGGCTGACATTTAGAGACAGACATTGACAGACAACCATTCACTCTCACATTCATTCACTAGGGACACTTTAGAGTTGCCGATTAACCTACACATGCATATCTTTGGACGGTGGGAGGAAGCCGGAGTACCCGGAGAGAACCCACGGTAACACGTGGAGGACATGCAGACTCCTCACAGAAAGACCGGAGTCGGCCGAGAATGTTTGGGTCGGCCGGGTTTTGAACTCACGACCTTCTTGCTGTAAGGCAGGAGTGCTAACCACTCTGCCACGTGCACCCCTTTAAAGATATGTAAATGAAAAATGTATAACAAAAAGAATGTTGGTATAAGATTGAGTATGTGCTAAATTATATTTATTACATTATATACAACCAAACAATTGCATGTGTTTTTTTTTTGCTTTCTAATGTTGTTTCTATGGCATCTTTAGAGCAGTAATGAACTGAATGGTCACAAGTTTTTTTACACGACACTTCCTTAAGTACAATGTAACACACTGTAACAAACTGTAATAACATGTAACTACATAGTACATACATACCTTAATCCTAACCCTACTCTCCTTACAATGTGTAAGTGAACAAGATCATATTATGTATTCACAATGTTAGATACAATGTTTCAAGTGTAGTGTAAAAATAAAGTGTTACCAAGTGAACAAAAGATAACGCGGTAACACATACTCGAGTACTCTAAAGTGTTTCTGATGCCATTCACAGTAATGTCTTTATCTGGTTTTGATCTTCTACTTCAGCTGCTGAATCTCTTCCTTCAGCGCCTCGTTGTGACTCATCAGTGCCTCCTTCTCCATGTTCAGAGCTTGATTTGAAATCAACAGGACTTCTTTGCCGTACATTCTGGCAAACATCTCCTCCGCGTTTTTCTGCAGTGTGTCATTTTCTCGTTTCAGATACTCATTCTCCTCTCTGGCTGTATCGTACTCGTCTTCCAGAGCTCGTTGGTGCGACAGTTTCTTTTGCAATTTGGCAAATTCCTTTGTCAACTCGCTCTTTCTGTGCGTCAGCGCCTTTTTATCCGCCTTCAACATCTTCAAATTCACCTTTAGCGCGTCTTTACTCATTATCTCCTTGTTTATGGCCTGGATATGCTGGTGAAGATCACAGTTCTCCTCTCTCAAATTGTCCAAATCGTCTTTAAAATGCTCCAGTTCTTTCTCTACGTCTTGTAGCTTTTGCAGCTTTTTGAAGAGCTCGGTGCGTTCTTTAGCCAGCATCTTGTTTTTAGCTTGAACCACAGAGTCGTCCGCCTTCAGCTGCTTGTAATTTTCCAACATTGCTTTCCGATTTTGCATTTTATGGTCGATCATGTTGATTTGTTCTTGCATGTTGTCGTTCTGTCGCCGAAGCTGCTCCACTTTCTTCACTTTCAGCTTGTATTCGACCACCTTGATTTTCTGAAGGTCGTACTCTTGGACCATCTTCTGGAATTGCTGCTTCAGTGCGGTGTTTTCGTATTGCAGAGCATCTTTGGAAGCTTTCATCGCCTCCGTTTTCTTCTTCCAGCTCTTCTCTTGATAGATCTTTTGGTTCATCTTGTAAATATCCTGTTTTAGAGTCTCATTTTGCTCATGGAGCAGCTCTTTTTCAGCTTTCAAGGCGATGTAGCTGTCTTCTAATGCCACTGATTTTTCTACCTTTGATTTTAGTCGGTCAGTTCTCTCTTGGTTAATATCCTTCTGGCGTTTCATAAAGGATATCTCCATTTCCATTTGCTCACACTTTTGCTCCAGAGTCAATACACCTATCATTTTCTTTCGTTGCTCCAATAATTCATTGTGCAGGGCCTCCTTCTCTTGGGTCACAGCGTTATGTGCTGTTTTTAATTCAGTAAACCTGTCTGCCAAAACACTTTCTTCTGTATTTTTCAGGCGTTCGATTTCTTGACGCAAAATGTCATTATACCTGTTTATGGCCATGTTTCCTCCCTTCATGATCATACATATGTCCTTCATTTTGCTACATTCTCCGATTGTCACGCATAGCTTCAAGACTTCCCTTTTAAAAGTGACGTTTGAGTCACTTTTGGTGTTTTCTCCTCTCTCTCCGATGTAAAATTGTGGTTTTTGAAGGTCTAAACCTTTTGGAGAACTAATCTTTGCGTTATGACTCATTTTTCCAAGTTTTCTGCTCTCACGTGCTTTGGCAATGCTGTGTTGTCGGCTGACTATTCAATACTAAATTGGACTCTCTCAAGTCTGGTTCATGTTATTTCGGTGACATCACACCTGCTCACATCAGATTCTAGAATGTGAACCGGCCAATCAGAAACAGAGAAAAAACTCAACTGACCCTTTGCTCAGAGTTCCGATTGGTTACCGAGCAACCAATGGGCAGAGTTTAAGGCTCATAGAAACACATGGCAACCAATAATTTCCTTTAACTCTATTGATATTTTTCATTTACGTGACCTTTGTTGTGCTCGGAAGACAGAAAACAGTGTTTCCCTACAGGAGTTGCAGTAAGAGAGGGCATTTCCCTTCGATTTGCAGTAACAGTAAATGTTCAGATAAATTTTAAAAGCAGTAAACATATACGAATATGTGAAGAGGAGAAATGCAGTTGCAGGTAGTTAAAAAAAACACTTGTGTTCCTATGCTCGTGCATGAGATTTGGGAGGCGTTCCCTTGAAATAAGCTGTGAAGGAGGGGAGCTAACGCGCTCATTTCAAAAACAGATCGGTTTCTCAGTTGTTCGAAAACATCCTCTGTAATACCTTTAAGCTGCAGCAGTTAGGTCATGTTCAGAAAGCTCAGAGCGATTCAGTAAAGATATGTTTTAAAGCTATAATACAGTCGATGATACAGTATATAAGACATAGCTTAAGCTTGTTTTGATAAAATGTTTGGTGCGCTTCTGTGATTAGACGAGCGATTGTACAACGTAAGCTAGCCACATCGCAAGAAAAACAATCCATACTCAAATTATAAAGAGTAGAAAGGCACATTTATGCATTAATTTGACTTATGCATTAGTAAAGTCATTAAAATCTCACGAATAACCAGGAATTATCATGAGTTTATTATATTTTCATCCAAAGCCTAACCGAAAACCCCTAACCTTAACCCTATGCATGTTCTTATACATGAATTTATGATCAACTGTGTACCATTTCTCTAAAGTGTTACCAAAGTCATTAAACACACAACTCCAGCCCAGGCCCAGTCCTTAGTTGTTTTACAAGTTTATCTAGGGAATGATAATGCTTTTCAAGATACCCAAAGATGCTTTACAAATCCTTTATGTAAGCTACATCTGTAACCACAGCTGCCCTGGGGCAGAATGACAGAGACGTAGCATCCATTTTGCGCCTACCCACTCTCCGACCACCACCAAACATTCTCACACATTGATACAGGCAACTGTCTTGCCCATGGACACAACAACAGTGTGAAATGTGGGGAGAGCGACTGCGCCCCTGAGGGATTTAGAAATTACATTGTATGACATTTGCTCATAAAACTGTCTGTGTTCATGTCATTTATTGAGAAATAGCAATGCAGTTTTCAGATGTTAAATAATTGATTTTGTAATTTTCTCCATGGGTTGTACCTGGCCAGATCCAGATCACATATGTTTAGGCGTAGTTGTTTTTCCCAGACAAATACAAATTGATATTGGAAGAACGTTGTCTACACTTTCGTGTTGATTCTCAGAAGTCCTAGAAAACTGCTTCAAAATGTGATCATTATTCATTTGCTTTTGCCCCAGCAGGCAGCATTTCAATAAGTCTGCTCTCTTCTTCAATTGGAAAAGGTTTTCTCTGCATCTTCCATCAACAACATCTCTCAAGGACAAGAACTAAAGGTGCTCCAGGAAAACGATCTAACTTTAAGGACAACCCACATGTTCTCATATACAGAAACAGTTTGAGTGTAACTTGACTGTTTGTAATAAAGTCCACTGTTCCTACCACAGCAATAATTATTATCAATAAGATAGTGAGGAATCAACTCCAGATGTTAAATAAAACACATCTTTAACAGTCACCATCTTTTCTGTTTAATGTCCTTACGCCCAATAGCAGACCATTTGAGCCTGCTGCAATTACTCTACAATAGTCAGTCATTTACAATCCTTTTTGAGGCTTCCAGTGTCGTGCAATTTCAGTGTCATTATCTGTGACAGACAGGCACAAAAGCTGTCCATTGTTGTTCTAAACCTAATACTAGGAAAGTCCGCTGTATAATATAGGGCCACGTGCAGCTGAAAAGGCAAACTTTAAGACCTGTTATGACAAATAGACAAGCCATAAGTTCACAATGTTTTGCGTAAATAATGACTGATCATATGCATTTTACTAATTGTATATTTTCTACTTGTGCTGTCAGATTAAACAATAAAGAACAATTACAGTCAAAAGAGATTTAGAATGATGCAGAAGAGGTTTAAATGCTGATGACTGTCCATTAAACGCGAGCATATGACTTCACTTTTATGTATGATTTTACTCATGTTGGATGATAAGTATTGGTTGTAAGTTTTCTATTGGTGTGGCGAGTGATGACTTGACTTGAGGGTAAGTCATTGCTTTAGAGACCAACTCCAGCCTAAACAGCCACTAAATTGTGACAAATTTTGAAAATTAATTCTAGTGTTAAAACTGCCTCAACCGTCACACATTATGTTATGTCTGAAGATTTTTACTTATCAGGAATTAATCAGTGAATACAGAAGGTAACAAATAACAATCAACAAGGCACCAAACACATCCAACTATTGTTCATTTTCCAAAACAGTTTGGCATAGCCCCAGTAGAGTTGAATGGATGAATTTGGGGGTTTACATATTTTGTACAACACACCAGCGGTTATATCTGAATGCTTAAGAGGCTGAATATAATATAACTCAGAAAAGACCCATCAATCTCTTTGAGGTATGCATCCCACCGCAGCTGAAAAAGTATTTTCCACTTAACATACAATACCCCTATCACCAATAAATCAGTCGCGTTGTTTGTTTTTTGACATTGCTACTCCTTTCTTTTTGTACAGTAGTTTCTATTTTTTACCTACTTGATGAAACAAACCAAACACTGGCTTAATGTGTTCAGGTTTCTTTGGCAGACGCTGTTGCTTCTGCCTCCACATCCAACAACAGTTCCTGTGTGCTCTGCCAGCAGCTGTCAGCCTAAGACCTGTGCTTAAAGTAGATCCAGACTCTTTCACTGTACATCTCTTTCACCAAAACCGGATCGAACCTCTCTCTGCAGATGATCTGGTGGGAGGTCTTCTTTGGTGATGAATCAGCAGTGGATAAATTAAATTTCCATATGGATATGTGGGGTTAGAGTGTACTTCCTGTCTACAGAAGTCCTTATTCAGCATTTTGAGCTCAATGTGAGGTTCAACTGTGGTAAACAGGTCTCTCAACAGTAACAAATCTATTCATGGAGTTGACCAGCGTTACTCCTGCTGTCTCCTCCCGTTATCATCTGATGATACTTGGGTCAAATTGGCCCGCTCCCATCATTGATTTAAATTTTTATTGGCCAGAATCTGATTTAGTGCTGACATGTTTAGCTACTGCAATGACTGCCCCTGAAGTAGTTTTTCACTCATCATTTCCTGCCTCCCACAGAGAGGCTTTTTCAAGAAGAGTATGTTTTCTTGAAGGTAATAATTTACCACATTACCATCTGGGGATTGCAAAATATTTTGTATTTTATAAAAAATTTGGGAAAGTATTTTACTATGACGTTCAGTTTTCATGGCACATATAATATATTTCAGATGACTTGACAAGACTTAAACAACTACATCCGCAAAAAAAAAATAAATCATTCAATCATCATTCACATGAAAATTTGGAAACTATTGTCATTCAAAGGAGGCTAAAACTATTGCAATGTAGTAAAAGATAAACTTCTCAGAGATAGATGGTACCAGCATTTTAATTATGCAAATGACAAGAAAGGTCCATAAAACTACAAGCTGCAAGCATTAGGGACTGTTATTGTGAACCTCAATACTACAGGTGGCCATCTTTGATACAATTTCTACATACAATTTTTTTCACAAAAGCAGCAAGCAGTGAGAGGTCCATCCAAGTTGAGGGTTAATGCGGGTGAGGGTTGAAGATAAGTGTACATTTGTTCTTAAACTCTTTAGATTTAGACTAGTGTGAGAAGAATTATCTTCACTGACATTGTCTTAGACATTTGTTAGGTTTTGTTAAGCTAAGAGAGGCTCAAAACCATTTTTTATTTTACAAATTCTTCTTGTTTTAACCATGATGTATTATTTCTTGACATATACATTGTTTATTGTCTAATTAGTTACAGGTTATTAACAGTCCTGTGTTTGCCCATGCAGACTCTCCAAAGACCCTTTACATATTTTTTTAAAGCCAAATCAAATGTAAAAATGAGTGCAGGCTTGGCTTCTGAAACATCCTTTGGCCCTCAGGTAGATTGATTATATTGGTGCTACCCAGTGGCAGAGTGGTGAGCACTTCTGCCTCACAGAAAGAAGGTCCTGCAGGTTCAATTACAATCTGGATCAGGGTGTTTGGAGTGTGCATGTTCTCTCGGTGTCTGCGTAGGTTTTCCCTACCACTAAAGACATGTACCATAGTTGGTCACTGTAAATGAGAAGTCGTTCTTAATTAACCTACCTGGTTAAAGAAAGAATAAATAAAACTCCAGCCTCGTCATGTTAACAGTAAATCCATCAAACTGATTTCTCTATTCTCCATTTTGACTGTATTCACTCCAATCTGTTTCTACACCAAGTAGAGCATCACAAGTTCAAAATCTGCCTCAGTGTCCTTTGGGTTTAATTTAGTTCCCAAAACAGAAGAAAGCCTGGAAAATGTGCAGTAATCCAGAGCTGGAGCTGGTAAAGCACTTGTCGAGTCACTGATACTGATCAACAGAGAATTTCCTGTGGCTCTCAAATCTGGAGCAATAAAACTTCACTATCACTGGTTTGTCAAAGGCTCTGAGCACTCTGCCACTCACTTAAATGAGTGGCAATTAAACATCATTTTCTATATTGTAATTCAACATTTATTATTCAGTCTATTGTCCTAGGAGTCTGAAAAAGGAGATGAGAGGATTCACAGAATGTGACTTGTGAGGGTCGGACTGTGCCAAGTGAAATAAATCAGTGATTTTTCAGACTTGGTTTCTGAAGCAGCTCTGATGAAGATGCATTAACCTCTGGTGAAGCACTCTAGCACAGGGGAATGAGTCTTTGCTGTGATATGTTATAAACGTCTGGAAGAGTGAGTCTTTGCAAGCAGAAAGGACTAGTGCATTCTTTGGACTCCTGCATTTGATGCACACAACTTTTGTAACAAAGTATGCTCCATACCATTGTTTGTTCAGGGGAGCTATCCTTCTTGTTTTGAAGCTGTGTTACAAATGGCTGATTTGTTTAAGCTTTATCACGTTTGGCAGGGAGCAGGTTAGGCTAGTGGATTAGGTATATATTTACAAAATAAATGCTTTTTGCTAGGACTAAGGAATTGGTTGAGGTGCAACCAAGGTTTGCTTTATTAGTTAGTTTTAATTGAAAGCGCTTTGAGTGCCTACTGGGTTGAAAAGAGCTATATAAATAAATATATGATTTTGTGCTTAACCATATCCAGTAGTTTTTAACATGAAAAACCAAAACTTGTTGAAATACTTACAATAAAATTTGGATGCATCGTCCAAATCTGGTGCAACACATTAAATCTTACCAAAAGTTTTACCAAAACTATTTCTTACAGCTGCACTTGAAAATTCTTGACAGCATCTAGTGGCTATGCATGAGATGCTATGAGATTTTGACAGTATGATGATTGTGTAGACAAATATCACGGTATTACAGACACAACTTAAAATGGTGTTAATTTCCTGGTAATTCTCTGTGTTGTTATAATTTTTGGAACTTAATCACTTTCTGGTCTTGTCTCTTCAGCTCATTTTACTTAAATGGTCTGCCACAGTATTTGTGTCTTTTAATACTACAGTTATCATGGCCTTCTTAAAGCCTGTCAGCACTTTGGCTAGCACAGTGGCAGAGTGGTTAGCACTCCTGCCTCACAGCAAGAAGTTCCTGTGTCTGATCCCGGTGCAGGTCAGGCCCTTTCTGTGTGGGGTTTGCATGTTCTCCCCGTGTTGTTTTGTAATCTCAGTGGGACTTTCCTGGAAAAATAAAAAGTCTTTAAGCACTCTACAAGATTATATGTTCAAAAATATAAACTTGAATTCTATTCTCTTTCAGCAGTACTCGTTTTTTCTTTAGGAATAGGTAAGGTAAATAAATGATTGAACTTCCATCATAAAGCTATAAATAAAAAAACAGCCAAACAATCTTTTGAGGCAAATTAAACATATCTTTGACATATGCGTTTCATCTGACACAATGCAGAGCAGCACCTGGCTTTGCTCAAACAGTAGCCATCCCTGTGTCTCTAACTGAGGGGCATGAAGGTCCAACCCCAGACCCTCCACCTACTTCCCCTGACGGACAGTGGTCTCCTCTGCAGGTGTGCATCAGCGTCATAAAGACAGGTCTGTGAGCGTCATGTTTGCCCTCGGTCCGTTTCATCATTAATGAACAAGAAAATAAGCGCAGTGGGTAAAAACGGCTCCCCTTCTAGGTTTACCAATTTATGAAGCAGCTTTCATGAGCGAAAGGGGGCCCCTGCTGCCAATCCCGCTGAACACACGTTTGTCTGTTTGCAAAGGGAGCGTCCGCGGTCTGGCTGCCCTGGCCTGCTGCCCCATGAGCAGGTACCCCTCCTTCTGGGCTCACCCCTCAAACATACCACTAACTGAACATTTTAGTCTCTCACACCCTCACAACTAAAACTACTCACCCCGACTCCCAAACCTTCATCAGCCTTCACCCTCAGATGGAATGCTTTTACAAACAGAGAAAATAACCCACTGCAGACCAACACTCAGACCCCCTTATACCTCGCTAATCCAAAGGTTGGTTCTCTGAAGTGTAACAGGACAAGTAGTAGCTTCAAAATCAGTTATGTACAAATACAGTTTTTACTGAAACTGTTAACCTGGACGTCCAGTGTCAAACATTGGGTGTTGCTGTTCCTCTGTGCGCACCCACAGAATGGTGCCTTTGTGACGGAGAGTCCATTACGTGCGTGATCTCGGCCTCTCAGATACTCTTTCAGAATAATGCTTCATCAGAGAAATGGTTTTACCTGGGCCCCAACGATCCACATGATGACTTTTGTAAATAGTTTTACCAAACAAATAAGGAACGTGAGTTTAAATAACGCTAAGGTAAAAGGAGCAGGAAGTTCATCTCGATTGTATTTACCTGAACTGGCACAGAGATTTGCTTTGGCACCCACTGAGCTGGGTGTTTGTCTTTACAGCACTGACTGCTCATGTGTTACATAACCAAAGGTTGATGAAGGACTAAGAGGATATAAGAAATGGAAAAGGGATCCATCATGGCCAAAATTATTTCCACACCACATTTACCAAGTTCAAGTCTCGAACATTTCCAGCGGGTTTAGTCACAACACATTGGCTGCATCGCTTCATGCAGTTCACTTCGGATCCATTCTCATTATTGATCTGTTTTTAATTCTAACAATGTCAGATATTACACACAGACGTCAATGTAAAGTCACCTGTAGTTTACTCTTTCATTGATTTTATTATTTCAAATGAAAACTAGATTTCTGTAATAATTAAAGTGTAATAATTTGTTTACATATAATAAATTACTTGCTAAATTGTTAGGTAAACCATTTTGGTAACACTTTATTTTACACTGCACTTGATATATTGTTTCTACCTCCTTGTGTAACAAACTGTACACACACATGTAATTACATAGTACATACATACCCTGACCCTACCTACATTAGGTAGACATAATTCCATTATGTACTATGTAATTACATGTTATTACAGTTTGTTACACAAGGAGGTAGACACAATATATCAAAAGTAATAAAGTGTCACCACCATTTGATTTTGTGTTGAAAGTGAATTTTCATAGAAACTCATTTTAGATTGCAATGTTTGTGAAGACCATGTTGTGTTTTTAGAGTTCTGTTGACAAAAGCAGTGCTTAGGCAATTGTCTATTATTTTTGATCACATTAGAAATAGATTGTATCTGTTTTGTTTTGGTGTTGTATGTTGTGGTATGTTTTTATTTCTGGTTTAGAATAAGACTCATGTTTTTATGGCTCCACAACTGCACTGAGTAAGATAAGCCCTAAATTGCATGTGATGGGACAAACAGAAGCCCTGTCTTTAGGTGTCTTAGTATGAATATTTTAGGTTGTCTTGGCCCCATGATAACCTCTGACTGAGCCAGGGCCTGGGGCACAGGATGTTCCGTCTGCAGAGTCCTGCAGTGGCACACAATGTCCCTGAGGCCAGGGCCAAGTTGGGTCAGTTTACTGTGTACCAGCCGTGTGGACCCAGGGCCCATCAGATAAGAGTCCGGGGACATTCCTGAGGCAGCCTCTCCTACATGAACAGGTCTCCCTCCAAATCATTGGGATTTTACTGATCCATAACAGGCTCGGGTTAAACGTCCTCCTGCTCAGTGGCAGAGTGGTTAGCACTCCTGCCTCACAGAACGTTCTGGGTTTGATTCCCATCCAGGCAGGGTCTTTCTGGTCTGTGTAGATTACCACCGGGTGCTCCAGTTTCCCCCCACCACTAAAGACATGTGCAGAGGAACAGATGTAAATTATGCTTTATTTTTAATGGCATAGCAAGAAAACTAAATGTACAAAAAACAATTCTCGCCTCACCATGTCTGGTCTGGTGTGGTAGATCTGGGCTTCTATTGCTCTGGTGCTCAAGTCCTGCTCCTGTGCAGCCTTGATTAGTGCCCGTTCTAGCCATTGGTAGGATTTCTTAATATCAGCCACTTGCGTCATCTGGTGGTGGTACACCCCATGTAGAGACCTTTACTTCCATGAAAGTACCTCCAGCTGTCTCTTTTTGTCAACATGATTGGGTTTTACTGAGAAGAAATGTATTTGTTTCTGTACAACTGTTTTAAATGTGGACAGTCATATGTAATTCAGTTTATGACCTAAAGACAGATGTTATATAAAATCTATGGGCTGTCGTCATTTGATACCAGTTAGTTGAGCAATAGGTTAAATGTTGAAGCTAAATGAACAAACATCCTTAATTTGAATTTTACTTTTAGTGAAATTGTTCCTGAATGTCAACAGCCACTCTCCAGACAGCGCTGTATTAGTCATCAGCGTCATGGCCGGATAACTGTAGCACTGATCTTCCTGTTACCGGTGCAAGTGGTGTCTGTAAAGCAGCGGGACTCTTCCTCTGTCTAGATAAACAGGTTCACACCAGCCTGCTGTCTGGCCTGTCCTGTATAGTTACAGCACATACTGTACATAGGAAGAACAGACTGACTCCTGCCATTGTACTTCCACATCTGTCCTATTTGTTTTTCATCACTTCTTATTTGTATATTCTCAGTTTATGTCTAATGTTATTTAAACAGTTTTATGTTACAAACCAAGGACCCCCTGTCAAGCGCTCAGTAAACAAGAGCAACACAATATACCCTCCAAAGATGTTTGGGTGAAACACGGTTAGACGTAACTTGAAACAACATGAAAGTATGTTTACTGCCACAATGTGAAACCAAATCATCCATAATTGCCGTCACACAGTAAGTGGATGTAAATGTTAGTGCTACCACAGACACCGTTGACACTGTTTGCTATCAGAGAGTCAGAATCTTCTGTTTCTATATAAAATAGCATCATCTTTGAATGGTTTTGTGATTTTTCTGCCATTTCGGTTTAAAGACTCACTTTGTGAGAAAATTTGATGTGACGTATTTTGTCCAAACTGCTAAGCTAAAGGTTCGGCTGCTCATTTAAACAAAGAAAGGGTTCTCACTCCCCAGAAAGACTTGTGAACTTTTGAAACCATCTGACAAGATGTTTTCTTTTTAAATTGTGGAACTCACTTTATTGTCTTTGTTTAAAATGAAGATGGCCTCCTACAAGTTTCTCAACAGTGGAGCGTATCCGTGTAAACACAGACCAGTTTTGTGTTTTGTTTTTTGTGCTAACAGCCCGATCATCACAGCATAGACATAATATATAATGATAGACAAATCTATGCTGATTTGAATATTAGAAATAGAGCTGGTTTTGAGACACAGTCAAACAGACTCAAAGAAAGCTACTATTTTTTAATGCAATTACTTTTTTAAATTGTATTTTTTTATTTATTCATTTGTTTATTTATTGACTAATTCATTAATAATTGTATTTATTCATACATACATACATACATACAGCACTTTTCCACCTCGGCACTCAAAGCCCTTTACCAGTGTTACAGCTGACTACATTCATTTAGACCCTAAAGATTCTCAGCACATACAACCTACAGTCTTTGTGCTTTTACTTTTATTAAGAGATGTAGAAATTATTGAAGGAGCAGAATGATTGTAAAAATACAACTTTTTCTCTAAATAACAGAGCACTTTGTTCACTGCCAAAAACCCACTTTCTAGTTGTTTGAGTCTGCAGTTGCTCAAAGTCCTTGAACACCCCAGTATCAGATGTTTGGCAAACCTGTGGGAGGTGGTTTATTTTTACTGTTGCCCTCCAACAGGCCCAAGATGATCATACTCGCGTAATCCAGCGTTTTTGCACATTACATCGTTATTTTAAGTCTGAAGAAGTGGTGTTGGTGCTTTCTATCAAAGCAGTGACTGCAGATGCTTGAGATGTTTCTAAAAGCCTAACACAAAGTGCCCAGTTGTATTTGGTAAAACTGAAGGGGTGTGGAATGTGAAATGAAGACTGGTGGTGTCTCACCACAAATGATTCTCCACCTTGGATCTGATGCCATAGCTGCGAGCGTTGAAATCTGTTTTGATTGTTTTATTTTTAGTGTTGGCCTTTAAAATTAAAAGTACCCCACAAAAAGCACAATGTCTGGGTGGGTTATGTCAGTGAAGGATAAGACTGGGCCTGCTTGAGTCTCATTGCTTAATTCCAATTGAAACCGTCTACTAGAACGACTAAAATATTTATAATTCATCCATCTTCTGTCCATTATCAGTTTACGAAACAAATATGTGATCTGCATGTGTTTGACTTTGCTCTTATTGGAAAGAAAAGCAGCTTTTGATTAATGGCCCATTTTTTCCTAATAATGCCTAAAAACCAACATTTGTGCATAGTATTTAACATACGCACTTATCTCTTCTAAACTTCTGGTCTTCACTGACAAAATCCCAAATCTGTGGTTACATGTGCGTATGAAGTGCCATTATATTGACCTCAGGAAGAGAACATGTTGGTGAAGATGATGCGTGGCATGGCTCAGATACTTTCTCATGGCATTTTTTCTAAAACACTTGGGATCCATCATAGAATAAGCTGCTGTTCAAAGAAGCTTGTTTTGCTTAAAAATTATACCCTCAGCACATCTGCATGTTCCCACCAGAAAAAATCCCCACTTTTCCAAAATGTACAATGAAGCCGATGTAAACGAGGTAATTACACGTCAGTATCAATTTTTGTGTTTCATTATGAATAACAAATTGGACTGTATCCCTTTTCGAAAACTGTCGTGAAAATCTCACTTTGCACATAAAGGCACTCACAGAATCGAGAGAGCGTGATCTAAAGTACAGCGACAGAGCCACTGCCAGAAACAGAAGCTGCCAAAATACTTGTTCAATGTCATAATAATCACCGATGTCCGTTCATGTGCTGGACGCTAGAACATTGTGTTTCAGAGCAAGTCTCTTTACAGCATCCAACATGGAAAAAAGGGGAAACAGTCGGGCACTGAACCCAATTGCTTTGATGGAACATTTTCCACATTAATGCAAATGATACCAAGAGCTGGGAGTGGTGTGACTACAGCAGCTGTTTATGTAAAAACCACAGGATGTTTCTTCGGGTGGCTGCAAAAGGAGAATACATAGATTTAGTCCAGCACGTGAAAAGTAAAACTGAATCTAGGAATCAAACGCTGCATAAAAGAAGAGCAGAGCATTTTTCCTTCAGGCCAAACATCAGTCTGTGCCAGTACAGTTTGATTTGGCTAATTTCACCTGTAACTGACTCACTGGCTACAAACTGCAGCCACTTCTTCTGATACCACTGAGATTTAAAAAAAAAAAAATTATCTTCCTCCTTACTTTCCCCATTCTTTTATCAATTCATTCTTTCCATCTTCTTTCTTTCCTTCCTGTCATCATTAAATGTTGACTAAATGTTGCATACAAAGATTGTTTTTGGTTCTATTAAAACAGTATCCCTTCCTCTCACAGCAATTGTAACTCAGATACAAGTTGTAGATATGTATCTAAAATGCAGTGCTTTATTTGTCTAAATGGTTTTGTGTTTATTTAATTGCATCCTGAGTTAGTTTTTTTTCTGTGTCCATTGGTACTGCCTCCTGGAAATCCAACTCAAATCCACAGAGACCAGAGTAATTCTTTGTATAGAATCAAAAAAGCATTAGGATGGTTGGCCTGGCTACTAAAACAGGATTGCACATTTTGGATTTAAGTCTAAGTGACTTACGCCTCATAACTCACGGTCAGATTTCCCTGAAAGGTTAGAGTTCCTGTGAGCAAACCAAACAATTGTCCTGAACCTGGTCGGGAGGGTACAGTCCTAAAATCAAGGAGCATTTCTTCAGGTTTTTCGTTTCACAAGCCACACTGCTGGGTCCCAATGTTAACACAGCTGAAAGTGACCATGTGTGACACTTTTCAATAAAATCCAGCTTTGTGTTCGAATCAGGTCTTGATGACCACAGATTAACACATGGATCTGTTGCACACAGTGTTTATTGTTTTAACAGGAACACTTCCCAAAGGAGAGTCACACAGTAACATGTAATTAGCTAATGGTAGTAGTCCTATAAAAGTTATGGGTCTGTGCAGCACATTTCTGTTGGTGTTACAAATAACTCCACGTCTACATTCACCACAGACAGACAGGGAATGGACATAATGTCAGTCCTACTCTGTACAATTCTATATACAGTAAGCTAGCTGCTTTTTTGCTGTAATTGGGCACACACACTGCATTTTGTAGTGTGTTTTATAGATTTGCTAAGTTTCCAGTTTGGGGCTGGTTTGGAAGCTATATGTTATACTTTTTTACACTAGAAGTTAATGCAAAAAGTACCTACAAAAATTTCAATTAATTGCGCATTGTTCTGTGATTAATTGCGATTAATCGCATTGGCAACAATATAAATGTCTCTCTTGTGTTTTCATTACAGTCAGAGCATGTGAGTGCAGTTCCCGCTGTTCATCAATATAATACACTGTAACGCCGAGCTAATTATGTTTGTTATGTTTGTATGTTTATGTTTGTTTTTGCCCCCCTTTTTCATGAGATGAACTTAAAGATCTAAGACTTTTTCTTTGAACACAAAATGTCTATTTCTCTCAAATATTGTTCACAAATCTGTCCAAATCTGTGTAATTAAGCACTTCTTTACCAAGATAATCCATCCACCTCACAGGTGTGGCATATCAAGAGCATGATTATTGCACAGGTGTATTTTAGGCTGGCCACTATAAAAGACCACTCTAAAATGTAGTTTAATCACACGGCACAATGACACAGATGTCGCAGGTGTTGAGGGAGCATGCATTTGGTTTGCTGACTGCAGAAATGTCATAGATCTTTGATTCCAACTCATGAGAAATGGGGGCAAAAAAACTGCTGTATTAAAATGTATGTTTATTATAAAGGGGCATTTTATGCACAGTCTATCAAACAGTAATGTACTAGTAGAAAACTAGGAAGGGGGGGGGGTGTCATAGATGGGGTTTCAGCAGGAAGTTGGCATGTCCAAACAATATGGTCTTATTTAAAATAAAATAGCTTTAAGATATTGTTAAATGAATTTGATACAACTCCAAATCTCGAGCTCTAGCAACCAGACTCACACTCAGTTCATCTCAGTGTAAATAGGGCAAGGTCCTGGAGGGCCGAGGTGTTTATGGGTCGATAAATGGTGACGACTGGTCGCCTCCTGCACATGTTTTTTCACATGTCAACACAACTGCACATACAACCAATACATCCTACTTATGTACAGTTCCAGCTAAAAGTTTGGAGACATTCCCCTTCATTGTTAATCTAACAGCATTTGGATCAACACTTGTTTTAGATTCTTTTCTACTGGCTTTTTCTCTAAAGCAGAGACCCATGTGTGATTGCTGGACACTTCAACAATGGATAACAATTCACTTTATGGAATATTTTTAACTGTGGTCAAAGAAGAATCTCTCTAAAGCTGGATTTGGGACACGCTGATTGGCCAAAATAGGCAGGTTGTTAAAATCATAATCAATGTCTGGCAGAACGCTAATGTAATCTTATCCATGCATGGTTCATGGACACAGGGACTTTATTTTTATTGCAATCAGTGAAATGAAATCTGTGTTTTACCTCTCGACCACAATGAAGAGAACCATTTGACTTGATTTGAGCCGGGTCAGAGTGGCCCATCGCTGCGGTGTGGCACTGCCCCAGTCTTTCACATCCTCTTCCTGCCTCGCCGTGAACAGCATATGAATCAGTTTCTGTGCCTGTGAGGCCTTCTGTCTCAGATCTGGGTCAGCAGCACCATCACTGAGCCTCAAATCATTCGGTGGTATTTACCGACTGGTCCGGTGCCAGCCGGGGCACTCGTACTGTACAAACAGGACGACACACAGTCCCTCGTTCATAGGCAGCTCACACCGGCGTGGTGTCTGAACCCCTCTGTAGTCTGGAGGTCTGGGCTCCGGCCTAGAACAGGACCCCAAAACGTCCAGGCGAATGGGTTCACATCATTTATTTGCCTCATTATGCATCATACTTTGGTGTTTCTGTCGGTCTGATCATGTAACAACGTTTTAAAGGAATTCAGAATAACATTTGCTAGTTTGTTGCTAATGTATGGATAAAGGAATTAGGCAGCGGGGAGTTAACCGATGGTTAGGTTTATGGTAAACTCGAACTGTTCATTTGTGTTTTCTTGTTAAAAACAGTTTTAAAATAAATTAATTGACTGCACAGAAAAAAACACAGTCTATTTATTAAGCGTAACAGTGATTTGCTTATGATGTATTTAGTAACAGATTTGGTGCCTTTCCATTTATTATTTTTTATTTCAGTGCTCATTCATTCTAGTTAGTTAGTTAGTAACCCTAAACCTCTAGTTCTAAGGGGACTGTTATGTTAACTAAAATAAAATAACTGTTCCACACCTCTTTTGGCAAAGTGATGTTAACACTCTTTTTTTTTTTTTTTTTTTACTTTTGACAAATATAAATATTCTTCTGCGCAACAGCAGAAATGTAATATGAAGAATCAAAAAGCCCCTGAAGAAGCAACACAAAAGGATTGATGTTGACCATTATTGACCTCCAGTATGTTACCGTGTCACATTCCTCTTCCTTGTTGGTCATATTGGTTACTCTGTCCGGCACTATGACGTCATGCTGATGACATTGTCAACCCATCACTTCCCACTGATCCAAACTCAGCGCTGTTTACCTGGTATTCCTGGTATTGCCTGAAAGTAGATTCAAAAAGGGCTCACCATTTTAGTGATTGCAGCTGTTTTACTCACTATTACAGACCATTTTTTTCTCCACACAGTCACTCCTCGTCATAAAGGCCCACACGCCAAATAAACCAGTTTTGAAAAAACACCCCTCTGGCCACTAACAACCCTAGGCCTGTCTCCGGGCCACCTCTGTGTGTGTTAGCCCTGTCCACCTCCATGCTGACTTTACCCACTTTGTTTGGAAAGAAGGAAAAGGGAGCAGTGGGAAAGGGGGGCCTCCTGAGAGAGAGATCCCGGATTCAGCCAGAGGCCTCAGTGAAGCATCTGTTCCATAAACCCTGGCCCGGACAAGGGACGTCCAACTGGACAGAAAGAGAAAATTCAAGTCAATGGATAAGGTTTTCTCTACACTTTCCAGTTAACTAAGAGTTACTTCATATCAGAGCCACTTGACAACTTTGTTATACCACACAAAGATTAAAAGCAGTGCAATTAAAAAGTAGAGGTATGCTTTGGACATGGCCATTAAAGTTTAATTTTATAGGCTTTTTGTGATGAGTACGTAATTACTTGTGTCTAATTAAAGGGATTGAGTTCATATTTTCTAATACAAATCTTGCAGTCAAATACATTAGTGCCTTGCATAAAAAAAGTAAAATTTATCACTGATTATTTCTAGTCTACATAATGTTTGCACAATCTGATGAGGAAACTGTCCAAACCTGATACAAACAGACACCATTTTCTGTTGTGTGTTTGGTGTTTTAAGTGTATTTCAGTCATTCCACATGAAATGTAATGTGTATTGCAAACAAGTGAAGATGTTCAGCTCAACAACTTTTGTGGTTTGGTGAAATGAGGCCTGTAGTGTGTATGTATAAATGTTGTTTTGACATTAATCCCGTTATTAACACCACAATAAAGTGCATGAACAATACACATAGTCAAATTGCAGTTGTGTGTTAATCCTTGAAGTCAACATATACATAAAAAAGATAAAGGAACCTCCCATTTATGTGGACTGAGGGCAAATGGTGCTGCAGTAGCACATGACTCCATCTAGAGGTACAAACTGAAACTAGCTATCTATATATACACATTATTCATTTTGGGGTTATATTTTCAATGTTCTTAGATGGCTTCCAGTAAATTATGTGCACATAACAACACTTACAGTCAGCGTTGGGTTTCTGCTAAATTCTCTTGAGAAATTCAAAGACCCAATGGGGCGGTTCTAAATTTAGTATTTTGCTGAGTTGAGCTCCCAGCACTAACCCTTCATTGTATGCTGTACTGTGTTTGGGTCTTTCCCGTTTGTTTTCCTACCCTCTCCATCAGCTTCCACCCTGACCACCTCTAAGCCTGTTTTCGGTGCTCGGGAGGTGGCGCGCATGTGATATATACATACATTTGAGCACACTGTGGCTTGTGTTTCTGCAGGTGTGAATGGGAAAGGATAGGCTAAAGTCTTTCTGTAAAAGAGCAGCTGGTTTGTGTTTGCTTTTGAGATTATTCAGCAGCTTATGCACAGCCTTGTTAAGTCAACTCCTCCACAGATAAACGCTCAGATGGCCACTGTGCACACCAACACCGCTGCATGGTGAGTGATGCACTGCGACCCTGAGGGGTTTACAACACATCTGCAAAGTATGTGACAATTGACACAACAGTGATGAATGTCCGTCAGTTGCAGTTTTTTTTTTTTTTAAATCACCTACAGACTCTTGACATATGAATTCTAATCAACGCTAACGCTAAAAAAGTAATAAATAAGGAGTCATACTTTACACTTTTGATAGTTTTCAGTGTCTTGATACCAGATTGGACCAAGATTTATATTAATAAAAAACTAAATCATTCAAGGTATAGTTTATAACATAAAATAAATCTGTAGTTTGTGTTAGGTTACACAGTCCAGGGAATAAAAAGCACTTTATTAGTAGCATTTTCTTGGTTTTAGAACTGACTGTTCACTTTATTAATTTATTTTAAGCGGTAGAAGATGGATGGATGGAATTTATTTTAATGTGAATTAGCAATCATGTCAATAGTGTAATAATAAAATGGTAGCAGTTGATATTCCAGTTTGGTAACTGCATAGTAATAGTGTGGTAATAAGACATAATCACGCTGTATATTGATGTAATAAATGGTATTTAAGCACTTCCCATACCTGACTTTCTAGAGAGTACATGTTTATAACAAGTCATATGTGTTCTATGAAAGTTCCTCAATATTTAATCATAATTACTGTTGTATTGAGAGGTTAGTGCACCCGGTCTGGGTTCTGGAGATTGTGAAACAAAATGAGAATGTTCATAAATTCTTCCCTTTTTTAGTATTCTTAACGGTACAATAAAAATAATTAACTTTTAATTTTCCAGAGGCAGAGCTAGGGTGGAGCTATCTTACAAAGACACATTTATTTTTGGAAATAGCATTGCATTATACATATACTGTATCTACACATTTATTTCTCACTGTGGTCTATATGTCAGAGCCATCCAAAGAGTTGACTGACACCCACCTGGGCCTCACCACTGCTCTGTCAGGAGCCAAAACCTTCAAACCACAGCCTCATTTTGAGTTATGTTATGCACAGACGCTCACCGGAACTTGCTCCGCTAATATACACTGGCGAGTGTCCCTGGACCTGTCCTATCACATGATCCCTTCACATGGTGCTCTCGTGATGGGACACGTGACGGATTACACCTGACAGGTCACCTGAGTCTTCACGTTTTTCCTTAAAGTTACAAAGTTACAAAGTTTTAAGAATGAGGTGGCATGAAAAATAAATATGAGACAGTGGCGCTGAGATTCCTGGCACTCAAATATAATCCTGAAAAATGAGGTGGTGGGCTATGAATGGGGGTAAATAAGCTTGTGCCACCTGAAATTAATAATTGTAGTCAGGGCTAAAGTACAGTAGGTTCCTACAAAACTCACAAGGTCTTTTAAATTCAGAAAATTGTTGGATAAATTTACATTTTCCAACTCTATTCGGGTATCACAACATGGGCACTGGAAACAAAATGTGACTGTTTCTCACTAACATTCATTGTGGAAATATCCTCTATCCTCTACTTTTACTTTAACATTGCTAGGTTCAATATTTTAAACGTTTTAAAATGCAATTTCACAGGCCCGATTCACAATAGTCCATGGTTTAGTCATGGCTGCTTCTCCAAACTGTGAGTGTGTTGACAGCTTTCTTTCTGGATGCCACAGCTTCACATGAGTGGGCTAGAATGAGCTATTTGCCTCAGTGTGACCTCTGATGGGGATACACTGTTGGTGTGGAGTACATCTGCTCTCCCACCTGTGACGGTCCAGGTGGATAAACTTCATTCTTGACAGGAGCAGCGCTGGAGAGAATTCAAGGTGGACTGGAGTTGAAGGTCACCAGACGAAATATGCAGAGGCTCAGACCTTCGCTCGCTCTTTGCCCCTCGTGTGTGGAGCCCTGGGGCGTATCTGAGCTGCGCAGGAGGGAGTATCAGACCCCGGATAGGAACAGAGAGAGGCATTGTACGAAGCCCTCAGAGTGGATTTACAGTGTACTCGACACCCTTGCTCTCCCCAAACTGTACCTCCACGTTTGACCCCTCTTAATTCCACAAGATAACATTAATTTCACATAAAATAAACCTGGCAATGGGGCCCTGTTAGAAGTACCTTCCACTGTGGACCTTTCCCGATGCACCTCCTCACTCGCTTTCCACTCACAGAGGCTTTTTAAATAAAGGTTTTTAAATAAACGTCCCACGGTCGTCGTCTCAGCGGGGGCCTGTATGGTTTAACTGTATCACTTGAATTGGTTTTGGACTTCAACTGAGCAGTCCATTCACATTTAAGACAAGCGGATGTGGCGGAAAACCTGTGTCACAAACAGTATCACCTCTTAGTTCACTTGCATCAGGGAGCATTCACATTTGAGCGTTGAGCTTTCATCGTTGGGAATCCAGTATTAAGGACTTAGTGGGCTCTTTACAGCACTTCAGTTAGGGTTTAATATACAGAAGCTTTAGCACCAGATGATTCAAGATGGCTGCTGGATTATGTCACGCTTCCTGGCAACATTAAAAAAACAGCTTGTGACTCAGATGAAAAAAAATCTCATGACTTGGTTTCCTCCACTTAAACTGAGATGTGACCAAACCTTATTTCAAAGAGGATCAGATTTGAAGAAAAACCCGGAGGGCAAATGGTCTCCAGATATTTGAAAACCGTGACCTTGCACTGTGAGTGGCCAAAAGAGTGACATAAACTCAACCACTGCAGACTGTTTTCCACAAAGAAGTTGTTACCTAAAGGCTCTTCGGCATCTTCGGGAGGTATTAAAATTTTAAATGTAATCCAACATCTGTCTGAAATTAAACGCTACTTTCCCCTCCATGACAGTGTAAGTAACAAACATTTTCCAAGCTGCCAGCTGTGAGCTTTAAGTGGACACAAGCAGCACATGTTGTTTATTATTGGGTGAAGGTAAATCCCATATAATCCCCAAAAGCCTCTGTTACTTAGCACTTACACATATTCACTTGTGAGCTATTACAAGCCAGAAAAGACTGACCAAGAACTACATAAAATGATCAAACCCATTCAATAAATCTTGGAATACCGGTTTATAAATTGAGCCAGACTTTTGTTATTCAAGTAGAAAGAGCAATTACAGCCTAATTCAAGTGTGGAGTACCCAGAAGACTCCAGAAATAACAGAGAACTAACAGAGAAAAAAAAGCTGTGAATTTAAAAAAGCCGACTACATTTACATCTAATTACGCTTATATAACCCTACATTAGTGGGTCTTCTATACATAGAAAGTGGGGTATATACTTTGGTGTTGGCTCTACAAACATGGTACGATAAGCGCAGACACTGCATAGATTTGCTTGTGGAGAAGAGTAAAATCTAAAGTGGATGACATGGAAAATCGCAGAGTTTCTTCAGTTCTCTCTTTTAATATTTCAAGACAGAGAGCTGAGAGTGGAACAAGCTGCAAAGAAACTCCTATCTGCATAAAACAATATTCTAACTACATATTAACTGTCTGAGCATGCATTCATTCATAAATGCGGTTTTGAAGGAAGTAATTTTTATTATTCAACACTGTGACAGTTGGTTTTGTATGAAGGAAAAAGCTGCGGGTGTGCAAAGTTTGATTGAAATGTGTAAATGTGCTTCAAAAACGGAAATATGCTGATATGAATAAATAAATATATATTTTTTCTGGAAATTGATACCTGATATGCCTTGGCAGAAGATATAATACTCGTTGTACTCTATGAAGCATCACTGCACTGTTGATGTGGATTTTTAACCTCACGTTACACAGACAGGTTCGACTGACAGCTCAGGCTTCAGTTCAGTTCATAGTCACCTTCTGCCAAAGACTCCGCTGCATGATAAAGGTATGTTCCATGATTTACATTCATTCATTCATTTTCTACCGCGTTGTCCCGTTGGGGGTCGCGAGTGACTGGAGCCTATCCTAGCAGCTTTGGGCCTGAGGCAGGGTACAGCCTGGACAGTGGCCAGTTAGTCGCAGGGCTGACATTTAGAGACAGACATTGACAGACAATCATTCTCTCTCACATTCATTCACTAGGGACACTTTAGAGTTACCGATTAACCTGTACATGCATGTCTTTGGACGGTGGGAGGAAGCCGGAGTGCCCGGAGAGAACCCACAGTAACACGTGGAGGACATGCAGACTCCTCACAGAAAGACCGGAGTCGGCCGAGAATGTTTCAGCCGGCAGGGTTTTGAACTCACGACTTGCTGTAAGGCAGGAGTGCTAACCACTCTGCCACATGCACCCTACATTATACATTATAATAATATATAATATATTATTATTATTATAATACAATATAATACATTAATGTTATTATTTATTTTGCTGTGACATGTATTAAACCAACAGTCATGATGAGCATCTTATTTTTAAACTAGTGCTGGAGTCAAGACCACACACACCATGTCAAGACTAAGATCAAGACTAAGATTTGGTGGCGCGCTGTTGCAGTGGTTAGCCCTGTTGCTTCACAGCAAGAAGGAAAGTAGAAATCAAAAACATGCTATAAAAAAGCTACTGAGTATTGTCATGACTGCATTATTGATCATATCTCTGTCTATTCCAATGAAGGTAAGATAATATTAGCAATAATAAACCGTCCATAAATATCTACATATAAATCTTGTGGCCAAATATTGTTTAAACTTGTGCTATCATTTTCAAATGTATTGTGCACAGACGTGTTTGTTGTTCTCTGATGAATCACACAAAGCATTATTGTCCATTTTCAGTCACTATTTTTCATGATGCAATGTGGGAAACTGAGTCCTGAAACCTCTACCCATCCATTTACAGTAATATTGAAAAATCAGGTGTGATCTTACCCAGTATATACTTACTCAAAGGTTTTTGAGGGTTGAGTTCTGAGATTAAAGTCACAATTCAGAAGAAAGCCACAATAAAATAAAAAATTGAGGGTTTTAAGATTATTCTTATAAAGTCAGAATATTTTTTATTGCAGTTTATCAATTGTATTATTTTATTATTAAAATAAAAAATATAAATCGTATCCTGTAATATTACTTTTTAAACGTACAGTAATATTAGATATTGGAATGCATATGTTGTTTTTCACATTGGCCCTAACCCTCTTCCGTAGACTTGGACATCCCCGTTTCCTTTAGATAATGTTTTAACCCAAAAACACTGAATAGTATTGATACGATTCATTCCTAAACGTACATAAAAACGAAATAACTTAATTTGACTGCATAATTTCTAACTCTGTGAATAGATGTATTTGGAAAAAGAGAAAACCACTAAACGCAAATGTTTACACAAGAAAGCAGTATGTCTGTGATCAGCTGCTGTTTGGACTTTGGCCTTTGATGGACCGCTTGTGCGACCTCTGCCAAAGCAGGTTGACTCTCTGGTGGAGGGTAAACAGCACAAGGCGGAGAATAAGTGAAGCTTTGAGCAGACTGAGGCACAGACAGAGGAGATTAGATCTGCAGACAGAGAGATGTCTTCTCTTTAGGGCCACGGGGGCCTGGCCTCATGGATCGTACGAGGATCAGGCTGGGGTTGGATAAAAGGGGGCTAACAGACTGGTTTTAAATGCTCCATCAGTGGGTTTTACTTCAGAATGTAATACTATACAAGAACAGCTCTGCCTATCTGCCTAAGTTAACCTGATTAGCATCGAAACAAATTCACCAGAAAACATGAAAAGGACATCTTTTTAAAAAAAAGACGAGGTGAACACAGAGAAGAAAGAACAAATTACAAAAACAGATGTGTCCATAGTATTTCTGCAGTGATCTAACTATGAATATTGACTGCCATGTAATCATTGTGACTGTTAAAGCCGGGTTATAATATAAGTAATCATTGCAGCCCAAACCTTTTTCCCAAAAATTCAAAAGTAACACATTCAGAAAGTCAACATTTTTTCTCTTTTTTTTTCTCGAACTTCCTATCACTCTTTCTCTATTTTGCTTTAGATTAGCATTTTCTTTGAGTGAGCAAGAACAAACATGGATGTATCTTAACCCCAAGAAAACATCTCATTAACTACAATTTTATCCAAATTTCAAGAGTTAATGTTTCTTTTGAGAGCCAATGTGCACATACATTGTATGAATGTGAATGTATTTGGTGATGGTCGGAGAGTCCGTAGGCTGGATATGGCTGCCACGTCTCAGTCAGTCTGCCCCAGGGCAGCCGTGGCTACTGATGTAGCTTACCACCAGCAGTGTGTGACTGTGAATGAATAATTCATAAGTAAAGCATCTTTGCGTCCCCGGAAAAGCACTATAAAATTGATGTAATAATAAATAATAATAGTAATAATAATACTTTGGAACCTACATTCATTTAAGCTATTTTGAAAGTGTCAAACGTACTTTATGAATTTACAGTATTTACAGTTTTTCTCAGTTCTTGAAGCTGTTGTTCAGTGGTCCTCGGTTTTTGACCCGGAGTCTGTGAACTGTGAACTGTGAACAGACACTGATTTTCCCAGAGACAGTAGAGCGGCCCTGATCCCATCTGTATTACAGTTTATGCTTCTCACAAGGAGCAGCAGAAGTTGCTTGTACAAGATAATTATTTATTTATAGGGTCTGATTTATTTAAGTGGATAGTGTGTGCAAAAAATGGAAGGAAGTGCTTAACTCCCGCGTTTCTCACAGGTGTAGAATGAGCTCACTCAATTTGCTTCAGTTTTTACAATTTAAAACTGCACCTACAATTTAATCTTAGTATATCAGGCCCATAGTCAGACAATATATTATCACACAACAATTTATTGTCTTTTGCTTTTTTTTTTCATAGAAAGACACAAATCCAGCATTGCATAGTTAGCATCCAATAAAAGTTACTTAAACTTACAGGGTATTAATGCAATCATGTCAAAGGGATAAACTGGTTATATCTGAAGACAAAGTGTGCTTCTTGAGTATGTTGTGAAGAAGTCAGGTGTAACCTTTTTCTCTTTTCAACAAAAGCTGAATGCTATTATCTCCTGCCTAATCAGACTATGAAGTGCAAGTAAACTGATTGAATGGTGATGAGTTGAAGACAGAATGGGATAAAGAGACCCTGCTGCAATTGGTTGAGCTTTATGACAGTACCAGGCTTCATTTCACTGTTTGTAGCTTAATTTAATCAAAAAGTAGGGTTAGTCCATAAGTGACAGCTATGCTCTTGTAAATGTAAAATCAAATGTTTACTCTGCACATGTGCAACTAAAGAGTTCCTACAATCAGTGAATACCAGTGAGAACATAATGACTGAAGGACTGAAATATGAACATAAACGTATAACATCACTCGGGCAGACGGCTGGATCCCAGTGCTGTTAATGCACTTTATGTTTTAATGCCACATATTTTTTTCATAACAACGGTAGGAAACCACAAATAACTAGACATGCATGTGAGCATCATTAGACGTTGGCCCAGAAACCACATGGTTGTAGCTGTATCCTGGATGTCCACAGTGTTCATGCTTGAGATGCACTGCATTAATGGACATAACATAACAGGGATAAAGGAGGGTTTAAAGGGCAAGGTTTTGTCGAGGTTTAAGTCTCATGATCTGAGATACTCTCGCAGTAACAACAGAGCACACAGCTTAGTGACTAATCAGGGACAGCAGGAATGTAGGACAGCTAAGAAGCAAAAGGGGAAGGTGTGAGCAGGCCTCCCACGAACCAGAGGGTGTGAGTTCAGATGGAGGCTGGAGTCAGTAGGCCTTATTTGTCCCTGATGGGAAATGCAGGCACAGACTTTATTAAAAATGGATTGTATCTGTGTTGGCGGACCGCAGAACGTGACCAGCTCGTTTATTTTATTTTTTTCCCTCTTCGCATGGGCCAGTGTCGATGTGCAGCTGATTACTATTGCAGAGAACCTCTGTGCGGTTTTTCTCACATCTGTTCAGCATGTTGTCGACTGTTTGCTTCCACTTCAGAGGCTCACTGTGGCTGCTGTGAGAAAACAGCTCAATGAACTGGTCAGATGAAAAACGAACCCTTATATATCCAGGCTTACATGAATTAATTTTTAGGTTTCTGTTATTGGGACTCATCATTGGTAACCTTTAGCTGCAGCTTGGCTCGTTGTGTCCAATGATGTGTCAGCACTAAGAGGTCGGGCTGTGTTTTAGGTTTGAGGATGTAGCGACCATTTCAACGTTAAAAATGTAAACAACATGGTGCTGCTCTGATTGGATAAAACTGCACTGACCAGGTATTATTTAAAGTACCTGCCCTTTTGCCCTTTCAACGAAAGCCCTCCCAGATGGTACTGTGGAGTTGTTTTAGCTGGCAGAGTCAGATTACATCATTGGCTCACCTGGTAGTGTGTACCACATAAGTGAAGGGTTTGTCGTGGGTCATAACTCCTCTCACTAATCCCTTTTTATTTTTTTATTTTTTTTGGGGTGAAAACATCACAGGGTCATGTGTCAAATAGCTTCGTAAAATGATAACAACCTCAAAACCTTTTCCACAATGATTAGGAATTGTCTGGTTTTGATCCGTTCAGTATTTTCAAAGGTATCCATAAATGGATTCATTAAACATTGTAAAGGTTTTACTGAACAATATGATCTGTGCTCATTTTGGTAATACAGATAAAGTGTATACATTATACATACATACACTCACATAAGGCCAAAAGCAGGGCTCACATATTCTGCAAGACCTGTTTGGCAAATGAAAAACTGACTTATGACATGTCTGTGCAGTCAGTGAGTAGGTAGAGAACATTTAAAAAGTGTTTTAATATTCAGCTCTATTTATACTGTATAAACATTTAGGAGACAGCAGCTAACAAGCTAACAGCACGCTACAACTCTCTTGATTCATAGGACTGCTACCCGTCAGCGTGATTTAAACCTTCTTCATAGAAAACTATGACTACATGAGAACACAAATGCATTATTTGACATGTTTCTTTTTGATGACATTGCTTCTAAAAGGGTCTATAAAACGTAGTCTTCTATAATTCATTTTTCAAATTGAAAATGTTGTAGTGTGGGTGCATCACCAAACTCACACAGAAGCCAGGCTGCAGTCTGGTCCTGATGCAGTATTTCCATGTGGCTCGCTCACAGACATGGCTCATTCTGCATGGGAACTGGTAGCGTGCTTGCCTAGTTTGGAAACGCATTCATTCCTCTCTCCCCTCAGCTGTTTATCTGTGCCTTTCGCTTTTAATTGTATTCAAATATTTGGTGGTTAAATGGGCCGTGATTCATGCTCTCTCCAGGTGTGTCCCATTACTCCTTGTTAAGAGCTGAAGGGTGAGTGAAAGAGCAGTGGAAACCTTGTTATGGTCCAGCTGTGGACGTGCGGTACAGTGAGGAGTACAGGCCTGAGAAGAAGGAGGAAAGGATGGAGCAATGTCATCCATCAAAGTAATTAAAAACTTTATTGGCACGTGTGCTCACTGAAACCATTTGTATGAACAGAGCATTTAGCACAACTCCTATCTGACCATTGTTTTATCAGGGTAAGCACATCTAACATCTAAGATTAGCCATCTTCTCCATTTCTAATATTCTTGATCCAGGTTATTGTGGCTATCTTGTTTCCTTACTCCCAGGTATGACACTCAGGTCTCCTCCTTCTCCTCGGCGCTCAGTGAATGTCAGTCCTGGGGCAGTTCTGGTTGAATGCCTTCTGGTCTCAACTAAAAGGTAATTTTAACAAGGACAGTCGCAGTGTATCAAAATATAACCCAACTGTGAGTTTGACCTCAGGAAAATGTATTTTTTAAAAGCCTGGAGAAAAGGTACTGTCAAATGTAAATCCAGAGTCAGGACAGAAACGTCATTATTAAGTTAAAACGCCAGATAAAGAACTGCATTAATGGCTTTCCCCAGACTCTACACGATGATATCACTGTTAAATCTTAGACAAATATAACATGCTTAACTTCCAAAATGTTATTAATTTTAAAAACTGCTGTTTGATTTAAAAAACCCTTCATGGGCTTGCCCCCACATTCTAAATATATTAAACCAAGAACTGTGAGGGGTTTCAACACCAGAGCATCAAATAGAGGAGCTGTTGAGATCCCACACAGGAAAACTTCATTTGGACAAAAACAAATATAAGAGAATGTCCTACATATCTCTCCTTTAGAAAGCAACTTCAAAACTTCAGTCCTGTGATCATTTTAATGTCTTATTGTGTGTCTATGTGTCTTACGTTTGTCATTGTTGTGCACTGTTCTTTGTGTTCTATCATTTTGGCCCATTTACAGTCTGTGTTTATGGATCTGATTGTTCAATAATGTGCATTGTCTCAACTAAATAAATAAAGTAAGGAAAGGTGACCAGAGCAGAACATGATTCACGTTTTTTCTGTGTCAAGTGCCTTTCAATCAGGACATGAATGATCGGCTGCTGACACAAAGCCTTGTATTACAGGCTTTCCTCCCTCCGGTTCTAAATAAATGCAGTTTTAGACGTAACGCAGTGAATGGACAGATGGGAGCAAGGCACAAAGCACAAATGGGGAGGCATCCAGAAGGTTGCCAAATGAGATCCATTTGCCATTTAGGAAACACCGTACCAGGCTCTGCACTCTCACAAACAAACAGCATGAGAGCACATGAAATTGATCAGCGGAGACTCAGCTACAAGCATATCTAATCCATTTACATTTACTCCAAACACAGACCAAACGGCAAGCAAACAAAAACAGGTTGTGCCAAACATTGCCAAACTCTGCCATATTGTTCCAAATGGAGACTCCGCCTGACCATATGAAAACCTTAATAGTTTTGGTTTGTTTCACATTAGAAGAATTATAATTGGTGCAGGTAAATGTTGACATGTGTGGCTGTGATTTTAAATAGTGTTGAGCTGCATCTTCCTTAATCTAAAATGATATTCATCCAAATAGTTTTTTTTTTTTAATCTTAGGCAGAAATGTTTTTTTTTTTCCATCTTGATTTATTTTGAAACTTTAACAGGTAAACAGACACATCTAAAATTTCACTTTTGGGGAATCTTACAAGCACCCCCTTCATTTTGACACCAGAATTATTGAAACACCTTGTAATTGCAAAGATACAGTCATCATTTTTGAGCAGGCACACCAAAAAACTAGGTCAGTTTCAAATGGTTAAACGTGTCTTGAAAAAGTTTTTTTTAAAGCATCAAGTGACAACATTCACATCTCACACTGCTCCTTTCAACAGCACCCTGTAAGCACCTATGGGCATTGTGCTGTCTGTTAACAAACCTAGTACAAATAACTCATATTCTGTGTTCACATTTTAATATAAGTAGTAGTATATGTATTAGTTTATGAATGTCCTAAGCTTTTGCGCACAATTGTACAAAAAAGAAAGAAGAGCCACGTGCCTTCTCTTCCAGAAGAGCATGAACATGAACTGATGGAAATAATGGTTCCCCACTGGGTTTTGTTGAGCATCAAACAGTTTACACACAATTGAGAATATTATTATGCTAAAACGTTAAATGGCTTTACACTTTGCACCTGTAAGGACTCATCTCAAAAGGGAACACATTTTTCACACATTAGGCGTCATTATTGTGATTAGACAGAAGCATTTATCTTAAATACAACCAACAACATTCCTTTTAATTTGTCCACTGAGCTCTCCCCACATGAGCTCATGTGTTTGTTCTTGGTTAGTGGACTACTTGAGGTTTATCCTGTTCCCTGTTATCTCTTTATACATGCACTCCTCTTGGTTTTGACTACTGTCTGTTTAGTGGAGTCAGTGGTGCATTTCACCATTTAGGGAGACACTTGTAGAGGTCACTAATCCATGCGTAGACTGAAAATAGCCTGAATGGACCTCATCTGTGAGACAGACAGTGATCTCCAGTATTGTTTGTCTTCTTTTGGTCTGTCAGGAGAGCGTCAGGATGCAGACAGGGTTACGAAGTTGACTGCGGTCCATAAGAGCAGAGGTTATCGCAGGACTGTCAGTCGATAGAGCCTGAGGGAAATGAGACACTGAACAAGCTCCAACAGCTCCAACACATGTCTATATGTCAAGATGTTATTTGGCTAATGGTTTAAGCACAGACTAATGTTTATTAATTGGGTTTGAAAGATAGATTTATCAAGGATTCCAAATAAAAATAGTCTTGTAATGACTCCTGACCCCTTAAGTTCAGTGTTTAGTGTTTTAGTCAGTAGTTTGGTCTTCTTTAAGTTTTGTAGTTCTGGGTTTAGTCCTGGTTTTCACATCTTATCAACTTCACTCATTTTATAGTATTTCAGGTTAATATACAAAGTTTGCAAGATTGGCAAAATCGAAACATAAATTTAGGAATGGAATGATAAAAAAAATAAATTTACAGAGATATAATATCAGGTTCTGTGCAGGACCTTCTGTGTATATTCTGACAATGTAACAATTTCAACACAGCCTTTCGGTAAAGCACAGTTTAAGCATTAACTATTTTGGGAATCAAATGAAATACTGAATGAAATGTCCCATTCATCAGCCTAACTGCCTTTTGTCCACTATTTAGCCACTTACAGAAACCCTTTAAGCTAAAGTCTAGTTGTTAGATGGCATCTTCAGCTCTAGACAAACAAAAATGAGACCACTTACCTTATGTCGGTATATTACACCTCTGGAACGAGACTGGCTTAGAAATAATTTACGAACCACCATGGAAACACACAACAAATATCCACTGTATGAACAAATCCTGAGCATGCTTTACTAGTGAGTCATAAAACAAAAATCATGTTTGTGATAATGGAGTGTGCTTTTAGTGACACACGAGGATCTAATTACTTTACAGGTGTTCAGTTGCACCACTGATAAAAGTTTGGGTGAAACTCAAGGAAACCCCGTTTGTGAGTCATGCATACCTGTGGCCGAAGTAAGCCTTTATCCGTTAGGGCTAAGGTTGTGTTAGCGATGTGACAATGAGCTGAGTTAGGTCTGTATATTGAGCGGAGGTTTCATGTCGGTCAATGGGTTTGACTTGCCTTGTCCCTGTTTCCACCTTCGACAAGTATGGTACATAAATAGATTAACATTTCCACAGAATCCAGCTCCTTCATCTAATCCCATCTATAAATCTTTGGCAGAAAAACAAATGTTCTCTACAGTTTTGTGCCCAGAAAGGAAGTCTACTACTGCTTTTAACGTGAGAGCACTTTATCATCATTTAGTCTGGGCACTTACTCAGGGGTATATTTTCTTGTCCTGATCTTAAATGCTTAATGGGATTGTTATTAATAGTCTACTTTTTGATGCATATAAACATAGTGGAAGAAAAAAGAAAGGAAAGGACAGCTAAGTCTTAGGCCACAGTCACATTATGTTGAAGTGAAAGACAGTCTCCTTCCACACAACATTACACGCCTGTAATAGACAAACAACTTCTCTCTGTTTCAGTCTCTTAGAAGTTTAAATGTAGCCACTGCTGAAGGCCTTATACAGCTTTTTACTACAGAATAGTGCGCTATTAAAAAACAACATGGATTTCCAGATGCACTACAAATGTTAATCAGTATCATGTTTCTGATTGGGTTAATAGACAGTAAATGTGTTTTATACCTTGCTTCAAAAAAAAAAAAAAAAACATGCTGAGGAAGACTGCTACTGTTTGATGGAGCTTTAACAACACGTCTGTTCTTCATTACAGCAGCTCTCTGTCCATATCATTATATAACACATGAGACCGCCAAACACTGTATACAGTCACTGCTTTGATACTTTACTGTGACAAATGTTGAGCTTTTTGACATTTTATGATTTATGACAGACAATATATATAGGTCTGCATCTTAAGAAAAGGTCATGAACCAAATACCATATTCTCAATTGGATAAATGCATTCAAATTAAAAATTAAATAGAGATGTCTGAAAGGTTAGAGGGTTTTGTTATAAAGGTTCGATTTTATTAAAGCCAGGAAGTGTATTGTAGTCAAACCTTTTAATGTCTTATACTTGACTGTGTAGAGGCAGACTACCTTTGGCCTTCAAGTCTCTGGCCCAGAGCTTTACAAGTGTTTGGCTGCTCTGTCACTAAGAGACCATCCATCTTTCAGTCTTTATGAATCTTGTCCCACAGCTGCCGCTCCAGGGGCCAGGGACAAATGTGAAGCAGCCATTGACACACACTGCCCTCTAGTGTCAAAATGGGAGAATAACTACAAAGTGCTTGAAAAGACTGCCTATATGGCGGCGTTAAATTTGCAGCAACAACAGTTTTGAACACAGTTTTGTTGTAGATCTGATTTCTCAAAATAAATAAAAGCCTTAAAGTAATTTCCCAGTTTTACAGTTACCACAGATACTGAATCCTGCTTTTATAAGACCCAGTGATAACCGAGAGTAAGTTACGTACGGGTTCATCAAAGGAGAAAGAATACAAATACTGTGCTCTTTCTTTCGGCTTCTCTCTCCACAAACAACAAGTCACAGATAAACTGTTAAGTCACATTTTCTTTGACTAAAGCTACCACCCACAATGTTGTTAGAGTGAGCAGCTCTTTATTTGCTTTTATTTGAGTTTTTGTTGTTAAAGTTTGTTGGTGTTTCAATGATAATCTGGATTTTTTTTTTCTGAGGCCCAGAAATTAACTTAATATTTATCACAGACTTATTCTCTTCCTGCGGGGTATATTTAGCTGAAAAAGCCTGTTTGTTGTTAAATTGAAGATAATAAAAAATCTGGTTTAGTTGAATTCAAAGTATGCAAAAGTTGTCTTCCCTTTGAAAGTGACATGGCCCAGGCTGAATCCAGGTCCATTGGATTTATGTTATCCCTGTCCTTGTCTAGATGTAGATGATAACATCAAGTAGAGGATTGTGAGGAAGTGATTATATGGTATCGTAAGGTAATTTTTACTGTGTCTTTCTACAGTAAAGTCTATACAAATCTATGAAGTTATGTAAATAGTGTGAACAAGTGGAAGTTCCTCTAGTTTTCTCTTTTTGGGCCAACAACAAACAAGCAAACTAATCTCCTCCTTCTTTTATCAAGAGCGTACACTGCAACTCCGCTTCCTAATCCTTCCCTCTCATTTAGACCCCTTCAGACGGAGTCAAAAACCTTTGGTCTGCTGCTCCCTCTCTTTTGACTTACAATAGTTATAGCTTCATGTGGGTAATTGTATTTAAACACTATTTGGAGAAAGGCATCTGAAAATGATGTCTCGGAGCCTCTCCATGCATCTATGAAAGATTCTAAGACCTCTTCTTCAAACAACAACCCGTACAAACCCAAACACAAGGCCTGGATCTGGAGAGAAGACATTTAAACATTTTACCTCAAAGAAGCCATATTTCTTCATTAGGAATCCCATAATATCAATCAAACTGCTCCTCAGCTGACCCCTCCAGAATATATTTATAGCTATTTCTCGTTACAACATGCTGATGTAATTGTATTTAACTAATGATGTCCAACAAGCATCCTCTCTCTGTGCATGACTGTGGGAAGGTTTTTAGTCTAACAAAGTAAACGGAGTAAAAAAGAGGCCTCAGGGAATCGTTGGACTTGGATTGTAGATTTTCCTCAAGAAGCAACAGTTTGGGGTTTAGACTCAGATGAGTTCTTAGTGGAAAGATAAAATTTAGGAAAGGATTTGTGCATTGTAATGCTCTCAAATCTGCATGAAATTAAATCATTGTGTGTAAAGTTTTCAAATATTTTTTTTTCCTTTGACGTAATTGTAATAAAAGCCATATCTTGTTTCTCTATGACGTCATTCTAATAAAAATGACGTGTATAGGAATTGTAAAGTTGTGCATCCCTAATTAACCACCTTGCTGTGGATGAGAACTTGAAACAATGATGTAACGAATGACTGTCAACATTAACGTTGCTACTTCCTATATTTTCCTGCTTTTCTGCAGCCTCATGTTCAGGTTTATACAGTGTCAGGGCTAAGGCAAAGACAGAGGACAGTGTTTGGTTTGTATAGCAATTAAGGGCCCAGCTAACAGTCTTGGTGAAGCATTGGTGAATGCTTGGTTCTCAAATCTATATTTCCATGAAACAAGTGTAGTTCACTTTGGCTACTGGTTAAATGCACAGATATATAGGGAGTTGCATTTTCATGGTGTCTCCAGGAAATGCATTACGTGTTGTACAGATAACCTGATAAAAGAACGGCTACCAGACACAAGTTTCTGTGGTCGTCTGAGAAAACAAAACTAAAAAGTAGGTAAGGAAGCATTAAAATTAGGTCTTTCTTTAAAGTGAGTCACTGTAGATGCATAAGGCTATGTGTAGTTTTACGAGTCTCGTTAAACAGTCTGTTCTTTCAGAGCTGCACTTTTTATTTCATCGCTAAACGATGAGATGACTGAAGAGGATGTGCTGACAGAAACCGCCATTGTCAGATCCTGCTTTTGTTTTTGTTTCCAATCCGACTTGGCTTGCACATCACATGATCTAATGTTTTCTCAAGAGTCAAAATGTGCCCTTTAGTGTCTTGTTGTCCCATCCAAGCCTGGCTTCTGACATCGCTGTGATAACAAAAATAGACCATTAGCTACAGGGGTTTTCTGATGTTAATATTTAAATAGACAAATACAACACTATAAATACAATTTTTAAAGGGTCCAGGTCAGTTTGTCCACTGAGTTTGGTTGGTCATATATCCTGAGTAACTTCAAATCGAGGCTATGGGCGAGCGTACCTTAAGAACTGATGCTGTTTATGAAAGCAAAGGGTGGTCACACAAAAGATTTAGATTGATGCTCACTTTTTCTAAATTGGTATAAAAAATTTTGAAAGCATATTTTTTATAACTATTTTTATTTTTGTAGGCTATTTCCAAACTTTTGTGAGAAGTAGAACCAGTGCAGTATTTCCAAGTGAACACTGGATGGGGCTATTGCACACTCAAGGAAGTCTTTTTTGGAGAGATTGGCTTGGCTTCTTGGCCTACAGGCGTCGCTGGATCCCAGTTTTTTTGCCAAATTCAATCCCACAATCCTCATTCGCCGCCGGTGTATTCATTTGAATGGCTCAAAACCAACAGCCTACCGAAGCACAGAAGTTGTTATAAAGATCAACAAGTTTTTCATGTTTTGGAATCGCGCACCTGAGGAACTCTCAAGATACTTTACAAAATGAATCGGTTAGTAGTTGGTTGTTTGATTTATTTTGACCATAGTATGTCTTGCGTTTTGTGTGTTGAACCAATATGTTCACAAAGTGGAAATGCTAACACGCTAGCTTGGTCCCACTAGCGGCCCTGCTGCTTTCTCCGTTTGTCTTTATGGCTGAGCTAACGAGATGCTAGGAGCCATGGCTAATGAGAGTTAGCGAGGTACATTTAGCTTTGGGACAGAAACGTGTTCACTGCACACTGCCTTGTTTATTAATTAAATGCAAAGTAGAGACGACATGATAATACGATGTGGCTTTTGTGACAATTTAATTGTGGCTTAGAGTTGCTAGTGTAAATGTTTGTTTCAGCAGCCAACGCCTTCCAGCATAAGGTAATCTTTATTCAGCGACTTTTTGTCACGTCACAGTTTTGTGTTATCTGCCCCAACAAAGTCTGGGGTGTCGCTTTTTAACACCACTAGAAATTTGCAAGGAGTTACGGTATAGTATAACTATAAACTGTTAAAAGCACATTTATTTTCCCAACAGTCTCCTTTATTATGGCTGCTAGTGAGCATGTCTGGCAACAGGACGTCTTTAAGGTCAATCACATTAAACCCAATGGCCTTCTGCGACCCTGCCTGCATCCCTCTGCGGAAAAGAACATGAAGCAGGTATGGAGCCTAAAATAAATGACTTGTTTAATGAAAGTATACTGTAGTTCTTCCTTTTCCAGGGAAGTACCATATGGTGGTATAGTAGTTGTAGTATGTTGTAGTGGCCTCATCCCCTATCCCTTTTGTTTTAGGTGGATATTAGGAATAAGGAAGAATTAGATAAGGAAAGGTGAGTCTTTGATCCACATGTAACTATAATGGCATGATATCACCTGTACCATATAATAATTTTTAGTCTCCACACCTTTCTGTATTCATTAACAGTTTTGTAATGCTTTTTGGTGTTAACTGGTAATAGTATACTTATCCGTTTTGTATTTGTCACTTTTTTGTTCTGACAGACTTCATGTGCGCAGAGTTTCCAGTCCAGGCAAAGCAAAACAGTTGCCGTCTTGCAAGAGGAAGGGTTGTCCATTGCAGGTGGTGGGCGTAAAGCTGCGCCGCAGATCATCCGATGTAGGCCGTGCCTGTAACCCCGGCATGGCCAACAAAGAAAATGAGATGACCTGCTCTGACGATGTGCGGGGCATTCACTACAATGACAACCGTGGGTATCCTATAAACGCTTCAGAGGTCTCCAAAATGGCCGGGGCCAGTGCCAAGTACAGTGACTTAAATGAGGTTTGTCAGATTGAACTTGTCGCTTATATTTGTGATCAAAGACATCTGTTTTGTCTATAAAATGATTATGGTGTGTATTTGTGTAGCTGTCAAAGGACCATGAAGCGATGAGTCACGTATTATTTGGAAGGAATCTTCGACTAAAAGTGGCACTAACCTTGTGGAGAAGAAATGCCAGTGAATTAGTGGCATATCTGATAAGGTAGAACGCTAATGATGACATTTCTAACTATTTCAAAAGTTAAACCCTGTTTCGTAATTGATAATGTGATGTATTTTGCAGAATTCAAGACACAGGAGTGCTGCTTGACTGCTTACCTGTCTTAACAAATGAGTAAGTATCATAAACATTTATCAATTTTATAGTCGCTGGCTTTGGACTTTCAATTGGAAGTGCACATACCTCATGGGCTCATCTATGAAACGGGAAATGCCCAAAAATAAACAATTTCTTAAATTTAAAGATTTAACATTTTGGCTATGAATATTCTAATATAAGTACAAAAATTAGACAAAGTTTCTCTTTTTGGAGATAGTTGCTGCAGGTTTTTTTTCCCTTTTTGTCACCAGCCTTCAAACAGAAGCACCATGTCTATCACTTGGCTGCTGTGTTGACCTCATGCCTCAAGTGAAAGTGACACTCGCCAGTAAATACGAAGAGTAAGTGTCACATGTCAGTTAATGGGAATAGGATTTTTTTTATCCCTGTTCTAATATTGTACTGTTACTGTTGAACCAGATGCTGTTAACTCGTTTTTTTGTTTTTCTGTTTTTAGACACGTAATGGTGGCTTTACTTTGGGTTCAGTCTGTCATCAGGAGGTGGTGGCCTGAACTTTCCAAGAATGATAAAAGACTGCGGGACAGTTCTTCAGAAGACAGGTGAGTCTACAAACATGTTTCACTGGAACGTTCCTGATTTGCATGTATACCACCGATGCACGATGATAATGACCTATTGTGAGGTAAAGCTCAACGTGTGTGTTGCAGGAACGTTGAAGTCATGAAGCAGCGGCTAAAGGACTTGTGGAAGGAAGGATCCCGATTATGTGTGGTTCCAGGATCTACAGGGGAACTGGCAAAGGTTAAGGGCTGACATATCTTTTACTCTTTTATTATGAAGCAGAAGTCAGTTTTGCCATGTGTCTTAGAAAAACGTTGAAAATTATTCATGGAGATGCTATAGTTTGTGAAGTGGAGGTTAAACCAGAGTGCAATAGTATTAATAATTCTTTGTGAGGACTACATATAGCATATAGTCACTGTTTCCAGTGTTATACCTCATGTAGGCGGCACGGCAAGAAGGTCCTGGGTTCAATTCCCATTCAGGGCAGGGCATTTCTGTGTGGGTTTCCCCTAACACCAAAAAGATGTACAATAGGACTACAGATGGAAATTAGCTGTTAAGCATATCTGCTTCTGCTTGATGTACTTTGTATGCTGTCCTAAATTTAAAAAAAAATAGTGAGATCACTGTCCACTACTTGTTATACGTGTTGTAATGTAATTTTTATCATCTGTGTATTTGGATTCGGGTAACTTGTCACAAAAATGAATATTACATTTATTTATTTTTGTCTAATTTGTATATTTGCTGTCTGTTTAGTATATATTTGGTCAAGTTTTGCCTTTTTTTTTTTTTTTTTTTAAATTACAAAATTGTGTATTTTAATGTAATTTTTCTTCACCTTGCAGGCCGTCGAGGCTTATCTCTCACAGCTGCCCTGACAGATCTCATGTAGCGCTTTGCGGATGTGTCCACTACTGCCAGATCACGGCTGTTTTTTGAGCTGATAAAGACACCAGAGTTAGACTGGTTAATTCTTCCACTTAAACTGAAACTTCTTACTGGGACTGAACTGGACCATTCAGACAGCTCACTCAGCTGGAGCTGGAGACACTTACAAACGACTGTGAGAGCTCCTCTGCTTAAAACAAAGCAAATAACTGCTTCACATTGAAGTGGATCGTCTTGTGAAGGACCACATAGTGGACCACCTCAAGACTGGGTGATTGTCGCGCTATGAAGTGCCAATATCTTTCTAATCACACCACATTGCCATGATATGCAAATGCATTTGTGGATATAATTAGTGCTCCAGTGTTTTCAACCAGGAACCTGAAAGAGTCTTAAGTTATTAGAGCGCTTCTTGTCTTCATTTTGCCTATTCATATGACATTTCAGTGTATATTATGTAAAAACAAGTGATTCTTTTAATCTTTTAAATAAATTTAAAACTTCCAAACTTAATGTCTCACTAATTATTTTTTTTTATTATTTATATTAGTTAAAGGTATAAGACAATATTTAAAGACTACTTCCCATAACTTGCAACAAATGTTCACAATTGCAGGTTATATTTAGTTATTTTTTCCAAACAAGTTCTTGTAAGAGTTAAGTCAGGATGGGGTTTAATGAACACAGTGTATGTATGAGTTTATTTTAATTAAATTTAAAACAAAAAGGGCAGCAGTAGCTCAATGGGTAGAGCGGCCATCCTTTGACCGGCGGGTGGCTGGTTTGATCCCCGCTCGAAACGACCCAAAACGTAACATAACTCTTCCCACATTTCTTACTGTCGTGTCCTTGGGCAAGTCACTTAACCCATCTTGCCTCCAGTGTTCCAGCTCTAATACTGGTAAATGGGAGCTTAATGTAAAGTGCTTCAAGCGCCTACTACAGTAGGTGGAAAAGTGCAATATAAAAAAATGATTTAGCATCCTGTAAAAGAGGATGTATGGTATATTAAGGAAGAGATACCTCTGCCACAAAAGGTAAATGTTATCACACTCCCAGTTTGGTGAAGCAGAGGGGAGCAATGTTATAAGCTTTGTGTTATGTATGGCTTCATAAATGTTACAGAATGAATTTCCCCATGGGGATAATTAAAAAAATATATTAAAAGTGTTTATATGCATTTATATTGTTTTTTTTTTTGTTGCTCAATTCTTAATGAGGTTTGTTTAGCCTACGTGCTGTAAATGAAGCCAATAAAAAAATATTTTTTTAAATGGGGACTGTACAGCCACAAAACACTGGACTGTCATATCAGTACGTCATGTGAAGAACTGTTAACTTGTTTAAATAAAGTTTTTTTTTTCTCAATCTCTACGTCACTTTCCACAGAGCCAGCTGATCCTTCCGCTCTCCATCCGTTACTGTTCGTAATTACATGCAGACTGGTGCCCATTTGGAGCAGTTTTTACTTTTATAAAGATAACAACATGCTGCGCAGAGAAAGAATACCGCTGTTATGGCTTTTATTGCAGGCTACGCTTGTCGTAGCTTGGTGTTTCACGGAAATGGAAACGGGGCCTAGCGCAGGTGTATCCACACAGTCCAATGGAGACCGCTTCAAAATTGAGGGAAGAGCCATTGTTCCTGGACTGAAAACACAAGACTGGGTTTCCTCGGCTCGTGTCTTGGTGGAAGGTGAAGAATATGTCGGATTTTTGAGGTAAAGCACAGCCACAGTTAACGTAAACTACGCTAGCCGGATAGCATTAGCATAGCCACTTACTCAGCTCTCTGCCCTTCTGAGAAACAGCTGCTGTAAACAGATGGCAGATCCGCACTGTCCAGCCTCATTTGCAGATTAGTAATCAATATCGAAAACCAACTGTGCCATCATTAAAAAAAACAACTGTTTTTATACGTTAAGCTCCATGTTTAGCCCAGGCTACTCCTTGTGTTGTCTGTTGCTGTTTCCATAACAAACAGCGTCCTCCAAGGACGAGTCTGTTGTTTCAGTTGCTTCAGCTCTAAGATCACACATTACCAGACGTTTGAATAATGCTCTATAAATAATGTATGTATAGCTTTAAAATATTCCCTGTTTTATATTATGTTTATTGTTTTGGGGACACAACAAGAAATCTCTGAAAGTGAACATATCCTTTTGTCAAGTTGCCCAACCAATCTTCTACACTCCTACTGTGCGCTTACCCCATGTAGCTGATTATGTTGTGTGTCTACATTTAGGAAGGTATACTGTCTTTATAGAAGACGTGTGTCCTAAAATCACATTTTCTCAGTGTGGCCTCAAACTTATTTCCACAATGAAACAGGTTTCTGAGTTTTAAATCAAGACCAGCTATATTATTTGTCACTGAATTCACAAATAATTACTTTTTTTCAACAAAACATTTTTTTACATTCTTTACTAATGATAATTTCCTTTTGATTACAGAACTGATGGAAGCTTTGCGGTGAACGACATCCCTTCAGGATCTTACGTTGTGGAAATTGTCTCCCCTAGCTTTAGGTTCGAACCAGTGCGTGTTGACATCACATCCAAGGGCAAAATGAGGTAACAACTGTCACTGTCTTAACACTGAATTAAACAGACAGTGTTGTTACCATGGTGATTATTGTGTTTCATAGGGCACGTCTTGTGAACTACATTAAAACATCTGAAGTCATTCGTCAACCGTATCCTCTCCAAATCCGTGCTTCCGGCCCTCACAGCTACTTCATGAAGCGGGAAACCTGGGGATGGACGGACTTCCTCATGAACCCTATGGTGAGGCTAAAGCTTTTCCAATCGCATAATACATTTAGGCTATGTATTGCTCTAAATGACACCACAATTCCTTGTTTGTGATTAACTAAATGTTTTTTTTTTTTTTGGTTTTGTTTTTTTTGCAGGTCATGATGATGGTCCTACCTCTGCTCATTATTGTTCTTCTGCCCAAAGTTGTCAACACCAATGACCCAGAAATGAGAAAGGTAAGAGTTTGGTTTATTCATTTTTTTAAGTAAACACTTGGAATTGCTCTTAATATCAATGTTAAACTGCATGTTATTTGAATGAACTAAAAATAACTTAGAATTATATAATATTTCTGTAAATTTCTTAAAATGAAGTCACTTACTTGGTACGCCATATTCTACTTATATGTTGTGTTGAAATTCTGTCCTTTTTATGGTATCCTTCCTTCCTAGCTATGATCTCTATTTTGAATAAGAATGGCGTACGAAATCTGCATATCTAAGCATCTTAATAACTGTAACAAATGTTCTGGGTCTGTTCTTGTGCACACAGGAAATGGAGCAGTCCATGAACATGCTGAACCCCAACCCTGAGCTCCCAGATGTCTCTGAGCTGATGACTAAGCTCTTCTCTGGCTCCAAAGGCTCCAGTAAAGCAGGGGGCAGCAGCAAAGGCACAAGGCCAGCAGTCAAGAGGAGGTAGTACTGTGCACACCTCTGCCACCTGCCGCACAAGTCATGCCATGGAAGAAAGATTTTTAAGTGTCATATTTTTTTTTTCCTTTTGGGGTTTATTGTACAGTTTCTTTATTAAGATATTAAGCACATTTGATTTATTAAATACAATTAGATACTAAATTTAAGATTTTTGTCATTCTAATCTGCACTGAATTTCTTAACCTCTGTTGATCTTAATTTTCTCCATACTGTTTCTACTCAGACACTGCTCAACATTTTTTGTGCTAACTTTAAAGTGTGCATTTTCTTTGCTGCTACATCCTCTACCTAAAACAGAGCATATATACATATTCAGAGATTTCTTTTCTTCTTTCAGAATCTGTAACACGACTGTGAATGAATTTTAAAACTGATAAATTCTTATTTAAAAGCCTAGATGAATAAATTGTGATGGTATATAAAATGTGTTTTATTCTTTGAGAATTTATGACAGAATTATGTTTAAATAGTCAGTGGACTCATTTTAAATATAGTGCTATGTACTGTATATCAAAGGATACTGCACAGGTCTGTGATTAAAAACCCATGTAATAATAGAGATATGCTAAGTGTCTATGGATATTACATGTCCTTAACTGTTACTCGATTACAAAATTATTTTTTTCTCTCTCACAGCAGTGTACAATTTATGTTAAAAATGAATTGTATCTATCAGACAAAAAGAGTGGAGTAAAACATAGAAGATAAAATTTTCAAAATGGATTGAGTGAATATATAATGAAATGACTGAATGACATGAAACATTCATTTGAAAACAATGCAAGATGACTCCTCTTTCTATTACTTTCGCCATTGACTTTGTATTTCACTCTTCAAGCCCGGTACAAACTGTACAAATGATTCACAAAAATCGACAAACGGCACAGGTTCATTCACAAAGTCACTCTGGACAGAAGGCACAGCATTTGGAGAAAAAAACATGACTTTATACATCTAAAGTGACAGCGCATAATTTACAACAGTTTTAACAACTCTTAGCTTTAGGAGAAAAGTGAGTAAATGAAAGAATCCCATTTCTTCCAGTTGACATTTTAAATTATATATATTTTTTAATCTCTTATAAACACTGACAGGCATATAAGTGTGATTTGTAAGTTGTGGCGTCATGTGAAACGAAAGCAGATTTAAATGCACAGAAAACCGATTAGCCCTTGAACACAAAATCGGAACAACTGCAACAGCCAAGTTCAGAAAGAGAAAAGAGGAAAACATTCACTAAACACTAAAATAGCTGGAAATGTATAGTACATGTTTGCAGTAGCATCAGTGAAATGTTAGACCTACATTGTTTCCTTTATATACAGGTCAAATTAAGCAGAAACACATGTACATTGTGGCTGGGCAATGGTTTCTATCTTCTAAGAAAAAGTGAGCTCTCTGCTAAGGTCACTGTATCCAAACTTAAGTGCTATTCACCTTATAAGTTTTATCTATCAATAAATTTTTGTCATAAGATTATTTTATGTATTCTCTAACTATGCTAAGTGTTTTAAAAACTTAGTAGTTTATGTCATGATTGTGTCCCTAATCTTTTGTATTAGAAATTGCTAGCTTGGAAGGACAGCTGTATGGGTAAACACTAAAGTCTTTACATTTTTAGGTAAATTAAGGACTACTTGGTCATGACCGACTGTGTTATTTTGTAATACTCCCTCCGTGTCTCATAAGGCCCCTGAATTAGCAACACTGCGGTTTTAAGAGATGATCTCAATAGGTTTAAATGTTGAATCCACTTGTAGTCTTTAGTGAGCAGCGGATTCCACCAGGTTCAGCTCGTTTACACAACAAAATCATGTTCATGCTGAAGACATCTTGCAACTCAATACTTTTAAATAATACAATTGTCTCATATCAAGTCACTTTGTTGTTGACGTGTGGGTTCTGTCCGCCCCAGTACAGCTTTTCCTTGCCTCGCCTCCTCCTCCACTGGCACAGCAGCAGCATCCTGAAGGTCTTCTGGAAGGTCTTGTTGCAGAGTGCGTAGCACATGGGGTTGACGGTGCTGTTGACGTAGCACAGCCAGTAGCCCAGGTGCCAGAGCCAGGTGGGGATACACTCGCCACAGAAGGTGGAGATGAGCACCATAATGTTGTACGGTGTCCATGTCAGGATAAAAGCCAAAAGGATGGCACTAAGGGTCTGTGCTGCCTTTTTCTCCTTCACCAGCACCATCCGTTTCCTCTTAGTGATCTGGTTCTTCATATTGGGGTCTAGTGGTTTAGATGTAGTGGAGGAGGAAGGGGAGGGGTTTTTGGCTGGTTGCTCTCCTACAGTCGGGCAAGGAGGTGCATCAGGAATTTTATCGTTCTTTCCCTTCAGGCTAGGTTTGAACTTAAAAGAAATGCCCTTTGTACTATTCTTTTTAGAAGGGGAAGAAAAATACTGATCATCTCCATAATCAGCCACTTGTCCATTCTTACTCTGTCTGCTACTTTGATCTTTGAAGGATCCCTGCGGCGTTTCTATGGAAACGTGGTGCTCGTCCTCCTCAGATGAAGTGTAGCTGTTAAAGGAAGTGATTTGGTCGGCTTTGGCCCATGCCTCGTCTGACCTAGTAGTGGTTTTGGTGGCATTACTCTGGTTAGAAGATGACCAGGAAGCCTGACTCCTCTCTCCTTTCTCTCTAGTGAAATGAAAACAAGAGTGAATTGTCTTTTGAGGTTTGGTCCCCTCTGGTATACTTTCAGTTGTGAGCCCTTGCAGCTCAGCCAGATCCTTTGTCCGTTTCTGTGTCTCTTTGTAGATCCTGCAGTACAGGATTGTCATAACAGAGACTGGGATATAAAAGGCAGCAATGGCTGTTCCAAATGTGATCACAGGCTCGGTTAAAAACTGGATTTGGCACTGGTCCAGCTGCACTGTTCTCTCTCCAACAAAGTACTGCCAACAAAGAATAGGTGGTGCCCACAATACAAAAGACACAAGCCACGCCAGGCCTATCATGATGGCGGCTCTTTTAGGAGTCCTCTTAGCTCTGTATGTTAACGGTCTTGTAATGGAAAAGTATCTGTCGAAGCTAATGACAAGTAGGTTCATCACAGAAGCGTTACTGGCTACGTAATCCACTGCCAGCCAGAGATCACACGCCAAGTTTCCCAAAGACCAGTATCCCATCAGGATATATGTGGTGTACAGGTTCATTGACAGCACTCCTATGATAAGGTCAGCAAAGGCTAAACTCAGCAAATAGTAGTTGTTTACCGTCTTTAACTGGCTGTTGACTTTAAAAGACAGCAACACCAGGACATTACCTACTATAGTTATCAAGCTGACAATGGCTGATACTGTGGCTATAGTTATGGCCTCCCAAAGGCTGTGGGGAGCAACATGGACGTGTGATGTGTTTCCAAAAGTGCTATTTGCAAAGTCAGCATCCATGTTGTTCTGCTCAGTGTCACTGGTGTAGTTGCTCAGCCCACGAAGGATGCTCTTATGTGGCTCCATTTGGAAACAAAATCACCCCTGAAAATGAAAAACAGCAATTAGACAAAACTGAACAGAACAGTTTTTTTATTTATATAAATGTTTTCAGAATGGGTATCAAGTCTTATTGGTAAAAAAAAAATTAAATTATAGGAAAAAAGTTTTGAGAATGAGACTATATATTTGATTATTATTACTATTTTTATACTTTTTAAACGGATCTATAGAATTTAACGGTTATAGTCGGCCCCATTGCTTTAACACAATACAAAGTTCAATACAAATCTAAAGCATTTATTAATTTAAACGTTATATTATTTATTAGATTATTAGTGTTACTATTTTCATGTTCTAGATTGGAAATCTTGTTGAAAATGGGATGCTTTTTTTAATTTATTTTTTTACTCAAGCCAGACTATAAATTTTATTATTTGATACAAAACCACCTATAACCTTTAGTACTATTTTAATGTTGTATTACTGCGTATTATTTTGTTTTAATTGGTTGAAATATTTGATCCGGAACTGTTAAAATGCTTTTTATAGTAGAGCCCTATTCAGTGAAACACTCATTCCGCGCCACTGTTTCGGTTCCTCGCGCTAAAGTGTCCGGCTAAAGTGGACTTCAATGGAAGGCAGACCGAGCAGAGGCAGAGGCGGCAGCGGGAAAAGAGGTGGCCGTGGTGGAAATGACAGCGACAGTCACAGCGGCGAGCACCGGGGCCGCGGCAGAGGAGGCTACCACCGCAGCCGGGGCAAAAGAGACCACTACCGAGGCCGTGGACGTGGAGCCGGCGACCACGCAGCAGACTTCCACCGCCGGGTGAGCAAGCAGCGCGGAGCCGGCCACACCGTTATCCGGCCCAGATAAACAGTACTAGTAACTAGTTTGAAATGTGTTAATGTCCCTCACAAAGATAGATAGAAGATAATCATCTCCATATCCATCCATATCCATATATTCCTCTAAGCTAAATAAAATAATTGACTGCCTTTCTTTTTGTTTATTCTTTACTTCATTTAGTTTAAAGCACACCAACGTGCTAAATAAAATAATTGACTGCCTTTCTTTTTGTTTATTCTTTACTTCATTTAGTTTAAAGCACACCAACGTGCTAAATAAAATAATTGACTGCCTTTCTTTTTGTTTATTCTTTACTTCATTTAGTTTAAAGCACACCTACGTGCATAATCGTTTTTTGTTAAAAAGCAATTTAGAAATCAATATTCGGGCCTTTAAGTCACTTAATATGGGTACTCCTCTTACAATAACATCTGGTATTTATTTTTTCCTCAGTCACTATTTTCCCACTTTCTTAAGCACTGACAATCCCAAAAACATCAGCTATTTACATGACTTTTGTTACCGTGGCAACCGCATCCCCAAATACAACCACCCCTTGACTACGCATGCTCCTACCATAGCCTGTAGCCTTGGTAACGGTCACTTACAGAAATGAACGAAGGACAGAGCCATAAATTTTGTCTGGTGTAAATGATTATTATGAAGTAGCTTTCCCTTTTAACAAATTCTTTACAAAGTACTTGTACAATAAAATAATTCTAGATTGCAGTACATCAAATTGTGTTCATACGAATGCTAGATTGGGAACATATAAAAAAATAGGACATTTGGTGTTTGAATTCAGAAGAGATGGTGAAGGCCATTTCTCTTAGTCACTCATTGAGACTTGGCCCTGACCATCAGCGCTCTCTTCCTGGATTTGAGAAGTCTGGCACAAATTTGAATAACAAATGCCCGTGGAAACATTTAAATGGCTTCTGCTACACCTACAGAAGATGTTTGATGAATGGATGCAGTTGTGTGTCGTCATGTTGCAAGGGCACTTATCAATTATATCCCACACCTCTGTAATGTTCCCGTTGTTTGGCCTCAGCACGTGCATGACACTAAAAGCAGCAGCCTTGTTTTTTCTATTGGGATGTACCAACGTATAAAGCTTGTGCCATGGTAACTGCAGAATTGGAACGAAACAATAGGGGCACTGTAATTGCAATCATCGAAATCTCCTTCGAAGGATAGGGGCTCTTTGATTGCAATCAAATACTGTAATTCTCCCTTGTGGTAGCCATGTGGTTTTTGACGTTATTAGGGGCAAAACCAGCCACTGCATCATTTTTGGATTTGTTTTTTATCTATACATATACCTTAAAATGTTAACCTGAGCAGTTTTATACTGACCCATGTCTCCATGATGACAAAATCAGATGCTTTGTGCCGCTATGTTGCAAAATGAGAATAGTGTGACTCAGAAAAATCTAATTAGTTTTAAGAACAGTCGTTATGTCTTTGTCATACAGTGGGATGTGCCATTTACCTTGACCCAATTGTGAGGCTTGGCAACCAATTGTGAATAAGAGTTATGTGTTAATGACTTTACAAAACGCTCTCTGAATCATATTTGTCAGTGCTTCCATTCAGCCATTTCTGTTCATTGGAAATCTTAGTCACTTCCACTTCAGTGTAGGACTAAAGGTTTTTGACATGACTGTGCAAATGTTGTACAAAAAGACTATTGTGTTGCATTCATGCAAAGTGCTGGTCTCCAAGAGACTTTTACGAGACATATTCTTTGTAAAGGATTCTTTCAATCTGTTTAAAATGGACAATATTTTGGCACTAGTCTTTACTCCAAGTGACCTCCATTTAAATTTAATTTGTGTATTTCTTGGCAACTAGCCGCAGCTATTTAACTGATTATTGGAGCCAGGAAGCACTAAGACGTAGGAGGAAGCTGCTTTTATGCATCTAGAAGTTAATTCAATAAATACTTGCACTTCTTTTATAGTGTAAAGTGCACAGAACATTGTGGGTAATTTACAGTGTGGTACAAGACGGAGATGCATCATGAAATGCGCTTTTATTCATTTTCTACCGCTTTGTCCCGTTAGGGGTCGCGGGTGGCTGGAGCCTATCCCAGCAGCTTTGGGCCTGAGGCGGGGTACACCCTGGACAGTGGCCAGTTAGTCGCAGGGCTAACATATAGAGACAAACATTGACAGACAACCATTCACTCTCACATTCATTCACTAGGGACACTTTAGAGTTGCCAATTAACCTGTACATACATGTCTTTGGACGGTGGGAGGAAGCCGGAGTACCCGGAGAGAACCCACGGTAACACGTGGAGGACATGCAGACTCCTCACAGAAAGACCGGAGTCGGCCGAGAATATTTGAGTCGGCCGGGTTTTGAACTCACGACCTTCTTGCTGTGAGGCAGGAGTGCTAACCACTCTGCCACGTGCACCCCCATGCGCTTTTAAAGAAAAGTAATTTACTGTTGGTTCTGAAAAGTACAGCTCCTCTCATTTACAACTAGATGAAAGTACTTCACAGCCTCGGGCTATGTTGGTATTTTAAACGCATAGCTATTTGCTCCATTTTTACATAGCGCCCATACTACTGACTTACTGCAAAACTCCAGATCCTATCAAAACTATAAAAAAACAAAAAGAATTCTGTTGCCTGATTTCCATGTTTGAATTATTGACAAACAAAGACAATATTTAGCCTGTACAAAATCCTGTCTCTCTTTCAAAACATGCTCTTCTTCTCTTCTTTAATCTATTATGTACTGTCTTCTAGGATCAAGAGGAGGCCGACTTTCAAGATGATGATGTGACAGTGTCGTTCTCCAGGAGGAAGCTGGAGTCCAACTGGGACCGTTATGAGGCGTCAGAAAAACAGGATGCTGATGATGACACGCCTACACAGAGGGGAACAGACTACCACGTCCTCCTACAATCAGCAGGTAAGGTCTGCTCCCAGCGGTGTGTATGATGATAAACGGTGGACATGCCCGGTGTGCTTTCAGTGCAATGCTCCTTTAAGTGTGCTGTTAGTAAAAATGATGCTCGACGACATCTTCAAGGTTATAATTATATGATTTGTGACATTTGACTGTCACATTTTGTTATATTAACAGTTCAATTCAAGCCACCACTAGTAACACTGATTCTGTTAACTAGAACATTAAACATTACTGTGTCAAATAATCTCTAGAGTCCAATTTCAAGTTTGTGTCTAATTTAAAATGTCATCTGTAAAGGGATTTTAATTATTCTCTAAGGCCCATACTGTCAAGTGGCTTCACTCATCATAACTTTTCTGCTGCTTTACTCTCATTCATGTTTGTTTTGAAGTGTATTTCCTCAAAGGATCACAAGTTTAGACCCATCTGTACTTTACGGAGGTAATTATTTTATCTAATGTGATAGTTGACATCATTGGGACAGATGGTAGTACGGTCTCCTTTTAGCATCCTTACCGGCCCACACAAATTAGCTTGGATAGCTTTAAATTATTTTAGCTTTTCCTCAATTAGTAACCTTGACGTGCATGAATTTTCCTGCGTCATGGGTATTCCTGCTAATAAGAAACTGTCTTCATCGGTGATACATGCGTTGGCCATACACTGATAGCTTCCTGAAACTTCTGCATCTCACTGGTTAAAGTCTGTGTACAGTTAATCACCTGAAACCTACATCTGCTTCCAACTTAACATCTTTACAACTTTTCTGAGGCCTGTGGTTTTGGCATCGCTACATTTGGCTGTCCTCTTACTGTATTTGTCCTGCAGCCTTTAGGACTAAATGCTACCAGTTAGTGTTGATGAAAAGAGCTTTTATATGATGAGAATAACATTATGATTTGAGAATAAAAGTAACATTTAAGAATAAATCATTACATGTCACAAACTCTTCCTCTGAAAGGCTCTTGAATTTGTTTTGTTTGACTTATTTTTTAATACTGTATATTGAAAGCCAAAATAACACATATGTTTTTAAGCTATTTATTTATTTGTTTGTTTGAATATATTGTTTAGTTAAGGGAGAATTTACTGTATTTTCACTGTCAGTAAATCTAACTTATTTCAGTGATTAATTGCGGAAAATAATTGGTGTTTGTTTTTATGTTTTAAAAAAATGGTGCTTTTTTTTTTACTATATATTTGACTCAATTAACAACTATTAACAATTGAGGTCTATGTATATGTCATGCATAAGCCTATATCACTTTAATCCCAATACTCGAGTGTTGTTGTGATGAGTTGTATTTTGAGTAATCAGTTGGACACTTGGTTGGGGTAGAGTGGATAAGTATAGACTTTAATATTTCACACTCTAAATACTTGAACAGATTTGGTAACACAGCTGCTTCAGACATTGCAACACTTCAAACTCCATGTCCCTGATCTGTACAAGTATTAAAAAAGATTTCATATTGACCTTAAGATGCCATTTTTTTACATCAACCTTGGATTTGTTCATGGATAAGCATAATATTGTAGAGGAAAAAACAGGTTATGATTTTAATTTACCAGGTTTTTATTATTGTTACAGAGATCCAGGTTTGATTTTTAAACTTGTTTAAGGGGGTTTTACTTTCTTAGAATAGTAAAAAAATAATTTACAGGTTAATGCTAAAACACAATAAGTGATCTAAATATGAAGAAGGCTAGCTGAGATCTTTACATTTACCTGACTGATGGCTGATGACCAATCAATGTCAAGGTTCAATTAGTAGTAGTAGTATAGTTTTAGATCATTCTATGTCTTTCAAAAGTGATATGAAAGCTTTTAATGGATGCAATTTTCCACAGCAGCAGGAAGCAGTTCATCCAAATGAAGACACAGAACTTACATTCATCTACTTAATAATGTACATATTACATCTAATCCAGAATATCACTGGCCGTTTTAGAGTAATATATAGTTTCTATTGTAATACTGTATTAACTAAAAAGCATGTGTAAACTAGGTTTGGCGATGCTGAAATGTTGATGTGTGAACTCATTTGTTTGTGTTCAAAGGAAGCAACAGCCATTTTAACCCCAGCCTGATGTTGAAGCGCTGTTGTGGGGCTTGTTTTCTCATGCTATTAGTGGAGTGCTGCCGCGGCGCGCTTCTCTCGTAGCGTAAATGCCAAAGGTGCTCTTGTGAGTTGTTCGACTGCTATCTCTGGTCTCTGTGTTTTGCCCACATTGTCAGCTTAGTCATGCCGTACAGCAAGAGGCTCGACTCTCTAGAGGATGCTTAATTGTACGTGGGAGGCGATGCTTTCAAAAGTCATTTTTCTAGCCAATTACGGTCGCCATGAAATCTGGAATTTGCCCGTCAAAAACTCTCCTTTTCTCTCGGTATTAAAGTTACCACAGAACTTTTAATTGTACTTTTTTGCTGTTCAAGGTTGTCCACTGAAGTTTTTATTACAATGTCACAAGGTGCCTCTTTTCTTTCCTTCTCATAAGAGCAGGTGTTACATATTTCTGAATAAAATTGACCTTGAACATTTTATTATATATATATTTTTATAAACCTTTGCACCATCTTTTTATACACCTTGAATCCCAGAGCAGAGATCCTCTGAATTCAGCTTTTCCTTGAGAGAAGGGGTATGCAGTAAGTTGTATGTTGGAAAAACTAGTAAGAAACGGGTCATGTTGCTGTTGGCTGCTGATTAGGACAGAACTACTGAAGTAAAATGTACCATTCAATTAAAATGTCTACGCTGGTATTTGTGGAGAAATGTCAGGAATCTTTACTGAAACAGACTGCAACAAGCATTTTGTTCTGATGCAGTAATGAGTTGATATGGATGTCTTTAAGGTCAAATTAATTTGTGTGTGCTGAATGAACCAAAGTGTCTGTGGTTTTTAATGTGGAAATTTTTATTTATGTCATTAAGTAAGGCATTAAAACTGTGAGTGACTTAAAGCAACACTGTACATTTTCAGGATTTGCACTTCCTTAAAGCCTTCAGGTGCACTTCTGCATACTCACATGGAACTGTCACATCTACAGCTCTACAAATATCTTTCTGTTGACTTGATGGCACATGTGTTCTCATAGGATGGTAACCTGCCCTCTTAATCAGAGTTACATTGTGGTGTAAATAATGGAGCACCTGCATTTTCTATAGAGGAGTTATTCTTCTTAAATTTTCTGCCAGAGAGTGACATTTCAATTAAATCAAGGTTAGATATTCAAATAGATGCTACATACTCTTCCTTTTGGTCATATAAAAGGCTCCAGGTCCCCAGTCAATGGGGCAGTGTTTTCCCAAATATAGTATTTGTAAGCCTCTGAAATGACCAGATGTTTTGCCATATTTTTGTTCAAGGTAAATGAGTAACATAATGGGCCAAGGTCTGGGTAATGTAGGCCTTTGTGACATGTATTACCATTTGACAAAACGGAGCAGAGGTTTTAGTGGTAGGAGTGGTGCCAGTATTAGATTTTTAATTAAAACGAGTAGACCCTTAATATTTTTTTTAAAGCTGAACAAAAACATTTAAGTCTTATAATGGGTGCTTAGAAATTATTGCTGCTGTGGAGAAGCCAGAAGGATTTCTAATTACATCCTGTTTTGCATTACTGTATTGCGCGTTAATTTAGGCTACTGATTCAATACACATAAAAATCCATGTATAGTTAATCGTTAAGTTTCCCATTTAAAGCACATGTATCAGGTTAAGAGCAGAGGTTTAGATAATGGCATTAATACAACGTCTGAAACGCAGTATATTCCTGACGTCTTACGCACAGAGTGAATGACTATTTGCCAAAGCTCTATTGAAGCAGCTCTGTCTTTAGTTTGTTTAGAAAAATTGCAGCCTAATGGAGAAATTATGTCAACAGACTGTTTGAATTGAATCGAAGGTTGGGTAGATTTCACATGTTCAGTGGCTATTATGTAGCAGCGCTTGCTTGTCCAAACAGCCCAAGTGCTTTTAGCATCTCTTTGCGTGTCTTACATTCTGCGGTTACTTTGTTTCAGCTCCAGACTGAGGTTATGTTCGAGCGTTGTTTTTTTTTTCATTGTGGAAATATTTCTCTGGATGCATGGTCAGTGTCTCTTTGTCAGGCTTTTCATTGCAGACCTTGAGAAGGCTTGGACCAGAGGGGGATTGTGTTAAACCTGAGCTGTATTGATTGCATTGGAACACCTCAGTTGACATTTAGTAATAAGGAATGAACTGCTGTCAACTGCATTGTAACCTCAGGGGGTCCTCATTTTGTCACGTCTCATCTTGGTCCTTGCATTGTTGGGGGTTGATTGTGCTGTTGCTAAGGGTAATGCACACATGGCTCTATTCCCTTTTTTCTTTGATTGTGTGTGTACAAGATACCACCAAGTGGTTATTTACATCCAAATGCAGCCATCTATCTGACACATTAACACAAATATCCATCCTCCTCGCCTGCAGCCCTAGTTTACCAAGGCTACTAATGGGCACCTATCAAGCCTAAATCATAATGAGACAAAAGGAAATTGCATTAAAGCTTCACTGATTCAACTAACTAGACTGACAAACACAAGGATGTTTTCCTAACTGAGATGAATAGTCACAATCACGTCGCGGATTTTCTATGTTCCGGTGTCATTGCGGATACTTGATTAGCCACTGGAGGAGCACGGCGTCAAAGCAGAGGAATGAGGTCGCTCTGGGGCTGTCTGTTTCGCCGAAACAAAATAGGAAAGAAAACATCACAGGTGCTTTGTTAGTTTCTCTCTGCTTGTTCTGATTATGACTTAGACAGCAGAGGATGGAGCGGCGCTAAATAAAGCTGTACCATCATGTTCTGATCCCAGCTCCTCTCTTCTGTTCATGCAGCAACAACACTTTTATCTTCAAATACTTGCAGCTCCGAGTGGGAAACATTTCATATAGGACTGCAGATATTTTTTCTTTTTACGAAAGTGGCCATTAAAAAGAATGCATTTCCTATTTAATATTAACCAGCCTTTGAACATTTAAAATATATGTAGTTTATATTTACATTTCTAAAGTTGTGAATGTTGGCTTTGCTTCCAGAGCCTTGTAAGTTTAAATATCTCAGTGAAGCTATTAATTCCCCAGCCGTTATCATTTCAGAAGATGTCCTTCACACAGCTTGCCAGATATGACATTTCAAATACCTTTTTTTTTAATTCTAAAGAATTCAAAGACCGAGCAAATCTATAAGGACAAGGTAAGATATTTGTCTGCAGTAGTTTTAGACTTGAATAATTCGACACATACAGTATTCAGTCTGGGTCATGCAACTTCTTGTCCCTGTGACTTTGATTGATGGCTTGAATCAAGTCACTTCTCATCCCTGCACTTCCTGAGTAAAAATAAACATCCATACTTTTGTAAACGCAAAGATGGTCCATTATACAAATTGTACAGCAGAGGTCTCGAGTGTGAACTGGAAAAGCAGGGCTGACAGCTGACAAAGCCCAGCACTTCCACAGTCCACAGCTCATTAATAAAGTAACAGTTAAATATTGGTTGAAGAAGCTAAACAGTTGTATTTTCTGCCACATAAAAACAAAACAAAAAAAGGGTCTCTGCATATACTCACCTCTTGTTCTTGTTCTTAGTGATAAAACCAGATCTTCCCGAATTAAACAGGCATTTGTACGCCTTGCAGAGAGTTGTCTGACTTTCCCGACTCCACGCTTCCACTGTGCTGTTCCTCTCCTCCCCGGCTTCACACCTTCTCTCACTGCCTCCCTCTTTCCCTCCCTTGTTCCCTGCCGCTGACTCTTCTTCTCGGCTGCGCGCCTCTCTCCAACGAGGTGAAAAACACACTTGTCAAATACACGTAGGTCATCGCCGCGTCTCTCATCCTCACCAGTTGCTAAGTACGACGCACACTTGGCTTGCAGCAAACAAGTTTCTCGAGAATCGGCGTGTAGTATGACTCTTAAAGGGTCTTTTCTCTTCAGAGATCAGATGGCGAATGCAACAGCTGTTCAGTGTCCATGTGGCGAAGAAGCTTAGGTGGCTCCTGGGAGCTTTTTAAAATTCTTTTTTTCACATGGCTTATTACTGAAAAGTGCTACTTGTTCTTGTCACAACATATTCTGGAAATTGCACAAACTTAGAGCAACTTTTTGTAAACCTGTCAACCAAGCTTGTCGTACCTCCAGGGCTGAGATGACTCCTTGACTGTTACCGATGCTAAAAAAGCTCTTCTTGGATGGACATTGTTGCAGCTATTTGCAGAAATTCCCTTGTGGCAGAAAGCCTCTTCCAAGCAGCAGGGCACCGAGCAACATGTGAAAGGATGGGTAGATGGATGGGTAGATGGATGGATGGTTGGAGGAGGACGAGGTGAGGGGGCGGAGGAAGGAGTGGGATGAAGCTGAAAGGGGGAGGAGTTGGAGGAAGGAGGAGTCTATGTGGGCATCAGCACAGTTCAAAATGGGCTGAGGTTGTATTTCACACTGGTGATGCTTCAGGTGTAGGGCTTCATCAGCCTGCATGTTGTTAATCTTTAGTCTTTTAATGGCAGGGTCATATTGTGTTTGATCTGTTTTAAATTGTATAGTTTCATTGTTGCTTAAAGTTATGTAAAATTATTACAAGTACTTTTGGTCTTTGGTTTTGGTGGAAAAAGCGTTGAATGGGAAAGGTTCAAGACTTTTTTCACTTCGCTAAGAAAGTGAATGGGTTTTTGGTATTTTACTGCTATTTAGGTGGTACATGGTTAGAATATTGTCTGAGGTGATACTTTGTGAGAAAATTATGAGAACCACTAATTTATATGATTCAGTGTTTTAATAGAAAATTCCAAAAAGCTAGTCAGATTTTTTTTTGTTTGTTTTGAAACAAAGCCAAATTTTAAGCTTTAAGGTATGAACATTTTGATTTGTATTTTCATGTTTCATATTATCAACCTGGCAAAAAAGCACCATAATCTGATTTTTTTTTGCTCGTAGTTTAAAGAAATGTGTGATTGTAGTAATCCTAAATTAGAACTTTTAATAATTTGCTGTTATTATTTATGGAGATTCATAGATTTTATTCTGCTCACTATTCATTAAGACTTCATATTGAATATAAAATCCTGTTTTTTTTCCACAAACTGATGTGTGCAGTGTATCCTTAAGGCTTGATTAAGCAAAGGGTGCTTGAATTAGAACGTCTTGTCCACTCGAGTGTGGAGAGCAGCTTGTGGCGGGTGTGGATGTGTATAGGATCATCCGTCACGTGTTACGCAACATGCCATCACCGCTGACCACTGTCACAACACTGTATTTAGCCCAGGTAAGCAGAAGGGATCACGGCTGATGCTGTGTCATTTAGTGCAGTTCAAACATAACATCATGCTACACATCATCCAACGTTCCGAGCCAGAGAAAAGGGTTTGTGCTCGTTCTGCCCAGTGGTAGTGGTATTATATTTGAATGGACCTGGGCTGTGAAATAAGGGCATATTTCATCCTGAGAAACATGGACAGTAAATTAACATGAATTAGAAACAGAGGTTAAGACACACGAAAAATTGCCAGAGAGATTGTAAATGAAGTCTTTTTTTGGATCTGTAATTTCTGATCAGTGCACTTTTTTTCTGACCAACTCTATGATTTTTTTTTTTGCTCTCTAAATAGACTTATGTGATCCGGTTTTAATATTGCTTTGTATTGTTCTTGTTTCTGGTCTTGGACAGGTCATCGTTGTAAATGAGCACTGGTTCTCAATCAATCTGCCTGGTTAGAACTATTTGTTAATAATAATAATAATAATGATGATGTTAAATGTTGTCAGCAATTACAGGTTAACATCTGTTTCTATTGAAACCTATGGCAGTGTTGTAACATAAACTATGGCTTTTAAAAGTCAAATCAGTCATTCTGAAGGCATTGTGTTGTGCATGTATAATTCAATATTTGGTAACCAGTGTTTGTTTATAAGTGTAAGCCATATCTTCTTTATGACGCCTGTAATCGTAGCATCTTGTTTGAAGATCCTAAAAGGAGCATGAGCACAGCTGTTTCATCCCCACTCTGTGTGATTGAGCAGCTTGAGTAAACTGGCCACTGCCTGTGTCTTTGAACCTCCTCCCTTTCATGTGAACACCTCATGCATGTTCCTGATGACCATTAAGCCCCCTAGGCCCATTATTGACTATCACAAAAATGCAATACTCTGGATATGAGCTATGTTTGGAATATGCCAGCGGGAGACCTTGTAATAAGCCGCACAGATAAAAGTGCCGTGGCTCCATTTCTGTAAATTGGACATTTCACAGGCTTCCACCTCCACAGTTGATCCCTTTGACACCAATATTCAATCATGCTGCTGTTTTCTGCCACTGTTGGTATGAATTAGAAGTTTCTACATGTGGTAGGTGATTAATTTAACAACATTACTGGCTACTAGTCAAAAGCTACATATATTATTATGGTATAAATGAATAGTCTATTGTAGTCCTTGCCTAAGAGCTCGACAATGGACGTATGGGAGACTACTGCTTTGCTCAGTTTCATACATCATTGCCATCTTCAGGTTGCTTTGCAAATGAATGACTGCTGGTTGCTTTAGTTGTTTGTGTTGCTCTTGATATGCATCCAGGTTAACGCAGTCACATTGTTTTGTATTTCTGATAAATCCTCTTTTTTATATTAGAGACTGTGATGGAGTTTGAGAAAAAGACTGTTATTTAATGGTGTCATTCTCTGGTTCGATTAAAGATAATTGTGCTGTGCGCCTCATCCTCCCACGTTGTGTCAGTCCTTACATGTGGTAAATAACAATAGCAGGCTGCTACTGATAATGACACACAAAGCTTTACAACACCCAAAGCTACCCCTCATTGTCTCCCTTCTGCCCGAGCATTTTGCATTTAATGTCAACTCCAGCTCCTCATTAGCCGAGATAAACCAAATCCAACGCTTATCATGAGTCAACTGGCTGAAAAACAAACAAACCGCAGTAGTGTTATCCGTAATGAGGCAAACTTTCTACTGTGACAAAGTGATTTTGATTGACTGCAGTTGGTTTCACAAAGATTTTGGCCAGATCTCATTCGGGCTTCATTTAGACTCAGTTCAGCCAGTGCACAAAGGTTCATAAGTCAGTAGTTCAGTGATTAACTTATTTTGTGGAAAAAAGGTCACAGTGCACCATTACAACAATTTGTTTATATAAGACAAAATGAAACACCCTGAAGCCGTACATGTTCCTTACCTTCTTATAATATTAATTTTGTGTATTGTCTTTTGTATTTTATTTATTTAATGTAGGTTTTGCAACTTTAGCAATGTGTATTATAATATCACCTCCTCTTTCTTGCTCTTAGCTCCTTTGCAAGTTAACCTAAATGTTGCTATGGTAACATAGGTCAAAGTTCTGAATAAGACTAGAGGTAAAGTGACTAAATTTAGGCTAGCTTTGGTTTGTCTTTCTGTTTGCAAAATGGTCTGTCTTGCCTTTTGACTGGTTAAAGGACATTTATAATAACCTATCCATGTGCCGGTAAAGTTTTTCTTTTCTTGTTTCTCATTTGTCAGGAATTTATCATAAACAAATAATGAGGCTTTTATAAAGTCTAACCATATGTTAGTATGTTTTTATGCGATGCCACTAAAAGCCCATCTTTAAACATGAATGTGACCTTGGATTCAAAATTACACTCATTAAAAATCTAATGCAAGCAATTTAACAGAGGTGAGTTTATAATTGTTGCAATTTTAACCACTCAGTTTTACATCCACACTTTTACAGCACAGTCTTAGTTTGACCTCCTTGAACCAGATTATTTTCCTCAAGTAACATCAGCCAGGAAAGCAACAGTAATTTCACATTCTCAAATTCGTGGATAATTTATATTTTCTCGGCTGTCCGTTCATTTGTATTCTCTCACTGATACTTTTTGACCTTTTTAAGTGTTTTTTTTCTTGCTCTTCCACAACAAGTTGGTTAAGATGTCAATAGGCCATGAATGCACCTCGAAGTGAAATGGTTCAGTTTTGAAAAGACCTCAGAACTGATTGTTAGTGGATGTTGCAATGATTCTCTATTGACATCTATTCAACTGTAAACAGATGTTCAGTGTGACTAAAGATCATCTTCATGAAGACGGAGGATAATTGCAGTATCTCCAAAGTTCTTTCATGATGCAACCTCTCTGAAGTTATAATTTGATCTGTTTTTATGTTGACATTTCCATATTTCTAACGCCCCATTTCAGTCATACTGCTCTAGTTGCATTGATCAAAAAATGCTCATAGGAAGAGAATAGATCATAAAGATGGCTTTGATTGTAGTGCTATGTGTCAACAGTGGTAAGTAGTGCAGACTGTATGTTTTTAAATGCTTTTGGCCAGGTAATGTATAAGTTGGCATGTTTCTGTGGAGAAAATGTTTTCCACTTGTGTCTAAGACTTGACTTTGTTGGACCTGCTGCTAATGAACGTACGTAGTTGAGGGAAAGAGTAATACAGAGCTCTATTTGAAGAGTACTGTCAATCTCCTGCTCCATCCTTTCCACATGAACAAGACTTCAGAATACTTGGAAAACTTGGCAAAAACTTTCCCCCAACCTGAATGAAGCAAGCCACCATTTGAAGTCTGACGTAACAAAGCCTCATTTTATAACTTCTCTAGCTCAGTCTGTAATGGTTAGCCAGTCTGAACATCCATGTAGCCATTTGCTAGAGCATAAAGAAGTCCAATACTTAATAAATAAATGCACTACTGGATAAAGTGAAGAGAGAAACTGGAAAAAAGAGAACCTTACAGCACTATTGATATCATTTAATCTCAATGCACTAAAATGTAAATGTATGTGTGTCCAGATGTCCCCTGTCCTGTTGGTGTGTTTTTACAAAGTGCAGGTGGTGGCGTATGTTTTATTTCAAAGTAACTGCAGCTTCATAATCCAGTCAGACCCGAGACGGTTATGAGTGTCTCCTGATGAATTTACTGAGCAAAAAGAGGAACTTGGGGTTTCTGGAATTGATATATCACCGCTCTGGAAGTCTTGTTAGGATTAAGCACGGTATTGGCTCTCTTGTTTCATCTGCTCCGGTCTTCAAAAGTATTGTAACGTAGGGTGCCGTCTGACAGTTTAAGGACTATTTCAGGTGATTTACAAGTTTTTATTTAGCAGCTTGTGGGAGCGTTGTTCTTGTCTCTCTTTGGCCTTTTGAAAAATAAAACGCTCTCTAAATAGATACAATTCTCTATTTACATAAGCATTTCTTTTTTTTATTCAAATAGTGCAGGTCAAGATCTTATCTCTGATTCTGTGTGACTAATGGTAGAGTTGAAGTATATATGTGCTCAGTTATCTGGGTTTTTTAATCGTTATACATCTTATACTGTATTTACAATGAAATCTACATTTAATAGACAATTAGGTTTACTTAAAACAACAAGATTTAATGGTTCTTAAGGTTCATTTTGGTTATTTTTTCATTCATTACCCTGCCCTAATCCAAGTTTAACTTATCTCATGTTTAAGTAAAGGTTCTTGTATTAGCAGTATAATGGATCAGTCTCTGAACCTTACAGCTGATGGATCTTTATAAAGACCCATAGGCCTTGGTCTTTACTTAGCAGAGGCTTTAGGGTTAGGTTGAGGCCCACAGGATAATGCTGCCGTTAGGCGCTACGTCTTTGTTTTCCCACAGATAATTTTCTCCACAAAGCAGCAGTGATAATAAGCCTTCTGTATAAATATATGTTTGTGTAGATTGCTTTTCAAAGATATGGTTGGCAGCAAGTTGCGTATGGTGTCAATCTAGGTTCATTGGCTGAAGTCTAATTTCTTTGGAACGGAAATTGGGTTACACACTCTTTAATACACTCTCTAATGATATGCACTAAATAATTTAAAGTAATAATTAAATATATTACAATCCAGGCAATGGTAATAAGAGTAAGAATATATTTTTCACATATTTTAATTAAGGCATTGTCAACCAACTTAAAACTAAAATGGACTAAGTGTGGTGCTTTGGGGTTTACCTTTTGCACTTAATGGCATTTAAATGTTAAAAACCTTAACTTTTAGTGGCCATATTTCTTAACCCTATAAGAACAAATAAACAAGAAAGCTGCAAACTCACACAAGAATGTTATTTCTTAATTAGTATATAAATCAATTTATGTATTGATGTGTATTTAAGTTGATTTAATTCTGGGAAGATGTGTGATAAGATTGTGGTATGCTCTGTTACACAATGAAGTATTTTGTAAACCATACACATTTTGTTTCTAAAAGAAGGATTAGGTTCTTTATGTCATGTCAAGAAAATAAACATGAGACCATAGTTTAATAGATTTTCATGCTCTATATTTTGAGGTAAAATAATTAAACATAGTGTGACTAAATAAGAGGCATGTAATGCAGAAAGGAAAAGGTAAGCGTAATCAAATCTATCAAAACTATTCAAATATGTGGAAATGCTTTATAATAACAGTGATACGGCAATAGTGAAGTATTTGGAAAAGGGTGCGCTGGATTAGTCTTTGTGGTGGCATGTTTGCTTTAGTCCTGGCGGCAGTGGAACAGTGGAGTACACTTGTGTCATTTGTTATGATAAGCTGGAGTGTAGTGTGAAGTAGATTAGTAGAATAAATTAGCTGCAGCCCACTGTGCCGCTGTGAAGCAGGACCATCCAGGTTTAAACAGTGAAGTCCGTCTGCTTTGAGTAAGTGCTGTATTTAAAACACTATAAATAAACTACAGCACTTCACTGGAGCCGCAGAGGTTTGAAAGTTATGTAATCAGACAAATGTATTCTGGTTTTAGAGAAACTTAAACACAGCCAAATGGGGACACAGAGCTCTGTAAAATGAAAATGTTATATATCTTTTTGTTTTTTGCCTTGAAAACATATCAAATGTAGTTTGTGAACATATGTTGACACTTGGTTGTGGTAATATGCCTTAGGATAGAAAATGTCAATTGGTGTAAAACTAAAATGGACCCAGAATGGTTCTCTGGGGTTCACCTTTGCACTAAATATATTGTGTATACAGACATTCAAACACATCATAAAAAGTAAGTTTTTAAGTATTTGTGTATATGTAATAAAGTATTTCTTGGTTGCTTTAATTTTTTTACTGTGAGAGTTAAAGTCAAGAGTTAAAAAAAAAATTAAAAACTTTTTTCCCCATTTGTCTAAAAAATATAGATTTATAACAAAGGTTTGTGGAGTGTGTGTAAATGAATAGTAGTAGGTAGTAAAAAAATCTGATCTATTTTTCGACACTTCATTAGCATCTATGGTAGCCCTCAAGGGACATGCTGGTTCTTGTGTATTCCTAGTTAAATAGGACTGATGATGAGTTCACTCAGTCTTACTTAAACCAAAATTAAATAGATTATGTTTGCTCAAAACAGGAAGTAATGGAACATTTTTTTGGAACTTTGAATTTTATTTTTTCTCAACAAAGACAAATACAAAAGTGAGATGCAATCATACACTGAAGAAAAAGTTTTGCCTCATGTGTTTAATTTTTTTTTTTATGTACTTGCGATATCATTTTATACAAAGCAAATTTTGCCACTTTTTTCTATCATTTAAAGAATTGTGATGGAAATTCTATCAAAATAAGAAAATGCATTCAACGTGCTTTATTGAAATGACACAGAGGCTGTATCAAAGAGCTATACAAAATAAAAACGCACAAAATAATAACATTTATCTATGGTAAAAAACATTTATGGTGGCATTGACCACATCATAAATCTCTCCAGATATTTATCTTGTAGTTGATAAATAAAACCCAACATGAGCTGAAGTGTTTTCATCACAGTTGATTATTCCTGTGCGTGCGCTGCTACTGGAGAAGATTTAGTGCATCTTCTCGTTTAGTGTACTTTACCCTTTGACTGTATTCATCAAAATGCCCCTTAATTACACATGAAACATGTTAGAATATTCTAAATGAAGAAATTTGCACATAACTCTGCACGTGTGCCTCATATGTGTAAATAATATTGATTAAATCCTAGAGAGGTAGAGGATTTTTAACCAGTAAACAAGCTGCATGCCAATAAATTGCTTCCCTAATGAGAACCATCCTCGAGTGGATTGGAGCTCTCCTGATACGACTTCACATAAACTCAGCAGCGCCCCAGCACCATTAAAAGTTAAGAGTAAATAGCTTCAGCCCTCTTTATTGTCTCGCCTGGTTTGCTCCGAATTTTAATTGCAATTAGTGCAGACAGTGATTTATTGTCACGTAGTGGGTCCGGCGCCGTGTCGTGTCGAGGCTAATTGCTTTGGTTAAAAAGGCGTGACAGGGCGCAGGCTGCTGTTACTGTAGCTATCTGCAACATGATGAGCTCTGGCAGTCCTCTTCAGTTTTCACGCGTGTTTTCTCACTTTGTCGTCTCATCAGCGCCCCTGTCTTTTTGTTGTCTGTGTCATGAAGTGCCACAAACAGCTTTCAAATAGGACTCTTCATGTTGGCAATAACACTTAGTCGCTCTTGAGTTTTCTATGAGACCTTGTTCCTGCAGCTCTCCTGAGGATCTGTCCTGACAGCCCGTTTAAAAGCATAGTAATCTCTCTCTGATGTAAGCTGCTACTCTACAAGCGAATGGAGGATAAAAGACGACCGGGGATTGTGTATATATTCCTCGAGCAGTCTTCAAAAATGTCAACATTTCACTGCAGGTGTTAGAGGAGATTTAACAGTGGCAGCCCTCACTGTTCATTATACAACTCTCCTAGTTCAATTCATTTGCTTTCTGCTGCAGAAAAAAAGGCTAATCAAGGTTAATACACGAGCACAGTGCAACATACGCAGGTTATGTCCGTCTCAGACTACTTTAAGTTTACTAAAGGTGTGGCACAGTCAACAAGGATGTGCTTCCGTGAGGGTTAGGAGCAGCTTTGTGAACTCGGCTGCCAGCAGTGCTTTGAATATAATGGTAGATTTTGTTGGACAACAGATTAATCCACAAAGGGTTTATTACACATGAAGAACTTTCCCATGTGATGTAAAGGCTGCTGTGAAATGTGTAGTAGAAGAAATTACTGGCTAAAAAAATCACAAGTACTCTTCAAGTGTTCAGGACTTTTGAGGTGACTCACTTTGTCCATTAATAATAATAATAATAATAATAATAATAATAATAATGTATGATCAGAAATAATGTGTTTCAAGCCTTATTGTTTGTCTTGCTTTGTGACCTTGTTGGGAAAATTATTGTTTTTACTGAACACGTTATTTACCATAAACATAAAGAAGATTGCAGTATTCTCAAAGGAAAAATTCTCAAAGTGAGATGGTTAAACTGCTAAAAAACATCATCTTATTTTAAGTTTTAAGAATTTACGAATAAACAGCCTCCACCTGTATTCTATTTTGTATTTTTATTGAGCATTAATGTGTAAAGTATGCCAAGTTTTACCTACTTAATGCTAATCTATTGCACATTAAACATAATATAATTTATGTTTTATGTATGTGGATTTTATTGACTTAGGCCCAGACAGCACAGTATCAGGGCTGTGATATCATACTAATCTTATAAAGTATTAGACCTTATTTATGTCTATATCATTCTCATAAGTGTCATCCAGATAATGTTTTGTTTATAGTGTCTGCTTCTGTTCCTGTGTCAAGATGAACAATAAAAAGAAAAAAGGTTGCTGCAAAGGTCACAAAGTGAGAGCGTGACATAGCGCTAGAGCCCGATGACTCAGTGCTGCCGAGGCTTTAATAAGAATATACATCTGTTGATATATCCTTGAGCCACAAAGGTGTGAAGAGTCAGCACAGCACATTGTACACAAGTTACACAATGCCCGCTGAGCCACTTAGCCCCCTGTATGACTAATGCACTGTTTATTCACTGTAGAAAAACTGGATGTGCTTCACTGATGCAGGCCGCCCTGACAGCGGCCGATCAACGGTTTCACTGTAAACGCATCCATCGTGTCTCAACAGAGGGTCACTTTAAGCTGGAGCAGTGTTTGACAATGCTTCCCAAAACAGTAAAGGCTTTAATACTATTTATTTTTGCTTACTTAAACAAAGATGGGTAATGATGGTTTTAATTAAGATTATGATAAAAGCCAGATAACCACTTGGCTTTAAGAAGCAATATATGAGCTGTAGTGTGGTGCTTTTGAATACTATTTCTATTTTTTTTTTACTTGCATACATACTTACAGTGTATTGGGTGTTTGGGCACATTTGTGTGATTGATTTATAATCCGCCATTGACATTTATCTCTTTATTGTATGCTGCAGTTTAAAAAATATGCTCACTTTTTCTGGAATATGAGCTTGTGGAGGCCTCTGATTTATTTTCTTCTAGATTAATATATTTAGGGCAAATCCTAAATGCTTTGGAGGTCAGATACATCTCAAAAATGTCTGAAGTAAATGCCACATTGCAAGACACGCAAATACATTTTTTTTACTTAAATTTTAACAGAATCTTTATTTTTGATGCAGCAAAACGGTTTTAACTCAAGTTTACAAATCCATGCAACTGTGTTAACATTCCTGGTTTTCTATTGAAGTAAAAGTATCATGTAGAAAAACTAATAAAGCAGCCTGTTTCTGTAGCTTTTCCAAAGGCATTCCTTGAAAATATTAAAAAGGACACATGAAGAAAACATGGAAAAGTTCCAGGCATAATTATTACTTTGCTTCATTAAATCATTTTTGGACCAAGTAGGATGTAGGAGTTTATTAAATAAGCCAGAAAATATGCATCCAAAATGAGGGGTTCTCAAATAAAAGGATAAATGTTACTGTTTTTCCTCCAGCTTCTCGACAGTTCCTGTGACAAAGTTAAGTCCTAAGCTCAAACTCTGAAGTGTGCGAGCGGCAGGTCTGATCACTGTGCCCTCGTCCCGTCCCACCGTTCGTCCTCTTCTCTTTCGTCTCCCGTCGCTTTGACTGAAGTTTCACTCATCGTCTCTGGCAGCTGGTTCGATGGCGGTGTCAGCGAGCTACCTGAGCCGGTTCTGCCTTCGACACAGATCGAGATGACACCGAGCGAGGCCCTGTCAGCAGATCCGGGCCTCGGAGATGGACTAAAGGAGACAGACGCAGCGGCAAGAGGAATTGGAAACCTGAGAAGATGTTGAACAGAGAACATCAGTGTAATATTTAAAGAGATGACACTGGATAAATGAAAGTAGCCACTGGATGTTGAATTATTGTAAAGTAATATAGTGGTTTGGCTTTTAAGATAAGGAGACATTTTTCCTGGACTGGTTAGGAGGACTTTAGGGATAAATTCAAGTTAGAAATAAGCTTTTTACTTTCACACATGACTGCTTGACTCTTTCACTCTGCAATTGTAAAAAAAAAAATTTTTATGATAAATTATAATAATGTATAATCTGCTGCGATCCGTTACAACCTTAGCTTATATTCATACTTTATTTGCTCCTTTCTCTTTTTTTAAAAAATGGTGCTAGAACTGACTTACACGGATCACAATGTTACCATGCAATATTTTTAATGTTTTTTTTTTTTTATACAAACAACAAAATAGAAAAACACATGAACAGAACATAAAGATCAAATGAACAAACAAACGGACACACAAAGGCGCTGGTCGCTGATGTGCTACCACGCCATTTGAATCAAACTATAAATTAGTTATAATGAACAAAGAAGCTGCTTCACATTGCACTTTTCTGTTTCGGACATATCACCTGCTCTGCTCTCAACACTTTTTCTTCAGTGTCGAGGAAGCTTTAGTGGAATGATTAGATATCGTACGAGTCTCGGAGCTGGAAATGTGAGTAGCACTTCTGGGAAAACATCTGAAAGACTCTTTCATTATTCATTAATTAAAGCATCTTTGTTTCCATCAGAGCACAAGAGGCATTTGAGATTGATTTCAAACAAGAAAAAAAGGATTGTGTGAAGTGTTTTTGATAAATAAATATTGGTTAAATTAAACTTTGATTAATGAGGGATCTCTAGTTTTAGTTGAGAGTGAGTAAATTAAGGAACAAAACAAGATTCAAAAGGGAACAAAGCAACAATGATGAGTCCAAGTGGATTTAGACTCATTTGTTCTAAGTTGGACTGGAGCAAGATTTAAATAGATTTGAATCTTTTACCTGGAATTGAGCATGTGTAAAGTGTAATTATTTTTTATGCTTTTGAGCTTTTGTGTTGTGGGTGCATGTAAGGTGTAGTTGGATTTCAAGAGATTGAGCATAAATTACATTTAAAATATGTTTTAAAAAGCGCTTGAAAAGGTTTTGAGTGGATTTGAATCAAGTGTATTTAAATTTGATTTGAATTTGAGTTGTATTTAAACCAAACAAAGTTGGTTTGGAGTAGTACACCTACATAGTATGCCTCAATAGAAAATTTCTCCCCTCCGTCTCTTCCTGTTTTCTCTACATTCTACAAAAGTGTGCATTTATTGCAGCTGTTCTAATCTCGTGTCATATAAATATCTTATTTTACAGATTATCTTGCAATACCAATCAACAAAGGATCTGTAAAACAACCTCTGCAGCTTGTGTCCATGACGTCCAGCTGCTTCTTGGCTCAGAATAGTCTGCTGTAAGCACCCTTTTCGAACTGGCCTTGTCAATTTCACATCTGCCAGAATTACAAGTTTTTATTTGTTGCCGAGTGAAAATCTTTCGATGTTTCTGATAAAGCGTCACATAACGCTGACACGCCATTGGCTTCTCCCATCGACCTGTCCCAAAGTCATTGTGGTTCTGCATAAAGCCCTTGTTCACAGATGATCCCCTGCTGGACGTGTGACAGCAGGCTCTGAACCCCCCGCGGACCTTCCTTTTTGACCCTCTCCTCTCTCCATACAGCCACACAATCAACGCCAAACGCACCTGGCGCAGAGTGGTACCTGAACGCAGCATTTGAGGGGTATATAACACGGACAGCAGCTCCTCTGTCAGAACCCCTGCTGCTCGGCCAGCTGTGTGTGGCAGCCCCAACACTGACTCCTTCACAAACACATCTGCTGCCTTTATCCCACTTTGAAATTCTAGCTGCTATGGTTCCGACAATATGACCTCAGATCAGGATTATTTGAATATTTTATTTCTTTTGACGTGACCAAAATATCGTAAAGTTATTCTTATCACTTCATCAAAATACACAATATCCATATCATTATAATAAAATCAAATCCAAATGTAAAAGTCAAAGCAGTGGAAGTTTGTTTGAGATTTTATTATGCCAATGTGGCATTAGTTATCATAGTTTTTATGTATTGCCCTGTTTTCCCAGTTATTTTTAATTTATTGGTTGTCATTTTTGGCATATCTTGTGATAAGCAATTATAATCTTAATGGAAAAGATTACATAGATTAGAGGCTCTGAGATGAGCTACTTTTCCAATTTTTTTGTCTCTAATAGCTGTTACCATTAGGCCCATTCAGAAAACAAAATGAATTCAGTTAAATGTGTGAAGTGCATCATTATGGGGCTGCGTAGGGCTTTAAAGAGCAAGCAACCACTTTTTTTATTTAAATGGTCTTTCAGCTATCGGTTGTCTGTTTCTCTTGTTAGTGTTTTAACAACAACAGAAGAGTCTTGTTCCTGTTTTAAGGCCTTGGACCTATGGACTATATTATTATTATAAAGTACATTACAATTACAAGCTTTTATTGTAGAGTTGAGCATATTGTCCAGTACCAGGGTCGTAAACAATTCTTGTTTTATTTGTCCATTTTCCTAGAGCAGTAATACACAGCTCCCAAATCAATACCCTGCATACTTTCAGAAGAAAACCTAGACTCATTTAAAGGCCTAGTCGACAGAAACCACAGCTAAAGTTGACTTCCACAATTAGACATACTGTTTTTCTTTCTCTCAGGTGATTCCTTCACCCAGTTTCGATTTTCAGACGAAAAGGACTGGGAGATGGACTCATTTGTTGCCAGTCAGGTAAATCTATAACTCACCCAGCCTTCACCGAGCTGCACTGAGCTTTGTTAGTGTCTGTGAAGAATTTCTCGACCTTGTCATGTATGGATTGAAAGAGACAGTCAAGACATGCCAATTACAACACACGCTTCTATTAAAGAATCCATTTTAGGAGGCTGAATGGCTCCATAGTTGGATAAAACCCCCATATGGACACTCAGTTCATGAGAGATCCACCTTACACATATGTACAGTACATGATCCATAATACTTATCTCTAATCCTAATGCTAATTCCTTGCGTCTCATTTCTGATTATCTCCACACCCAGTTGTAAATAACTGTCACCATCTCGTTTTCTCTCCAGATGTCGGCGTTTGTGGATCTGCCGGCGCTGGCTCAGAGCCTTCAGCAAGTGCCTCTTCATCAGAGACTTAACCTGGAAGCTGAGCTCATCCAGGTACAACACTTCAACGAGGAAACAAGGGTCTGCCGGCGAACTCACTTCTATCACGTCAGATATATAATAACTTAGCTTCAAATAGCTTTAAACAAATCTTTACCTCAGGTTTTAGTATTAATTTGTGTCTTTGAAATCTTTATTTTTTTTTTTACTGGACATACGTTTGAGACAAAAAATGTATAATTGTATAATATATTTCACTAGAACAGGACTGTAACAATAATGTATGGGTGGTTAAATGACTCGTCTCATCATAAAATCAGTAAACTAGTATATTTACCCTTTTATTATTGAAAACACATAATCAAGTGTTTAATTATTATCCACTCAAAACCCTTCAGATATTCTGATTAGTTCATTTGAAGCAGTATGCTGCACTTGTCTGTCTAGTTCAGTGAATTGTGGGCTAAAAAGCTGGATACTTTAATTTCTTCGTCTTAGAATTGTGATTTTATCATTAGTTTCGGCCTATTTTCCTGCTAACGTTCAGTTGTGAGATTTGTCAATTCACTAAAGAAAGTTTATCTTCAGAGTTTGTAATCTCGTGTTACAGTGTAGAAGCCATTTGGTGATCTGCCCAGTAAACTAAAAATATCTCCATTTAACAGTGTCTGAATGTGTGTTGAAATAGACAGTGGTCCTGGATGGATCAGTGCTTAGGTTAAGCTTTGCTCGTCATGTTCTCGATGTTTCAGGTCTCTACTCCAGTCGAGCTCCCGACCCAGCTGACTCCCAAACCGACTGCTTTTACTCCCCCATCAGCCGCTGCTATAACTCCCGGTGCCCTCCAAACAGTCACCCTTCCATCAAAACCACTGACTGCCGTTTCACTGAAAGCTGCAGAGTCGCCCGGGGACGATGTCGATGAAGAACTGGATCAGCTGCTGTCTTTACAGAAGCCAGTGTGGGCTTTAGGAAACCAGTTTAAAGATGCGTTGGATGAAGAGAAATGTGCATCAGAGGAGGGTGAGTGGACAAAATCTGTTACCTGTTCTTTAAACTCTCAAAACAGATTTAAATTGAAGATGAATCTGAAAGTGTGCTTGAACAAAAATAAGTGGAAATGCATTTGTATTGAGAAAGTGGGTGTAAACTAATAGAAATGACATTTATCAGTAAATGACGGTGTGTTTGAGTTACTTCTGGATGTGGTACAATCTGGACCGCCATCAAAAGCACCTGTAGAAATGCCAGAAAACTAAAAAAAATTCTTTATTGCTAATAAGTATTGTTCTGATCGGTTCTATTATTTAAGCTGTAACGTACTGCCACCAGAAATATAATTTTAAAAAAATCTTTTTAATCAGTTTATAAAGATTTTGACTTTGCCATTTATCACATATTGTATGTCTTAATTCACTTGCACTTTTTTTTTTTTACAGTTTTATCAGTTATTTTTTGTAACTTCATAAATGATTGTAAACACAAATGATTAGGTAAACTCTGTGTAAAAAGAACTTGGAACAGAATGGACTTAATGTAGGGAATATGTTTTTCCTTCCTTTTGCAGTGTGTGAGGAAGTGAAGGAGGATGTACCGGAGGTGAGTGACGAGAAGACAGACGAGGTGAAAGACAAACACGTCACACAGGCTCCTGTCAAAAAGGAGTTGACAGAAGACGACCTTGAGGACTGGCTGGACAGTATGATCTCTTGACCCTGAGAAGAACTGGCAGAAGGACGTTTAAAAGGCATGTGCTTTATGAAAATGTAGTGGTTGAGTTTTTATTTGATTTTTTTCTTCAAAGAGAGACTTAAAGTTCTGACGGGACAGACAGTACATCAAGGTGTCAAAATGTTCCTTCTGTATTTGATGTTTCAGAAAGAATTGTGTGTTCCTTGTTAAATTCTCACACAGGAGGCAGGACTGTCGCCTCGTCGATGGAGAAACGGACAAAAAAACATGCCTCAAACACAACACACAGCTTTATTGCGTCATTTACTTTATTCATTTCCTCCCTCTGATCAAAAGAAAAGCGGTTTAATCAAAGCTACTACGTACATACAAATGGTCATACAATAGCGGGAAACCACTTTGTTCTATAAACCTTTTCAACCTTTGTTTTTTGACTTCTCCTCAGCTTGTGTATGGTGGTGGTGCTGCTGTGGAAAGAAGTGCAGACTGCAGACGGCTTGGGAACCAAACCAAACTAAGCAACATTTACACAAGGTCTATCTAGATTTTTATACAACAAATGTTTTCTAATAGAATTTAAAAGCCACCAAAACTAGCTTAAGCGTAATCTGCTTGCAACTAATCCAGAACTAGAGCATTGCTTGTGTCAGGAGGGACAGAAATGTTGTTTGCATAGTTTCTCTTTAAGGCACAATGGCACTTTAACATCTTTAAAAAGTCATCTTTAGTCCTGGAAATGGCTTCTATCCAAGACCAGAAATTACTTAACCAGCTTTGAAAGGCAAGTCAGGTCTCATTTGATTTTTGACGATGAACGTACTGACACTAGCAGCGCACATCTGTCGAGTGGAGTGACATTAACATTCTGGTGATAATCTTCAAAATTGTGCATATTTAAAAACATTCATTTGTCATGCTGTAAACCCTTCAGTGTAATAAATGTCTACACAAAACAAATTGTGCAACAGGTCGGGGTTAAGCGAGTCACAATCAAACAAACACTTTGCATAAAGAGGCGTCGTGGCGTAGTGGCGTAGTGACTGGTGGTGGGCAAGGATGAACAAACCTCAAAATGTCCAGTCACAGTCTAAATCAGTTTTGTCAGTCCAATTACTTTTCATTTTGACAAATGGCGGCAGAAAATGTCTAGGTTTGGTTAAAAGGTTCAAGTCAGGTTCAGGGTGTCTTTTTAAATAAGGCTGTCCTCTTTAGCCCAGCTGGTCCTCATATTGTTTACGGAAGCAGTCTCCGGTCGGAAAGAAGTCCCAGCATCGCTCCTGGTACATCTTCCACACGTAGGACTCCTGCACAGCAACAAAAATCAAAAGGCAAAGCATGAAATGTGGGGAAAAAGGTGCATCTGGGCAGTAAGAACATCTTTTATTTTTATTTCTAAAGCCCCTTTTGAAAGTTACCAGTAGACACAGCACTGGGTTATGTGAATATGAGTATGTGTGTCTGCCAGGTCTCTGCCGATGGGTCCTGGGGCAGCTGTGGCTACAGATGTAGCTTACCACCAGTGTGTGACTGTGGAGTGACTGAATAATGAATGGCCTGTAAGCGCAATATAAATCTAATCCATTATTATTTTTAATCTGGAAAATTCTCAGGGCAGACTTTGAGAAATCAGTTCTTAATCTTATTATACATTTCAAATATAATCCAGGACCCTCATGTGAAAAGGAACTTAAGTGATTGACTTCATATAAAAGCTGCTGGTGGCCTGTTCTTGTTGTTTGGCCCTTTTTTGATTTAAATTGTTATTTTCTTAAACATTTGGCTGTAATACATTTTGTTCATTCACTGAAGTACAGTTTGTTCTTTATGTATAATCCAGATCCCATGTTACAGTGTAGGAAGAGCTAATTAATGAGCTCTCCAGTAAAGAAAAGCCAAAAACAAAACATTTATATCCATTCAAATCTAGAAATGATAACACTTATACATAACTCTAGATGGCTTGCTATTAAAAATGTGCTGCATGTGAGCCACTTAAAAATGTAAAACCCTCACATTTTAAAATCAAATCTTCACAGTTGCCCAAAGCAGTTTAATTGTCACCCTTAGCAGGCTTTGTATTGGCATGCTGTGTATATGCTGCTACTTTGTGTAAAATCCTGCCTTTCTTCACTGAACTGACTCCAACTGCCCACTGACAGACTGCAGCCCAGATGGTATCAGACTTTTTCACCCAGAAGAACACGTCCTCCAACACTTCTTTATCTGAGTGTGTCTACACAAATTAATGACACTTCCTGAAGCCTGGTCGTCACTAGTAACTGATTTGACTGATTTTCCCCTCGGCCTCAAATAGATTTTCTTCACTCTGTACTAAATTTGTTTATTTTAGATTAACACGAAGACGCTGAAAAATAAAAGTCCAAGTAAACCCACGCATTGCGTCTTTCTTCTGCGAGATGCACTTGTGCAACATATCAACCCACTTGATTTGTTGCATAAGTAAATGTTTCTGAGGCACAAAGTATCTGTTTATAGTTTCATGTTTATACTCTTCTGTCTTATTGCATGTGTCAGCAGTGATCCATTTTTGTCTTTACACAGAACAAGTGGTGTAAGTAATCAGTCACATACTTGGCCGGTGTGTTCAGTCTCGTCCTTGTTGATCAGGTACATCAGGAAGAACCTGCACAGAGCGAATGCTAGGGTGAGACAACCTGGTCAACATGAGATCACAGCCAAGCCTGAGCTTCACGTTTTCACTCACAGGTAGTTGGCGAGGTTGTGCTCTTGTAAAGTGTGTGTTTCAAACCCATGAGGCGTTCGATCAAAGTAGTCATTTCCAATGCCGCAGATGAAGCACTTGGTCTGGATAAAAATTAATCAAATTATCATTTTAATACAATAGTCTTATTTTCTGCTCTGTTGAAATACAAACCACTGAACCAGTCTTACCTCCATGTCCTCCTTCACCTGCTCCTGCTGGTCTCTCAGCTCGCCAAAGGCATCGATGATCAAACCTAAAGAAGTTGGCAACAAGATGTCAGAGGAGCACCGAGCAAAAACGGTAACACAGGGTCAAACTTAAAGCAACACTAAATCGTTTTTTTGTCTTTAATTATGGCACCTGAAAACAAGGAAAATTACTCTATTTTTAAAGTCAAGGTGTATGTATCTATGGCTCTACATAGATACATACAATACAATTTAAATATATTATTAAGCAGTAATCATGTGAGCTGAACATGGAGATTAATCTAGTCACATGACAGGGTTTAACAGACCCTGAATGATGGCCAGCAGGATGACGATGACAAAGAAGAAGAAGGTGATGTCAAAGAGGATGCGGTAAAGCTCATAGGGGTCTCCAGCCGGGTCCTCCAGCTCGTCTCCAATACCTCCTCCTGCTCTCACACCGACGTACATGTGGAACAGGTAACACTGGACGAAAACGAAAAGAAACTTACTTTTTTTTGTACCACTAGGGAGAAAGAATATTTAATAATGTAATTTACAGCAAGATGTTTCTGACAGACGGCTTATTTTAAGAGAGTAACTATGTGTAAGGACTTTTTTTTTTTTTTTTTTTTTTAACTTCTTAAGGCCCTAATGTCACCTTTTGTTGTTCGGAAAGGTCAGATTCTTCGAGACATTCACTTTAAAAAGCTCAGCCCTGTCTGTCCTTGTAAATGACAGAAGCATTTTCCCTTTTACAAAAGAATGTCTCCTTTTTGTTACTTGAGAAAACCACATCTCGGTGGCGAGACAAACCGTCATCATGTCGTCACACTTCATATCAGGCTCGTCTTCATCCTCGCTCTTATTGTAGAACTTCCTGAAGAAGTTGAAGGCCACCACGGTGTAGAGATAAACCACCACCGCCAGCAGCCCCACAGTCAACACCAGCTGCAGGGAAAGGAACAGTGTATTTATTAATGTCCAGATTTTAAAAAAAGAGATGCGACAGTCTGTACATTTTGGCAATGCAGACAGAGAGCCAGACATTAATATATCTCTTGCTGCCCATTATTTATTACATGACTATTTAATTAAGATACTTGTAATAGTATTAATCAAACCTTTCATTGAAGCAGAAAACTAGAGTGTAGTGTTTACTAAGGCTGTTTTATTACACACTTTCTTGCTGTACTGCTAGACAAAGTTAAAAAAGTAAGGACAAATTCTGTCAGTGGAGCACCAAATGATCTAACAACTCGAGGCCTCTGCCGTTGGGTTGGAAAATTCAGGGTTGTTTTCATTGCCATGCATGATAAATGATCATAAATCATGTTCTTTTCTCATGTATATGCTCCACTACCCTTTTTTAAATTTAGGCTTGCCTCCAATTTGTAATTTCCAAATATTTGCTGTAAATAGCTTGTTTTGGCTCATACAGCGAGAAGAAAATACATTTTTATTCATGCTGTTCATTGAAATTGAAAACATCCACTGACAAGTCTGTAACTAAAGCTTCTTTCTGTTGTAATGAAACCCTTCCCTAGTTTGTATTTTTTATTATATCCTCGTGTTTCTGTTTCATGTGACACTTTAATCCACTGCAGGATTTGATTGTGGCAGAAGTCCAGACTCTTTTCAATTCTGGTCTCTGTCCTCTGGCTCCCTCTGCTGGGAGACACGCGTACCTGCTTCCCGTTGTGAGTGACAGAAGACAAAATGGTGCGGAGAGTCTTGAAGCCCATGGCGATGTCCAGCAGATGGGCAGCAAAGAAGAAGTTGTTGAAGTGTCCGAAGATGGACATGGTGGTGTACCAGATCAGATACAGGAAGGACTGAAAGAAGGGAGATGAGTAAATTTAGAGAAACGATTACAAAGCTTTTATAAGTACAGTGATAAATTAAAGCGTGGATTGAGACTAATACAAAATAAATGCAGTGAACATTCTTACATTATCGGTCAAGACAACGCCCATTTTCCAGATGTGGTACTTGGTGTCAATGGAGCTCAGCCTGTTGATGGAAAGTGAATGAATGAATTTTTTTTATTTTTTTATTTTACGTCTCTGAGACTGTATGAAGTGTCTATCAGATCTAAAAGTACAAATAAAATTACAGTAAATGTTTTTTTCATATACGCTAAACCAAATGGCTGGTGGTCTTGACGTATTTGCAGGTCTCACCAGGACACGAGCGAGGCCTCCTTCTCTTCAGTCTCCACGGTGGGATCAAAGTCCAGAGCGGTCTTGTCCAGGCCTAAGAGCTCAGCGATGCGTTCAGCGCCATACAGGTCACCGTACTTGTTGATCACCTATGCACACACAGGATGGAAACCTAAAGGCTTCTATATTTAGCAGCAATTTGTTTGCAAGGTCAGATTAGTTTCTATTACAGTTTTACAAGACTGGTGTAATAATTCAATACAGATTACAAAATAATTGATGCTTAACTGCTGCTTAACAGTGTGTAGTTATTCTAAAGTGCTGTGCTGGTTTTTACAGCTCAAAGAAGGCAGACTTACTTTGCGTTTGATGAACTTGTCCCAGTAGTTGTTTGGGAAGGACCTGCAGTAGGAGCCAGAGACATCTTTATTAAATGATGTATAGAAATTTGGAGCCCGTTTCAGTTGACGTTTTAGATAAATTTGTAAAGTAGAGTATCTGGCGAGTAACTCACGGCGTGTTGATGACCAGACGATCCCATTGGCCTTTGATATCGTCGTCAGAAGGTTGTTCAGTGATGTAGAGACCGTCGAACTCAAGCTCTCGGGCAATCTCCTTCTCTCTCTTGAACACCACCAAAGGCACCTGAACATGAGAGATCCCACAGCTGGTTTATACCGGCTCTCGGGTAACAGGTAGAGACGGTGCAGCGGGTCACAGCGTACCTTGAGGCAGTAGTATCCGACCAGACACACGAGCGAGATGACGGTGTGGAAAATGGCCAGGAAGCGAAGGGTTGGTAACATATAGCCTGTGCTCTCCTGAAGCACAAACTCATCCATGTCGAAGAGTGTGTTCTCGTCGTCCTCCTCCTCGTCCTCCCAGCGGTTCTCATCGGGAATATCTTCCTCCGCTTCTCCAGTGACCTTAACATTTGACATAAATCTTACCAAAGAGCTGCAGTCATGGCCCAGATCCTTAGCCATGCAAACCAGGGCCCAAAATTTTCCCTTTTAACATTTGATCCGATGTCTTCTCTGATTTCCAAACATCCCCATCTTTCTGCAGATTTCCAAAAGGTCACAACTTTGATCAGATGTTTAGTTTGCAGGGGGCTTGACATTTCTTTGGTTTGGTTCGATTCAAACAGGAAAAGCAAAGACAGTACCAAACATTTTTGAATTGTTACCCTGTCAAAGATGTTTACAAAGAAAAGCTGGGTGGCTACTATTATTTCATTATTCATCTTCTGAGCCATAACATATCAGTGACTGTGTGACATAGTGGAGTAGTCTATACACAAGTTATACAAGTTATTCTCCCCATTTCCTGCAAGGAATCCATTATTATTCTATAACAGTATATTTGAAGGATTTTGAGGTGAAAAGTTGCTTTGTGACGCTCTTAAAGTCAGTGTCATCAGCAGGTTACCTTATAGAACAGCAAAATGAAGTTGATGGCAAAGCAAACAAACAAAGCCAGGAAACGGAGATTGTAGAAATTACGAGCCAGGTAATTCTGCGAACAAAAACAAGGATCAAGATCAAACCTGACTGCTTTATGTACTATATCAGATACTAGAAGGAGCATAGTTTAGTTTCATACCAGCATCTTGGTTGTATAAATGTCCAGAACGGCAAAGACATTGGCCATGAAGGCAGGAGACGGCTCTTTGGCCTGACTTGACTTGGATCTTGGTTTCTCCTCAGCTGCTGGCTCCTTGGCCTCCTCCTCCTCCTTTGGTTTATCCTCTTTCTCCTTCTTCTCGATACTTCATGGGACACATCAATTGATTTATTAACTTAATCTCTAATTAAATCTTAACAAAGCCCTCATAATCAATTACAGCTTAGAGAAAGATTAGATATTACATCCAGTTTGATTTGAAAGCTGTGTAGTTATGGTTTGGGCTCATGTTTCTTAATTGTAAGTGTGCTTTACTGAAATAATTTTACTCACTCTGCTTTCTCTGGCTCACTCTCGGTGGTTTCAGCGGGTTTAGCAGTAACTTTCTTCTTGTGGTCGGCGCTAGAGGCCTCACTCAATTCAGACACGTCGCCGAGACCCGGCTCCACATGCTTCCCTCCTTCCTTTTTATGCCCCCCCAGTAACTCCATCATCATGTCCACCTCGGCGACCTCTCCAGTCGGCGTCGCGGCGATGTCCAAACTGCCCGTCGACTCCAGCACCTCCACTTTCTCCCCTTCAATCACATCGCCATGGATACCAAACTGGGTTGGGTCGGGCATGTTGCCGAGTATGTCCGTCACTTTGATGTTCTTGGCTCCCTCGACTAGGCCACCGCCGAACATGGAGGACCAGACGAGATGGAAGAAACCGAAGATGAGGCTGAAGATTCCCTTAAAGAAGCCGATGAAGAGCATCCAGAAGAAGGAAAAGAAGCCCACAATCACCTCCTTGATGCTCAACTTCTTCACTTTTTTAAATTGCTTGCGAAGATTCTTTACTGAAACCATTTGCCGCACATTTGCAATCTTTTTCTTGACTGAGCGGCAAGCGGTGGTGAACGCTGAGGCCGTCTCGGAGCCCTCCTCCTCTGAAGTCAATTCATCCAGGATGCTGTGTACTTCCTCCTCTTCCTCCTCCTCAGGTTGCTCAATTTCATCGGGCTCAGAGATTTGTGATGCCAACTGCATCTCAAAAATAGTGTCCTCACAGAAATTAACAAACATCTCCATCTTCTCGCTCTCCGTGCCCTCGTTGACCACATCAAAGATAAACTGGCGCTTGGACTCTTTGACCTGTGGCTTCTCCCACTGCTCACGGCTCGACTCGCTGATCTCAAAGTACACCCTCTCGATGCGTTTGGCGCTGCCCATGATTTCAATGCGGCCAAGGTAAGGCTCAAAGTAGCTGAGCAGACTCTCTGCCACGTCGAGGAAGCTGCCGAGACGAGAGTCGTGAGGCATGTGCTCCGAGAGGTTGGTCAGCAGGACAGCCACATTGAAGCCGATGTCTTTGGCCGGCTCATGGAAGCGCTCCACAAACTCTTTGTAGTTGAACATATCGTTCTCATCAGCCTCAGTGCAGGACAGCAGGAACTCGATCTCTGACTGGGTATACTGCTTTTGGCTCTCCATAGACTTCTGAAACTCCTTCTTAGAAATGAGGCCCTTACACTCGGGATCATACTCTTTGAAGTTGTCTGAGGTAGTCAAGTCCTTCAGCTTTAAGAACATGTCAAAGAACTTAAGGATCATCTCCATGTTGCTTGACGACTCCACCAAGGTGTCCACCATCTGTTTTCCGATGGTTCCATGAACAACATTACCTACGTATAAGGAGTACGGATTAATAATCTTTATATTGTAATATTTCTGTGTAATATGTCCGTGTTTGGTCTCTTACCCTCGAGCAGAGATAGCAACATGACCACCATGTCCTTTTGTAAATCCATCAGCTCCTTAAGCAGCTCAATCTGACTGGAATCCTACAAAAGTAAAGTTATTTTATGAGCATCCATAATACACATTTTTACATGGTCTTATTGACTGTAATATCCTTGTACCTGTGAGAGCTTCATTTGCATGTTTGCAAAAACGTGCAAGAAGCCCACAACAGCATCCCACAGTCTGCTGTGCGCCAGACTCTGTTGGTTTCCGATACATGGCCCCTAAAAAACAAATATACAATTGAAATACACACAAAGTCAAAGAAATGAGCTCAGACAAACTGAAATAATGTTTGACCTGAATGTACTCAGTAAGGGAGTTAAATATCTGTTTAGCCACATCCAGTGCTTTGGAGAAGTTGACTTTTCCGGTCTCGTCAATGACATCTTTACCAGAGTAGTACCAGTAGAAGTCACTAATAGATTCCTGTAGAGCGAAAAAGGAAACTATTGCAAATATTAAAACAAAAACAAGAGTTTGTTTTGTTATACTAAAGTTTATAAACCTGAAGACGCAGCAGGTAGTCCACAGTGCTGATGATGATGTTGACTGTTGTGGTGTTTCCGGTTTGTGTTCTCAGGAAGTTCTGGAAATCTATTATTTCATGTTTTACATTATTAACAAACACTTACAGCATATAAAACATAGAAAGAGCAGGAGGACATGGTCTCACCTCCGTTATGGCCCTCACACAGAAGTTGCAAAAACCGGAACAAGTCTTTGGTAAAGTCGTCATTCTGTAGCACTTTGGAACCTTTTAGGAAAAGCTTTTGTTAATACAGCTGCACATCGAGCAACCAAAAGCTTAGATCTCTTTGAATGAAAAGGGCCAGATATGAGACTCCCCTCTAAAGCATTTAATATGAGGCAAGCAAGAAAGGTATTTTTGAAGTTTGGGTTTTTTTTAGATTTCAGGTTGAAAACTGAATCCAAAGTGCATTTTGTAAAAAATTTTAAAATAGAAAAACACTGGGACAATTCCATAAGCTGGAAACCTGATAACTTTCACATGCAGGCCCCTGACTGAGCCTGATGAAGGATTTCACATCAAAGCAGAGGAGCAGAGGACAAAGTGGTAACGTTATTCACTTTAAGAACTAAACCATAGGGTCAAGAGCAGAGCTGAATGGCACAATGTGCAAAATACATTTGTGTGAAGGTAGAAACCATGTGAAAGTTAGACATCTGTATAGAAACCAGCTTTTTGAAATAAGCCCCAAATACAAAGCAAGACAAAGCTTTGCTTAGGCTGTGGACAAACCTCCCGTCAAACCCTTAGAGGTGGCACCGAGCCAGATGTTATCAGTAATAGGACTGCATTAGTAACTGTTAAGATGAAGGGAGTCGGAACAAATGTCACACAAAGGACAGGCAATGTATGTGGAGATGGACTTGTGTACTGTCTGCATGCACAGTGTGTTCCTGTCGGGGGCTGGGAACAAAATAAAGCAGGGAGTATGGACCACAGATATGAAGAGGACATTCAAGGTGGAAGCATAGCCCATTCAGGACGATCTAAATTAGCTATTTACCCCGCTGAGTGTGGACTGCCATCGATGGGTTTTTAAAATGACAGGAAGGAGACAAAGAATACACCGAGACATAAGCAAAAAGAGAGGACATTGAGTTACAATACAAAGAGTGTAAAATCCAAATCATGCAGTTAAATAATACTTTAAAGACCTATAGTTGTGCCTGTCAGTATTAAGTCATGGTAAAACGTTTGTAAAAGTAACAAAGCCACAAGTAGTTAAAGTGAATTGTTAAACACAAGACTCATTGGAAATGTATGATGAAGACAAATGCTTTGATGTCAAACATTAAGCAAAAACTGGGGAGAAAGTTAAGATTAATGCTGGACCATGTGCTCTGGGATTAGATGATTTGTTTTGTTAGTTTCTCATCACAGACCACCTCTCTGAACCTCTCTGAGTGACAACACATTCTGCAGCAACAACCTGTATTTTCAACATCACCTCCACTTAAAACATTGTAACATCATAAATACATTCACTGACTCACAAAAGGTCAAATATCTGAAAGATTAAATAGAAAACCAACTAAGCATTGACACATCTCATTAACATAATCTTGAGGCATTTAGACTATTTGATTTTACATTCACACATTGGCCATGGTTCAGCATTAGCAACGTAAAAATAATTTTATTAAAAGCTTTTTTTTTGTCTAAGATTGCTTTAATATTTACAAAAGTAAGCAGAGTCATCTAACGTTTATATGTTTATAAAAAGTGGATATGACTAAGTCTGATTTACTTACTTGAACCTTCCTCTGTCACCATCCCAAGTCCTTCTGCTTTGTTCTGCCTCTCAAAGGCATTCAAGTCCAGGACACTGGTAAAACACAGTGATGCTAAAACTCAAGCCCTTTCTGTCATTAAAGGATTTATGCTTATAGTTCCTACCTGCAAGACTGCATAAGTCCTGAGAGACTCTTGAAAAAGCCTGCATCTCTTTTTTCTTTCAAGTAATCAAGCATTTTCTGGCATGTAAAAAGAAGAATGTTAGACTCCATTAACAGGGTCAAAGTGCACATTACCTGATGTAACAGTGCTGAGAGCCCACCTGTTGAACTTGCACATTGCCTCCGTTTAAGATGGCAATGCCCAGTTTGAGGGTACAGGTCACCATGGGGCCGAGCCGACCTGCAGGAACATTCAGGACAAACATGGAAGTAGTAACTCAATCAGACAGAGACAGTACAAACCTTTCATAAACTGTCAATAATAAACTAATGTAACATAACTGACACATAATTTTGTTAAAATCAGACTTTGGTATTTTTTTCATGATCAAAAAACAATCATTTGTATTACCTTTACTGGCGCTGATCATCTGCAGAACCATTTCCGCAGCCCCACGGGCGTGCAGCCTCGCCTGCTGATACAGGATCTTCTGCTTTTCCATCTCTTTCTCCTGCAATTTAAAAAAAAAAAGATACAGTGCCATATTAAGTAAATAGGACTATTTGGGAATATTGTGTTGTGCAATCAAGTTAATTTGAAATTAACAACCTCAAATGTCTTTTCTTTTCCTTCTTCTTCCTCTTCTTCTTCGTCTTCTGCACAGCTCTACAAAAGAGAAAGAAATATTCACAACAGGTAATGAGTGATATAACTAAAGAGAAAGCATAGACTTATTAAAAAAGTACCTTTGCCATCATGTCTGCGTATGCTTTATACAAAGGATCTTCTTCCAAGTAACTGCAAAGAAAGATCAGAGTTTGTTTGGTTTGTTCTTCTTCCAGTGTGTTTACAAGTTCTTTTAGAGCCTGTCTCCTACCTTCTCTCTGTCAGTGCGTTGTGGCTGAAATGGAGGATAAGTTGTTGAAGAGGATCTGGCCGGGACTCAGCCACCTCCTCTTCCTCCTCCTCAACAATCTTCATTGGGGTTTTCTGTGAAAGAGCAGAAGGTATTAGCTCTGTATGATGTGATAACATTACACAATGTCACAAACTTAAAAAAGAGGTGTTTACTCTTGTAAAAACAATAAAAAAGTCTTTACATTCAAGTTACATGCAGATGCGATACCATCATGTCCTGTGATCCATGAAAAGGACAGGACAAGGAAGTTAAGAGTGGAAATGAACTCGGTAACCAATAAAACACATGCATATTAAAGCAAACACATGTAAGCAGTTAAGTAACTGGTGATAATGGCTTTACATGAAAAATTATCCTAATCGATCCGACACAAATGTCCAAAAGTCAAAGCTACTCTTTCTGCTTTATCTTTGGTTGTAATTTAAGCTGCTGTTGTCTTTATACCAATAAAGTTATTAAGCTTTTTTACACAAGTCCCAAGTTTCAGTGTTTTGGTGAATTTGCTGCACATCTGGTCAAAAATCTAACATGAAATGTGATCGGCACATGACTACGCAAACATGCCACTGACGTCACGGCCACAGCACGTATTGTAACGTCACCTTCACACTCACAGAATTACAGTTACAGAAAAGACAACTGATGGGTTGGATCCAGATCTGACAGCCAAACATCTATACGCCCTCCTTACCACTGCAGTCAGAAAGGCATAGCCTGCTTTTCTAGAGCTGTGAGCGCTGGAGCTGGCCCTGTGTCTCCTGAGTTGGTCATGCAGCCTCTGACCACTGACGGATCTCTGTTTGAAGGGTTTTGCGCGCCTAGAGCGAGGCCCCCTGGGTGCTTTGGACGGGAACCCCACCCGAACATGTTCCCAAGGCTCAACTGGCACAGGGCTAAAGAAGCATTCAGCAGACAGGACTGGCAGAGGGGTGCCAATGCAGGGCACACGGGACAAGGGCAAGGCGAGCCCAGTACTTACTGCCAGATCCTGAACTAGCTTCTCCTCAAAGGAGTACTCCTCTGCCTCTATCCATAGTCTCTGATAGGCCGGGATGAAGTAGTTGATAGCACGATGCCTGGGGAGGGGGAGATGAGAAAAGTGGGGAGGTATGGAGAGGATGGGGGAGGTAGACTGGCATTAGGGAGGGTCCTGGTGAGTTGTGAAGGAGACAGGAAGGAGAGATGCGAGAGGAGGAAGTGCATTTCAGGCAGGGGTCAATGTGGGGTCCACTGACTCTTCTGACTGGTCGTTGAATAACAGCTGTTACTTTTATTAAGAAATGCATGCACACTAAAAAGGAGAAGAACCAAACATTAATATGCTGATATTTTGACCGTTTACATGTATCCAGTCCATTTTTGCTAATATTGTCTAATTTCTTACACCCAAACAGTTTACTTGTAGTGTCCTTGAAATTCTTAAAGAAATCTAAAATAAATTCACGACAGATCTTCGCTGACCAATCAGAATCAACAGTCAGGAGATATTTGGTTACTGGGCAGAGACTGGTCCACAGCCTGGTGGATGAGTGGAGGGGTGTTGATGGAGCATTCGCCTGGTGTTTAACATTACCGTTAGCAGGGAGAACAGGCGGTCAAAGCTGGAGGCTTTGAACACCCTCTCCAGCCAAACCTCCCGATAGCCATTCAGGAAGTAATTATTAATTTTGTATCTGAGGAAGGATGAGGAAATGTTACGCAAAAAAGAAAACAACACAGAGGAGAAAGAGTTATTAGGAAAGGGATGAAGAGTTTACATGGACACACATTAAAACAACTACTTGGTGACTGCTAGTTTTTGTTATGCGTTAGACAAAGAAACCTCTTAAATGTGACAGTTGATATAACTGTTCACGAAGAGCCGCAGGTGTAAAAGTCACCTGGGTAGATTGTAGAGCGGAGCCATACGAAAACAGGCCACCACAGCACGCTTTCTCTGTTTAGACAGCAGCTTCTGCCAGACACACTTCTTATTTCTCAGAGGCTGCTCCACCTGAAAGAAAGTAGGATCTGTCAAATGTAACACTCATTTATCTAAATGGAAATGGACTGTAATAAACTTTAAACAATCTTCCTGGAAAATGTTGTGGAAAATTTTAAACCATGGGTAGCAAGCATTTATGACAGGGTATTTTGACTTTGGACATGGCTAAAATAAGAGTGTTTACATAGACATGTCTGTGAAAGTACCTGCTCCAGGTTAAAAACCGCAGCAGAGATGCTTTGCACTCTGTCCACTGTGTGCTCTGGGTTTGCTGGTTCTTCACTCTTTACCACCACGTCTTTGTACAGGTTCAACTGCCACTGGACCGCTGGGTCATCAGACTACAGTAAAACCACCACCAGAGGTAAAAAAGCCAGTACGTAAACAGTAAATCTTGAGCAGATTTGAGTAATTTACCTTGTCCTGGAGATGAAGGTTCTGACGGAGATACTCTTTCACCTCATCATCAGTGTCTTTCTATGAAAGAGAAGAACAAAATATTGATTATAGATGAAGCACCAGCAGAGTGGAAGATTGGTGTTAAGTCATCCTGAGTTAAACGTATTATATACTTCATGTCCTTAAGCTCACCAGACTGTAGCGGATCTTGGCCAGAGAGATGAGCTCCTGATCTCCGGGGGTGCACATGTTGAGGCCAATGGGCAGCATCTTCTTCAGGGCAGCTACAATGAGCGACGTCTGGATGGAGTAATATTCACCACGACGACGTTTGTGTTTCCTTTCTTGGTCCCCACCTGACTAAAAGAACAATTACAGGTAAATATTTATTACTATTTCACCAGAATCTTTTATAGTTTTTTTAATTAGTCAAACACTGCTGACACTGAGAAAAACACAAGTAGTCATTTCCAGGATATATTTTAAATTTGATTGAAATTGACCGATAATAAAATGATTAAATATAACCACAAGGATAGATTTAGTTCATGTACTTGGTTCAGTAAGTATTCTCTTACTTTTGACATCTTTGCCTTGCTTTCTCCGGTGAGGAAACCCAAGTTGTTAATCTCATTCTGCACCACAAAGTTTTGTTCCTCACGCTTGAAGTTCTGTTGACAAAGGGCATTTGGGGTAAAACACATTCATCGTGAGACTCAAACGGCAGAACCACTTTGTTGGATGAGTAGAATGAAACATACATGTGACTTGCACCAGAGGATGAAGATCTCTGCCACTATTCGAAAAAGCTCAGTGGAGTTTTCATCAGGTTCCTTCAACCATCGAGATCTACAAGAACCATTTTAAACTAAATAAATTGACTTTATTTACCAAAAAACATAATGTCAAAACTTAATTTCTGCTCATTATCTAACCTGTTAATATCTACATAACGGATAAGCATGGGGTAGAAAGCGTAAAGGTCCCTGCAAAGCACTGCAAACTCGTCCAAAATGAGCAGCTCTGCTTCCTGATTGTCTCCTTTACTGTCGGCCTTCAGCAGCTCCTCTTCAGCAGCAACCTATGTTTAGGCAGCAACCAAGAAAAATCAAACGTCAAAAGTCAAACCAGTCAACTTGAGCTAGCTTTCTTATTATGGGAGATGCATTTAAGTAAACTTCTGTAAGACTAGACTGTTTTATTTACTACATTTTAGAAGCTCACAGAATAATTACTGTGTGCTTTAATGCATTTACCTTCTCTGTCTTCTTTCTTAGTTTGTTCAGTGTGGGCAGGAAGTGGGTTCGTAGTAGGTCTGCACCAGCTTTACAGATAATTGGCTGAGAGTAAACTAGCAGAGAAACACATTCAGTGAGAAAAATACTGTCTGGTTTGTAATCTGTACTTTACATACTTTTGAACTGGGAATATTTGTATTTGTATGTTAAGTACCTGCAATTCTCTTCATCCAAGGTGCATCCTCAATGCCCAAATTGTTGTTGAGGATTCTAAGGATGTTTCCCAGGATGATGCTAAGATGCTCTGACGTCACCATTGTGCAGCACTGTGTGTCCGAAGGGGAGTTCTCCGGACCCTTCTCCCACCAATAAGACAGATAGTTGCACAGCATGGGGAGGATCACTTCAATGACCTACAAGAGACAAAAGAAAGTTTAACTTGGATTTACATGGTGCAAAAAGCCTGGATGTGAGCCTTCATATATCCCATCTTTGCACCAGACCTGTGGCATGTCACTGTAGCGTGCTCCCGATTCAGAGATATCATTAACATCTTTAAGCAGTTTGTCGAGTCGGGGCATCTCTGGACACATCTCCTCCACTGAGTCAGGCATACTAAGGACTAAACAAGAGAAACAAGCAGACTTTAGAATAACCCACACCTACGCACAGCTTACCATTATAAATAAAGCTCAGAAACTCACTGGCCCTCTCTCTGGGGGTCTTGGTGTTGAAGACAGAGAGTGGGTTGTGTGCATTGAGGTGAGGCTCCAAGAACGCCACAGGCATGGCTCCCACCAGCGTCGCCAGGCTTTCCCCAAGTGCAGGCAGATGTCTGGGTAGAAAAGCACACGTACATCAACACACAGTAAAAAATTCTGTAAAGCTCATCATAAAAAAAAAATAAAAATGGTTGGTTAAAGTACAATATTGTGGGATTTGAGTTTTAATACAAAGTTTTTTTTTCTACCTCTCCATAAAGATGTTCTTTCCTGTCCCCAGAGAGTATAAACAGGTGAGAATACGATAACAGGACAGCTGCACATCATCCACTGAAACAAAAAATAAAATCAATGAATACAACAAAAGGAGAGGGGCAAGTTTGTAATTTAAAGTTAAAGTTGAAAACTAACACAAGAGATCTGCTGCAAATTCATAAGTTGTGATGTGTTCAAAGATGGCGGTGAGGATGGGCAGCAGGGCAACTGTCACATAGTTTATGCTCTGGCTGACACTCTTCATCTGGGCTCGAGACTGCATGAATTTCCCCAGTTTCAACATCTCCAGAAGCTTATCAAGGTCCTCTGCGGCGTTTTCAAAGAAAGCCCGAAATCCGGCCTTGACCAGCTCTGACCCGGACTTCATCACAGTTCTAAGAAAAGGGTAAAACAGCAATTGCTCAATTCAAAGATCATTTCAATTCTGCTTCTTTTCTTGCACTGGTTAATCTAGCTCCTGCGTGGCTTACCTAGTGTCCAGGGAATGTGCGAGGATGTGCAGACAGCTCACCATCATCGCAGAGTCACTCCCTGCAACACAAACATTTATAATAGATATACTAAGAAGTTCAAAGTGCACAGAGCCACACAGAAGGCATTACAACCTTACCAAAAAGAGAAATCCTGTGTCTAACAAGAGCTGCCAGCTTACAGAAAAGGCTGGAAAACACATAAATTCAGAAAAGCACTGAAGGGAAAGCATTTGGAGTAGAGCAAAAAGTTAGAGCAAAGTGAAAAGAAAAAGGCAAAGTAAAGAGGCATGATTCCAGAAATATAAATAAGCTACTTTTTTTTTTTTTTTTCACCTGGTGACCATTTCTTTTTCCTTGTTGGAGGCACATCCACAGCTGCTCAGGGTGACATTTAATGTAGACAGGAAATAAAGGAAGTGATTCTTAAATGCCTGATCTATTAAAGGAAGCAACACCTGTGGAGAAAAAAGTTCAACTGTAAAATAAAACGGTAAGAGAAAGTACATTAAAGTTATCACTTTATATCAATGGACTTTAAACCTTGGCAAAAAACTTGATTTCCTGGTCATGCGGTGATTTATCTGTCTTTCCGCTGGTGGCCATGGCCTCTAAAACAAAACCAAAAAAGTAATAGTCATCATCAGTTTCATAGTTATTAACTCACTGGAAAGTTTCAGGAAGTGTTTAAAATGACACAAACCAAGATGAGCGATGAATTCCTGAGCAGAGTCTACATATTTTAGCAACGTCTTGAGGAACCTGTAGGCGTGACGTTTCTCAATAGATGATGAGTCCTGCTGCATGTCCTTCAGACCCCTGAGAAAAAAAATACAAAAACAGGTGTCGTGTCAATCAACGAACAGCAAAAACAATAACATAAATCCATATGTTTAATTGTATATGTGTTTAATTTTACCTTGTGATGGTATATCCGCTGAATTGCAGGTACTTAAAGAGGTCTTGGGCTTTTTCTCGGTCTCTATACTTCTCTTTAGCAGTCAGGGTGTCATAAGGAACCAGCAATGGGTGGGTCCCTCCTGCTTTTCATTTACAAAAAAAAAAAAACATGTGGTTATGCAATATGCTGTATACTGTGCTGAAACATTTGGGTAAACACCATATACTTGCAGACCTTTACTTATAAGCTCGGTTTTCTTCTTTTTAGCCCAAATGTTGTGATAGTTTTCCGCTACCACTTCAACCATGCCCTGTAGATACGACAGAATTCATGTAACAGGATTACATCAACATTTTTGGGCAGATTTTGTGCTTAGTCTGAGGAAAACCAACCTGTAACTCTCTTGACAACATGACATTGTGCAGGTCCAATGGAGCAGGACTGAACTCATTACCCTAAAGGGAGAATAGTTAAATAGCCACACACAATGACATGACAGCACATACATCAGAAATAAATGTTCTGGTAGCTTGCTGTAAACATGTTGTAAAAATTGGCTGCTCCTTTTTCTCCATTAACGTTTTATTTTACTATAATTGATTATCTTATCTTTGATTACCTGAGATTCTGTCTTTTTCTGCTTCTCACTTTCTTGTTGTTGGAGCATGGCTTCTCCCTCCTTGGTCCTTTCAATGTTCCAGCCCATCGCCAGCATGCTCTTTAGTGACTCTTTGACTGGCCAACGATAGGTTTCTCTCTCCTAGGAAATCAAACACTCATTCTTGCTTATCTAAGTGAAAATATTTAGATCCAGACAGGGATTATGTGTCTGAGTGCATTTACCTTGTCACTCAGAGATTTGTAAGGCTTCAGCAGAGGATGAGTTTTGGCCTGATCATTCACACTGTCCCCAAGTTTCCAGCCTGCTGATACCTGGGACAACATTTGCTCGCATGAGATAAAAAGCCTTCAAGTGTAAAATAGGCACATGCATCAGATATTAAGACAAACCTTCTCTGAGGACCACTTGTCATGGGAATGCTCTGCATATTTGTTGGCAATGTACTCAAGTTTTTCAGGAAGGGAGATACTGCAAAGTGTAAAAGTTGTTGAAAAAGAATTGGGGAAAGAAGCTGCTGAAAAGAATGAATAATAGGGATGTCATATTATCAAGAATAAGCCAGCGCACTCACTTGGCAGTGTTGACTGGTTTGGGGTCAAAGTTACCCTGTGCATCCACTGATACCTGCTTCTCCACTGTTGCCCCAAGACTGGCATCCACAAAGTCCGGAGGCAAAGCTCCAGCAATGGCACAAAGGCAGGACTTGGCCATTTTAAAAAGTTCAGCATCATATTTCTACAAAGAGTATATTTGAATAAGAGGCTTTATTTAAGCAATGCAGATATTGGGTGTACGGTGTTAAACGAATAGACTGAGCAGAGGTAAAAAGAGAGAAAAAAAAAACAGACAGCGCAGGACAACAGCCTGTCAGACGTAGATAAATGATTCATCTATTTTAGCTTTGCCTCAGCTGCACTCCTCACAAGATCGTCATTGTGCTTCCTACTTTCAGGGAGGTCAACTCTCTCACAGTGTCACAATCACGCAGACTTTTAGGATAATATATATTATATATAGATACAATCATAATTATGTACGTGTCTATACCTTTTGAGAAAGAGAGTCAAATATTCCCCAAAAGAGTTTCTTGGTCAAAAGCAGCTCCTCCTCAGATGCTATGCCTAAGAGGCCCATCCCTGATGGCAGGCAGTAGTACTTCCAGTTCTGTTCATAGTGGTGGGTCAGCAGCTTCAGAACAAAGACACAACAAATCAGAGGGCTTACTCAATCTATGAGCATAGTTATAGTAAGCTCTGCATGTAAACAACTGATACAATAATTAAGTTGACAAAACAAAAACTTAACTGCCCTAAACACTCAAATATAAGTGTCTATTGCCTTACCTTAAGAGGGATCTTGCAGTAATCTGAGAGCATAGGGACGTCAAATACCAGCCGTCTTAGCAGCTGTTGCATCATGGATGGACGCAGATGCCTGTTTAAAGCATGATTAGTTGTCTTTGTCATTCATCATTCGAGGAAAATAAATTCTACAGGCTGTGACAAATTATTTATCAACAAAGCTTGGCACAAACATCTGACAGCAGCACTGTTAAAATGAAAAGTTGTTCTGTAAAACACTGTAAATCACTATTTGTCGTTTAAGTGTGACACAAGCTTGGCAGGACTTACTTGCAGATAGCCAGCAGACACTCTTCAATGGCATCCCTTTGGGCTTTGGTGAGTGAGCGGCCTTTGGACAGCCTGTAAATGGTCTGCAGCGTGGAGTCGACCAGTTGAGCGTGGTGCTCTGTGCTGGCGAAGAGAGCAGCGCAGCGGGTCAGCAGAGGCAGCAGAGCAGAGCCAATGTAACGGTTCATGGCCAGCGCTGTCTCTGTGGTGCTTAACGCCTCCTGTGGGACAAGGACCAATACATATTTGGAAAGATGTGCACAACTCTCTAAACATAGTAAAAAGTTTTGAAGCTGTAGTAGTGACAGGGAAAAAGGAAACAATGCCATTCCATAGATTTTCCATAGAAGTCCATAGAAACTCACAGTGTCCAGAGAAGCTGAAGCTCGGAGATCTGGCAAAAAGCCGACCTCCAACATCTGCAGCAAAAAGGCCTGGTCCTCGATGCCGTACACTCTGTCGAGGAAGAGCACCATGGGAGCCTTGTGGTCGGGGCAGAAACAAGCCGACATGTCGGGTTCGGTCACTGTGCCATCTGAAAGTGAAAAGCACATTATTTTCTATTAGAATTTAATTTAGAGTTAAATAATGTGCGCATAAATAAAGAAAGTGGCAAAATAAGACAAAGAAAGGATGTCAAAAAGGACGTAAAACACAGCAAGAGACATGAGAGTGTAGAAAGCAATTCCAAAAGTAATTTAAGTCCCAGCTTGCTTCCTTATTGGAAACTGACTCAAAGACAATTGAATGTGAAAGTTTTTATGTTTGTGTTTGCTGAGAGCACTTTAGGTAAAAAGCACAAATTTGAGTAAAGACATCATTTTTTTCTACACTGAACAAACAGAAAGACACAGGCAGCCATCACAACAAGCCCACCTTTATTAACCACGGGCATGCTGAGAGGGATACTGATGACTCCAACCAGGTCGGTAGTAGGGACCAGAGAGCGCAGGATTGCTCGGATACGCAGTGCCTCGCCTTTGCCTGCATTGATAAGCTGTACAAGATGCCAACAGACGCTGAACAAATGCAGGACTGTGCTGTGTAAAGCTTCTAATGTTGCTATATCCCTCTGATTAAGACCTTAAACTTCAGATTACAAAATATTTTACAGCATGTTGATGTATTTGCCAGTTTAAGGTGTCAAAATTCTTACATGCATCTCTGGAGCACAGCGTCCCAGCAGGTCAATGAGGGCAGAGTAGAAGGACATAATGGCATTGCCCATGTGGATAACTTCTCCCTCTTCTTCCCCAGAACTAAACGATACAACATATAAACAAACTGTCTGCCTGGCATTTTATTATTCCTGTTAAGATAGGTTAAAAAAGTGTTTACACAGGATTATAAATATGTATTTTTACCAGCTTCCCAATTCCTCTCCACACTGCTGCTTTTTAATAGGAAGAGATATCATTTAATATCTTTCCCTATTAAAATGCAGCTACTGTATTACAGCCTTTGCATACTAATGTGTTCCAACACTATCACAAAAGTACTAGCACTGCAGCTTCCATCAATGTCAAACTTTTAAATGACTCCATTAAGGAAGGCACCATATATGCATTTTTCATGTTTCTTTAAAATTATTTTCAATTGATCTCTGATATAAAATGTAATAACTAGAAATAATGCAGTATTTGAAAAGCATAGGAACTCACTGGAAAAGCTATTGTATTATTCTTTTCTACTGATTGTGTGTATGCTAATTTACAGACATATGAAAAAGGCCCTACCCAGTTGTGACTGCAGCAGAGGTTTTGGGAAGATCCAGGGCCGGATCTTCAGAGATCTTGATAGCTTCCTGCATAGCGGCCAGCAAACCCTGACCTCCTTCTCCTCTGAGGGCAGGGCCAAAACACTCTGGACGTCTGATCAGGAGCTTCACCACCACGTTTGCATTTTCCTCCACACTCTCACCTGAAGCAGGGACAAAACAAGCTTTATGTAATAAGACTTTGCAAGACTGGCTCTATCTTAGTTAAATTTACTAAAGGTCTATACATTTAGGAGAACACTGTGTTAATGTTAAATGAATACTTCAGAAATAGGGTTATAATATATTTCAACTTATCACTTTTGATGTAGAAAGAAATAACATTAAACAAAAAAAAGAGTATTCATACCATTGCAAAAGACAGCAAACCTCAGGAAGGACAAGTAGCGCTCTCCCTCTATAGGGTTCCAGCCGAGGTCTGGGTAACCCTTGGCAACCAAAATGGCACAGCTCTGAAGCCCACAGCCTGCCAAATATGTCACCACCTACACACACACACACGCACGCACACAAACCATTTAGTGCCTCTCTGGGAGTAAAAATAGCACCCTCGATCTTTTGGACTGTCAGCTTAACAGTCTTATCCTGAAACTTCTGCTGCGTTAGCTTTTTTTAGTTGGACTAAAGACAAAATGTGTTCAGCATTAAGGTTTTTTGTATTGCTATGTACTTAAATGGTTCCAAATTCTGAACTAAAACTGTGCAAAACAATTTGAGATGACCTGAACGTATTGATTATATTAAAGCATAATGAAAACTATAAAATAAAATGATCAGATGAACAATGTTGTGCTTGTCAATTTATTTTGTTAGGGTCACCTTCTCCAGGTCAGGCTCCTCCAGCGCCAGAGCCAGCCCATTGTTGTCCATCACTGACGAAGCTGCAACATCCAGTGGAGTAGAGCCTCTCATGGCTTCAGAAGCTAAATGAAACACAAGTGAAACACTCACTGGTCATTACTAATTGAATAATAAATTTCATAACCCTTATCAAATATGCTGCTGCATATTGGTCTTACCCAGTCCGACGCTGCTGTTCTCCAGCAAGTAGCTCAGATGGTCAAACATGGCTTTCTGATTCTGGCGGCTGATGCGACAGAAGTAGCACAAGAAACGGCAACAGCTGGCAACCATCTTTGGGAACGCAATTTCCTGAGCACAAAGTAATTTCATCATAAATATACACATACACAGGATTATGTGCTAAAAATGTAATTATATAAAAGTAGAATACATAATTGTAATTTTATTGTGTTTTTGATATTTTGGTATATTTTAACGTTACAAAAGATAAATTTGTGACATTTAAAAATTCTCAATAATGTAAAATCTAAATTATGATATGCACTGTACACAAGTCATGCTTTCTGCCAGTTTTTATGGGTACTGTAAGTTAACTACACATATCAAGTGGCAGTAAACTGGTTTGGAATTTATGTCTGAGGCGACGTGATCAGACTGCTTGAGTCACATGTTTAGAGCCTTGCTGTCTCTCTGAAGTCTGTCTGTAAGTTTCAATTCATGTTTGGCACTGACCAAGACATTAAATCACAACCCTCTCTTCCAGCTTCTGTCAGCACAACCCAAAAAGGACAGGGCAGAAAGACCTACACCTCGCTCATGCCCTGCTCTGAACGGCGACTCCCTTAGCAGCTCCATTACACTTGTGGCTTTTATAGGTATTAAGCAGTTGCTCTTGGCTTACTTCAGGGCCTTAGCATGAAATTCATAAGCAATAACAATGCACTGTTTTGAAAAGGTTATCAGAGGACATATGGAACTGGTTTGTTGTGCAATGTTTGTTAGTAATTCACTTAAACGTTTTAACACAGTGAAAACCATAAGAAGTGGATTGACAGATACCTGGGACTTGTCTCCTCCCAACACGTTTACCATGACCTCCATGACGGTCTCATGCATGCCCAGCACTCGCATCAGATTGGGATGCTGGTAGAAAACCTTATTGTTCATAATGTCACTATAAACACAAAAATGTTAGGGTTTTAAAATGTAGGGACAATTGAATTCTCTACAAACATCAAAAGAGACATTTCTCTAGCATAAGAATTCTTACCCAAGTCCATCAATCATGAGTTTCTCCTCCTCGTGGCCCATCCGCACTGACAGCAGAGACCTGATCTGACCCAGAGATGCCAGCAGGTTAATAGCATCCTGCACAGATGCAGCACTAATGGTGTAAGACTTCTTCATGGCCCGGAGCAGCTCTCCAATGCCGTCATACTGTCTTCTGAGGAGGCTGAACATCACTCTGACAAGCTCTGGGTCCTGGATGTGAGACTCCTGAGCCCAGCTGGTGATGGTCTGGGAGATCAGCTCTTTCAGGTTGGCTGGAGAGATTAAAATAATCTGGTAGAACAACACATGGCACACCAGTCCACCATTCAACCAACACAAATATTGAAATAACTTAATATATAATTTGAATATATGTGACTGAAGTGGCCCAGCATTATAACTTTATGCTACAAAACTATAAACCCAGTAACCTCAACTGCTTAATCTCTGCATAATAATGTTTTTTGAAGACAACATTGTTATTCTGAAGTTACAGCTGAACCATGAGTCAAGTCAAACACTGACATCTGCAGCAAACAAAGGGTCAGATTCAAGCAGAACCATCATGAGACACTAGACAGAAGCAGTGAGAGGGAAACCAGCTGCTCTGAAGGTGACTGCCTCACATCTGCTCTGCATTTTATCAAAGTCTCCATCACAATCTGTTCCCTGCTGAAACAAGAAAGCCCACTTAGTACAACACCATTTCTTTTATATTACTGCTGCAGTGTTTTTAACCCTCAGTGCTGCAGGGGAACCTTGTTAGGGACAGTGGACCCTCTCCAGATCTTGATGACATAATTAACTGTCTTTAGGATTAGCCTAGAGTGTGTGCTTAATGTTGGTGTGGGAAGAATAAATATCATAACAAAAGATTCTGACCCTAAAACATGCACACACAGAAAGCATGCTGACTGTTCTTCCTGTGAGGTGCCCGAGCCAACAACCTTGCTCTCATGTGGACATCACCTTTCTACTTAAAGTATAAAGCGTTTCCATCTTTCAGGTCAAAAATATCACAAAGATTTGCAGATAGTTTCAGTTCCTATTTAAATGTAAACATTTGCAAAAGGGTAGCAGAAAAGAAAAAATACAGACACCTGGAGGTCCAACCCCAGTGTGATGTTTGTCGTGATTTAGACTTTTTTTTTTTTACACATATTAAATAATGGAGGCTTGTTACTTGATGTTTTATTAAATGTGTATACGCAGCCCATTAGTGAACAAACATGTCATCTTAACATACATGTCTCCAGTAACTACCTACAAGTGGACTTTTAGGTTCATGGGACAGAGCCCTCAGTTACTTACTAGGATCAGCCTGCTCTTTCTCAGTGGGCTCTTCCTCTTGTTTCTGAGGTGGTCCCTTGATCTTGTAGAGCAATGCAAGGAGGCGACCCTTTAGTGAGGTGTCCGGCTCTTCTTCCTCCTCCTCCACAGGAATTCCTGCAGAAAATCCCAAAAATACTCAGAAAGAGAAAGTGCTTCAGGTACTCACAATACTGTTATGGATTGAACAAACAAAATAATTTGTTAGGTAAGTTATTGAATAATTATAATAAAATATTGTAATTAAAACTTCTAGTGAGGCAGCAGTGGACTACCACAGTGCAGTCGCAGTTCTTCATGAAATGCATTGAGTTCCTCCTGGACCTCCTCAGGACAGGGGCAGTCTTCCCCGGCACTGAAATTCAACAGGATGTTGATCTACGCAAAACAGACATCGAATACCAACATTAACATTAAGTAGAAAAATAAAAGTGGGATAGAAATAAAGACAAGAAATAAACAAGTAAAGAAAAAGCTATTGCTAGAGGGATACGTAAATTTAATTAATGTATGTCTAAATCATCTTGATTAAGTCTAGTGCCACTTGAAGATTAAAATAGTTATGATAAAATACCCAGGATTTGACTGTGTGAGCTGTATGTTAGAGCTGTGAATCTGACTAAATATAAGTTGTCCTTGTGTAAGCAAATGCAGAGTCCAGTTAAAGCTATTTAGGGGCCTATTTCTGGCAGGACTTTTTAATAAACGGTGTGATGAACAGAAAGAGACAGAAACTGATCTGGGAGAAAGTTGCCTTCAGTCGACATCTGCTGTAGTTATTTGGGGAGGATCAGAGCATAGCCTTAGGCCCATTGCAGATCTAAAACACTGGCTTTTTCTTTGAGGTGCTTCAGTTTTCTATTCATGTAATCCTTTTGGCACAAACTGAACACATTTTCATCTACAAGCTATTAGCATGGATAGAATATAAAAAAAATGCACAACCGGTCCTCTTCCTCAGGAAAAAGCAGACGTGTCATCAAACATTAATCTGAGTGGCATTTATTTTTACACACTGAGCCTGATTATACTAAAACAATTATTATATAAAAAAGAGCAAAGTTAGTGAATTGATTATGTTGAGTTTTTGCCTTATAATAAATAAAGGATTAAAGCTGCAGCTACAGTTGATTAATGTGCCCTTCAGGCACTGCTGCTGCCTGCTTTTATCCAAAAACATGTACAGTATAAGTGATTATGTGACTCTGAACTGCCCATAGTAATGAATGATCGTCTGTCCAGTTCCAACTGAAAAAAAATGCATCTAAGAGAGTGAATAGTACATTTATCTTTCTGTTATAAAAGGCCTGTAGGTTTATGTTTGGGTATAAGTAAAAGGCCAATATCTGTGGTGGCAAGATTGTCATTAGACGCATAAGTGGGTTTAAATAGGATGTCTAAAAGCACAAGTGTAAGAGTGTGTTGCTTGCTTTTATGTTTATTTCTTTAAATAAATATAAATGTATTTTTAGGAATCAATCATAGTTTCTTCAGATCTTAACCATTCCTTTGGTTCAGTCAAGACTAGAATACCAAGTGTAAGGCCAACTGACCTTAAGGGATTAGACGCAGAAAAAAAATAATTGAGCAATCCAAAGTCAAAGGCACTCAGGGATCTCAAAACCCTGGTCTAATCTTCTGTTCGGGGTATAGTTATTGATTTTTGCCAGCCCCAGGCTCAAAGTTGGATTTGTTCAAATATAACCTTAAACATAAATGACATCCCAAACAGGCTGTAACTCTCTGGTGAGTCTTTGGTACTGTACCTGCTCCTGTGGAGGGGAACGAAACTCTTTGGTCTTTTTGGCCGTGACAGCAGCAGACATGTTGAACGCTAGCATCAGCTCATTGTAGCGAAACTTTTGGTTGAACTGCAGTTTAGAGACGAATCTGTCGGAGAACGAGACGATGGACTCAATGCGGTGCTTCAGCTCACAGTCACAGAAGTAGTGCAGCAGCTCACACATCTGAAAAAAGGAAACAGATGAGAGTAACGCAGTAGTGTTAAGTCTAAGTGTTCAATCACTATTTTGGTCAGTCCAACCCAGGATAAATGATAAGTTTGTAAGAATGTGGTGTGTGTGTATACAGCTCTAAGAACATTTTGTTGTTGAGAAGAGCATTAGTATTCAGATACAGCACTTTTCGGTGCACTCATGCAGCAATTTCTTTGAGAGAGATAAATCATAACATAACATCTGACAAATGAGGATTAAGTGTACCAAATCGAATTAAGAAAAAAGGTGGATACAACTTGAATTTAATTTAAATTCTGACAGATGAATTGATTGACTTGTTTTCGTGTAGCTACTGTTGCCTGCATACTTGTGTGAGTGTGTTTTCATGACAATGACCTGGCGTTTGACAGACTCGGGCAGAGACTTCTCCAGCAGACCCTTTACAGGGGCTTTAGTCTCTTTGATCTCCTCCTCTCCAGCCTCTACAGCCTTGTCCTCATTCTTGCTGGCCTCCTCTTTCTCAGCTATGGCCACTTCGTCCCCTTTAGCTTCCTCTTCTTTGGCTTCTCCAAACACATTGGGGTCAATCAGGAGCAGAATCAGTCTGACCTCATCACTGGTTAACACTCCCATGATTAATAGCGTCCCGATTAGTTTGAGGATAGGGACAAACTGATACTCTACACTGCCACCGACTGGGTCCCGAATGTGGGTGCCTCCCCCTTGCACAGCTTCAGTCAGCATGCTGATGGCTTTCTCTTTCAGGACGCCCAGAGGGATCTGCGGGCTGTAGAGGTACTGGTGACGCTTGGTGTTAATGATGCCTACAGGAGAGAAGTTGACCCGAGGTTTGAGGGACGTGCTCAGGTCAACTCCAGGAAGTGAATGCTGCTTAGATTCATCAGGGAAAAGCTTGATGGATCGTGTTTCATCCGTCACAGGGATAATAAACTCGTTGTTCATCATTAGGCGTGCCTCCTTTGCCGTCTCAAGATGGATACTGGTAATAATGAGAAAATCTGTTCAATCATTGTAGACTGGATCCATTTGCAATTTATTCCAACAAGAGACAATGCAGTCACAGTATATGGAAGGCAGGTCATTTTTATTCATATAATTAATAATAGGAATATATAAAGTATATAGTATATATATGTGTTAATGTTATAAATGCTAATGAATGTGACCAATGTATAATTTAGAGAAATACGGTTTGTAAAGTAAGTAACAGTGGACTGAACCCACCTCATGAGCACATTGTAGAAGCCCTCTCGTAGCATGCCAGAGAGATACTGGTTGTCGATTGTGTAGAGGAGCTGGGACTGGTCCAAATGGCTGCACAGGGCATGAGCTACTCGAGTGTTTCCAAGGGCACAGAGGGCACAGTACAGCTTCAGAGTGTGATAATGAAACTTCCTCAAGTCTTCAAGCTCAGACAGCTCCAGGATGTCCAGACATCTGTAAAAAAAAAAAAAAAAAAAGTCTAACGGTGAAAGAATAGGCCAAGTTCAACACATCCTACATTTTACTTAAAGGTCGATAGAGACCGAGATAGAACAACTCCTAAATGTGTGCTTACCTTTTGTTGTAAGTAATCTATTTGCCTTTTCTCTGAATTCTATACACCAAACATCTAAACCAGATCCACAATGTGCGCATCACTGTTCATTTGATCATTTTCAATGTACACATCCGGACAAGAATGTACTCACTCTGACATACACAGTATCAAGTTACAAAAAACCTTTAGTTTCTCAGGCCCTTACTGCTCTGATGTGAAAACTGTCTGAGCACCATTATAAGTGTATGAACTCAGCGTTGTTCCTTGTTCCTATAGCAGACCTGTTCTCCTCAGGGATATGTACAGCCATCATCTGCAGCGGCTCCAGACACTGCACCACCCAGCCGTGTCTCTCACTGACTCGAGCCGTTTCCACATTTAGGAAAATGTTTGGCATTCGACTCCACAGCACGGCCACAATGGTCTGAACATCCAGTCGGGGTGGGCACTGTGGCACTGGGTTCCTGTGCTCACTCTTAAAAATGGCTGATGAGAGCGGCATAGCATCCTGAGATAAAATTACATTTTAGTCTAGTTTAGTAAATAAGATGACATTGTGTTTTATGCTGCTTTATAAGAGACAAACCTTGATCTTAACAAATTCAAACTGGAAGAGGTTGTGACTGGTGGGCCGCACAAACACAGCAGGGAACAGCTTTGTATTTGGCTCAACCTGAGAGAAAAACATATAACTAATCAACCACAAAGTGTCTGATGATACAAAACTAACAGAACAGCATCAACAGGATTTAACTAATTGTTGATGTCAAATGTCCGCAACTGGTAATACGCTTCATTTACCATCAGTTAATGTAATGATACCAGATTAAGACTCTGGCATAGATAAAGGCGCTGGCAAGACAATAATCTTTTCTCTGGGTGTTTGTTTCTTTTAGAGGGTTTAGAAAAAACTGAAGTGAGACAGAAACGGTAATGAAAAGATTATGTAGGAAAAAGAGATAATGTCAACACCTAGATGGATTTTCAAAAAATCAATAACGCAAAGCAATGACTACAGATAGTATATTTAAGATAAGATAATCTGTTGCACTGAAATAGAAGCAATACAATTATTGACAAGTTGAGTTAAAACCACACTAACAAAATGATTTTAAGCAGCTTTTAAACCCGAGGCCTGGCCTTCTCTAAGCCACCAAAAACAAACAGTATTTTCTCATAATCATTTACTTGATATGTCGTAGGCAGTTCCTTGCCATTAGCAGTGAAGGAGACGAGGCCTGTGGCCAGGTCAATGAGACAGCCAATCTCCAGTTCAGAGTTAGAGGACGACTGTCCAACTGCATCCACCCCACAAACCATGTAGCAGTTACTTCTCTGGATACTGCAGTAACACAGACAAAATGTATGCTTAATTAACAATGATAAATATTTATAAACTGTATTAATCCATCTTAATATGTGCCACATCAAACAGTCTGTGGTGGCAGTGAACATTTACTTTGATGCATACACTGGCTGTGTGTTTAAATGCATAATATTTGAGATGCACGTAGTGTCACTCCAACACAGAAAATCAATTTAAACACAATCTTACATCAACTCTGTGATGCAGTTTTTAGACAACAGCAGCAGATTGTATTTTTTTTTTTACATCACATTTTAATACTAAAACAAGCTGATAGTTAAAATGATCGGCATTGTTAAATAGATTAAAGGGTCATGTAAAATATACATGTATATTGATTACAACTATACCTGTCACACATTTGTTAATGGCAGTAGCTAGGTAGTACATTACAATTAATATAATGTAAAATTACTTTATGTCCTTGACTTATAACACTTAATCCAAATAATTAATGTTTCAGAATTACTTCTGTTTCTGCAATAAATATTTATTTACAGTTATTATTTCTTTTTTCAATTTCTTGCCTTTCATGGACCCGACCCCGCTCATCTCCTAAAGTCACAGTGACGGTCCGTGTCTTGCTGAGGCTGAAGTTCTTGCTGTAGTAATGATAATCCGGTGAGACCCAGCCAACCCAAACCAAAGCAGGGTCCTGTCCAGCAAACACTCTGACAGAGTGGTAATACTGGAAATGAACACAATTCAAACAGTAAAGACAACCAGTTACTATAAAAGAAAAGGAAGACACTAATATAAAATCTCATTTGCTATCCTTAATGTGTGGACATATACAGTACATGAACGGGGCTTCAAATATAAAGTAATAAGGCAACATATTGATTTACAAAGCATTGTTTTATTTTAACAATAGCATCACTATACTATGCATTTCCCCGATGATGACCAATTCATTCCTCTAGAAATATATTAACTGAATGTAAATATATGTTTTGTCAATTACTGTTTTATTTTCTTACACTCAAACTTTTCTGAAACTAGAGTTTATAAAAAAAAAAAAAATAAAAAAAAAATAAGTGAGTTAATTTACCGTTGTGATGCTTCCATAGTCAACAGTTCCATCTTCTTTTGGTGGCTGGCTACAGGGACGAATGAGAAAGATATAAAATTAACATAAAAACTGAGTCATCTGTATTTTTTTGTCCTCTTTTCAAATAATGTGTATAGACAATGTAGCATAAACCCCTTCAGATCCCTTTAAGTTGTCTGACCTGAGTTTCTGTGACTCGTCCAGTATCATGTCTGCAGAGTAGAACTCCACAGGCATGCTCAGACGACAGTAGACCATTTCACAGTTACTGTTCTGGGTTCCGAAAGTCTTATGGGTGACTTTGAGGCAGGGCGGACTGTCCACTGTTCCATCGATCCTTGTGACCTTTAAAAAAAAAATAAAAGAAAATCTACGCTTACAGAACATCTACTGTGTATAATAAAGTGTACTCCTTTCTTACCACACACACAACCATCACATAACAAATGTATTCATTATTATTAGTCTTTTCCATGTATTTACCTCCACATGCATGTGATCTGGAGGCACATTAACGAAAGTGGGCAGGCGCTTGCTGAACCACATAGTGATCTCTCGGTTCATGTTGACAGCAAAGGGTTCGAAGCCTTCCTGGAGACCATACATGGTGTAGTACTTGAATGCACTAGCGTCCTTTCCCAAGTTTATATGGCCGATCTGAGACATGCCCAGACAACACACAGGGATGAAGCCTGGAGGAGGGCACATTAGTCAGTGATTAGTCAGTAAGAATTGTTATAATTATGCAAACAATGCCAAAAACTAAAAAGAATTTTAATTGAGAGTATTGTGACAGCCTTAGCTATATAAATGGATGATTTTTATTGTAATAAATCAACAGCATAATGTACTTCATGAAACATATACATCATTGGTAATAGCTACTCCTTTTAAACCGTCGCTAAATGCCACACAAGCCCAGTTATACTCTGGAGACACCAAACAGGAAAAGAGTGGAGATAAGTCATATAATCACTGAGCACGGAAGTGGACAGAATTATAGGAGCCTTACCATCCTCAGTCTCAAAGTCTGCAAAGCAAAGCTCAGAGCCTTTGTTGGTGATCAAAAGCTCTCCATTCAAAGTAAAAATCATGGATTTGTCTTCCATGTTGATCATGCAACCAACCACATCACCCTTCTTCCATGGTTGGCCAAAGTAGCGACTGCCTGCATGCATACGCCGACCCTTAAGAAACAGAAAATATGTTTTTCTTACAACTAGATACTGAACATATTATTAATACAAAATTGTATTTTTAATTGGTTGTTGTGAAACTGTATGAAGTAGTAATATACATAAATATTGACTGTTACCCTGTATCCATCGAAGACAAAAGCCTGGTCATCTGAGCCGAGCTCGACATCAGGTCTGCAGCCCGGTCTGGCCCAGCCCACTCTCATGTCACCTCCACTAATAGCCTCAAACTCAAAATACCACTTCCCTGTCTTGACCGCATACGTCTGCTCCACACGGAAGAAGCGGATGGTCTCGATGCTCTGATCATCAACTATGTGAACAGCTGGAGAAGAAAAGACCAAAACACAAAATACAAAGCTTTATAACAAAGTATAATTTTAGGTATAAGAACATTTAATTCACAAAAAGCTCTTGCATCAGGTCAATACAAGAATGCAAGTCTAAATAAGAGGATGATTATAAACAAAGTGTGACTTCTAACCTTCTTGATCTGGGGGGTCAATGTCATATCCATATCCAACCATCGTCCTGATGGCCTCCCTCAAACTGTCTCGGTTAGACTTTTTAGTGCGTTCGTCCAGTAAAGCATATGGCACCAGACGGGGATTACGTCTGCTCTTCAAATCCTGTCACATATAAGAAATGATCTGTCACATATAAATTCATTGAGAGATACATAATAGTATAACTGTAATGTGAAGATCAGGATCATCACAGTAATTGTAAGCATATACTTCCAGGGATAAAAAACCCACAAGTGCAAATGATACATTACCTGCTGGATACCATAGGTCCATCCTTGCTTAATTCTGTCTTTGGCCCACACATTGTGCGCGTTCTCGGCCAGTTTGTCTACTAGAATCTCCTGACCTGCGTTCAGCTTCAAGTCAGAAAGATCTAATGGCGCAGGCTTATATCCATTTGACATTATGTAGCTGCAACATACAGTATTAATACCACAAGGTTAAACAATGGTCTTTCCATTTAAGAAAGACAGTTCATTTAGTTCATCAGTACTCTTTGGGTAGCTTGATTTTTTTCAGATCGTCCTCAGCGTGAGCATTGGCCTGGGCAACATGGCATCCCAGAGCCAACAGGGTTCTGCATAAAAGATAAAAAATAAAGTAATTACTGTGGTATTGAAATAACTTCCATCCCACGTTGTAAGCCTTACTCAGACACAAGTCAATGTCCTTACTCCATAATTAAAACAGCTCATTAGTGAATAGCGGACGTACAATACCTTTACATTACATCGTGTAGCCATTTTAATTCTATATGTAATTAACTAATACCTGGAGGAGCCTTTGGTAAATATTTTTACAGTGGAATGACAAGCTGATTTAAGTAAGCTTTGAAACTAATATTTTAATCAATATTAGTGTTCAATCAAGAGGCACAAGTCATTATAAACGTCAATCTTAGTACTCTGCTTTGCACATAATGTAGATGGAACAATGAAAACAACTCTATAAAAAAGTAATTGGTCTTACTTAAGTGTTTCAATAGACATCTGCAAGTTGTAGTTCCTTTCTGTTTCAGGCAGCTTTGAGAAATCCACAAGGCAAGGATGCTGTCTTTTGTTGTCATCACGAACCTGAAAAAAAGCATTTTTTTTCCCGCTCAATTTTACTTTCATTTCAAGAACTGCAACCTGTGTTTTTATGGCAAAGACAACTGTATCTGATGTTGCTGCTAGCAGGTGTTTTTCTTCTTTGCCGCTTGTGTTGATGTGTGAAGGACAGAGACGAGACAAAATCAGACTGGCTCAGTTGCTGCGAAATCACAGCTTTCTCATTAGATTGGAGTTAAGAGAGATTCACAGCTGCTTACAAATAATGATTCCTCCCTCATATAAACTTGAAGGTTACAATGAAAATGTACACAAAAAGTATGAGTAGTACACAGTTCGGGGCGAGTACAAAACAATAAAGCCATATACAACTTCATGAGCAGCTGTCTGCCTGGTGTCATTTTGTCCAAAGGGCTCCTATTCTGAATTCAGTGCAGCCTCTCTTAGGCTTCACTGAGGCTTTTTAAACTAAAACTAACCAAGCATCTGTTTGCACTCAAATGTTGCCTTTAAAAAATATATATTACCCTTTGCATGGGGCTTTCTCTCAGTCCTAATTAACAGGAATGTCATATGTTAGGAAGGTGAGACACTCATTAAGTATGTTAAATGGGCCCTGAGGTGTTAGCCCCAATGGAAAATGATTCTGCCATAACCACTGTGTGTGACCAGACTTTTAACAATGGTTTGCTTAAAAGTGAAATGCCAAAGTGACTTGCAGTGAAATGGCGATTGCAAGAAGCATTAAAATGTCAAAAATTCCTACAACTCCCATCTCATGAATACTACCAAAAGAGTTGCTTTATAATAAAAATAAAACATTTTCATAATTGCTTGGTCTGCTATTAAAGTCAAGACTACTGCCCCCATGATCAGTTCCAGATGAGCAGAAGAAAATGTATTATAACACTCTGAAGAGGAAGACAAACTAATGTGTAGCAATCATCGAGTAAAAAGGGCTAAAGTTAACCTACAGCAGAGGTCACTAATAGGCGGACCGCGGCCCGGATCCGGACCCAGCCGCCGTTCTATCCGGACCCGGACCAATAACCCATAAATTATTTAGAATTATTGACTTTTGTCGGAGTGTTTCTATTTTAACCCGCGCAGCTTTTCTAGCATCTAAGGCAGGGGTACTCAATAGGACCGCGGTCCGTAACCGAACCCCGAGAGACTTTGATCTGGACCGCAAGACATTATTCATTATTACAAGCGCATTTTGTAAAACTTATTTTTGAACCGGCACTTCTAGAACAGCTACCTTAACACGCGCGGGTCCTCAGGTTATTATGTTTACGGACAGAGCAGAGGCAAAATCAACATGTTTAGCGTAGCCTGATAATGCGTTAGAAACGACTAAAATCTAAAAGTTGAGCCTTGGCAAAACATTACGAAGATTCACTGACGTTATGGATGGAGAGGGATCTTTTATTTTAGTTTATTTATCTCCTAAGCTCCGTGTCAGAGTCAAAGCTGAACAACAGCACGTTATCCTCCAGTCCCGACTGCTTTAATAATCAGAATGAATCCAGAACTGAACCAGGACTGGACAGTTTTTATGTCGGGATTAAAAAGACTCAGAGGAAAGTGAGGACGTCTAATTATGTGGTGAGTTGTACATTTGTCTGTCATCTTCTCTATTGTATTGTAAGTGAGGTACTTGACTCGTTTGTCGCATTAGTAGTAGTAATAGTAATAGCTCACGCTATTCACGTTTATTTGAACCCAACACGTGTTCATTTGGGTGATTAAAAACTGAAAAGGTGTGAAAGAAGGGTTTGGAGATGAGTGACACAGGTTGAGTCTTCCTTAAGTTGTGTCAGTTTCTGTGTGAATCCTAAATGCTATTACAGCATTTAGGATTAATTACGGGGTAATTACACACGGGGAAAACAAAGGATAAATACAGAATACAGTGGACATTCATATCCGTATTGTTTAAGAGGCTGTAGGTGTGGAGACTTTACTTTAAAGAATTATATTCAAACCCATATCCTTTTATTTAAATTTTCCGGACCCCTCACTTGAGGAAAGTTAACTAAGCGGACCTCGGCTGATTTTAATTGAAGACCCCTGATCTACAGCATTGTACTGTTTCTGAAATCAGTGCGAGTGTGTTGTTGCAGTTAATAGGATGTGAATAATAACAGATTTACTTACCTTGCCATAGGTCCAGCCAAGCTCGATCTTGTTCATCGCCCACAGTTCATGGATGTTTTCTGCCAGCTTGTCTCGGACATTGTCCAGGAGAGGGGGAAGAACAATCTGCAGGAACACAAGAGAACAGATGGTACAGTTGGATCATGAGAAGATGCCACAAGGCCAAATAATTAAGTAGGGCTGGGGCAACTGGACTTCAAATCAGAAACATAATTTTACCTGGCTTATGCCAGTTGATTTTTTGATTAACTGCCCGGCTCCAAGCTAAGACAGTTATTACTATTAACCTGGCAAGTAAAATGTATAGACCTTAGGAGACTGTCCTCACCTGGGTGGTATCAACAGGTGTGGGGATAAAGGAGGCTTGGGACAGAAACTTGGTGGTTCCCAGCAGAAATCGGACCCCTTCATTGTCCCTCTTGTAGTCCTTCACAGGCTCTACATGCATCTTCTCTTTGGGCAGCAACGCTTCATAACAAGGAGAGTAACCAGCGGGGGGCAGAAACTTGAAATCTCCATGGCGTCCACCTAACAGGAAACGGGCCCTGAGGGGAGGAGTTAAATGACAGGAAGATACTGATTTTTTGTTTTTACATGTTTGTGCCACAGCTCTGGTGTATGAATGTGAGAGTATGTTTGGTGGTGGTTGGGTATCTATGGATTATTATTCTTAAGTAGCATTTCTGCAAATACAAAGGCACCAGATCAAAACCAACAAATACTTAACTTGGTCCAGTAATATATCAGATCAAGATATTGTTACATTTTTTTAGCTTTTTTATTTCAAACCAAGAAACAGACAAAATAAAAAAGGTTTTGTCAAGGTTTTGTCAAGGTTTTAAGCACTTGTGAGCCTTACTTGACACCAGCGGAGAAACTGACAACAGGGAAGAAGAACCCGTCAGTGTTAAAGTCCTCAAACATGCCCTGGACCGGCTGGCCGTTGATCCTGAAGGACATGGAGGGAGCGCCCAAATCCAGACAGCAGCTGACCACATCGTCCGAGTTCAGCAGGTGCTGGTTAATGGAGGCCACGGCCCTGGGGATTCGGCCTGGACACAAGCAGGATGGATGGCTGTTATTGCTACAAAGTCATTGCGAATGTAGGGCAGGGTGATGGTGATGGGAAGCGATAAGGGGAGAGCAGTGAGAAGGCAGATTTATAAAGAGAAAAAGGTAAAATAGGTGTAATGTTTTTCAGTTCAAGAGCAGAGATAAGGTGGCAGATAGTGGATATGAGACTCTATGCTTCAGACAGACTATTAGCGACACATGGATAAATTATTTTACTTGGGTGAGTTTTGAAGTTAGAGCAGTGTATTTTAAACAGATTGCATTCACTAGAACAAGATAAGATGGAAAAAATACAAACAAAATTATTTAAAATACAAATTCAAATGAAAATGAATAAGGAATAAAATAAATGTAATATAACCAATAAGTGTAGTAAAATAATTATATTCATATTATTTGAATGCATTGGATTCAAAGCAGATTTTCTGAGCTCATACCAGATTTGGTATCGGTATCAGTAAGGCAGTGGCTAGGTAGTATTGTAATGGCGAAACAAGAAGCTTAATGAGTCACCAGATTTTAGAGTACATTTTAAAAGTGATTGTTAAGGGGGAAATGAATGTGTGGTGTTCACACTACAATGCTCAGTATACTCTGTAGTTTAAAATCAATTGTATCACAAGCTGTGAACCATACCTGACCAAAGATGAAGCCCATCAAAGCTGTAGGAGTACAGATCATCCCCGACACCATTGCCTCCCCATCCCTCTCCGCCACCCGGATACGGAGCATAGCCTTTAGTGTTGGCCCAGCCCACCCTCAGGTGAGTGGGCTCTCCAGTAACAAAGTGGTCCACCTGGTCAATTACCAGCTCAAAATACCACTTCTTATACTGAGCCGAACCCTCTGCCATGCCCAGGAAAATGTTTGGCCTCATGCTGTAGATAACAAACCCAGTAATTAAGTGTGAGGTTAACATTTGCTTACAATTGTTTTTAGAAGTATGGTTGATTTGGGTATTTATAATTTGTGATTATGTGTTATTACGAAAATGTTTTAACTTTGTTTTTCCTTTACCTCTGAACATCATTGACGAGTCGAGTCTGAAGCAACAGGTCTCTTTTGGGAAGCAGGTGGTCACAGATCAGGTTCTGATTGGCTCTTACAGCCACACCATTACAAACACACAGGGAACACAGGACGTCCAAAATCTGTGAGAGCAATTACAGAACATTGTAAAATGTCAAAACAACGCATTATTTAGCAGGTTAAAGAATCTTTCACACATAAATGTGACAACCACAGGGCCATAGGCTCTGATTAACAGCTGTTGTTTACAAGGATGCCCTTTCATCCCTTGTGAATTTACAGAGTAAATATTGGAGCACCGTTTTTAACACAACATGTAAAACGCATAGTGAGAACGTTAACACAATAAAATGGCTATCCAACAGGAGTTGAAGTCATGTCAAAGATTTACATAATCTACATTCAGTCAGGTGACTTCAGTCTCTGAGCCCTATTGTGGTTTAGTAAAGCAACTTGTACATTATTTTCTGTCTGCTCTTTAACATTTATTTCTACGTTAACATGACGGTTACTAGACTTTATTTGCTCAAGTAAACTAAAGTGTGTAAGATATGCAACACACCAAACAAATACCAGGTTTTGTTGTTGCACACCTTATGGTTTCGTCCATGTTTGTAAAGCAGAGAGATAATGGACTTAATGTGCCCTTTCTGGATGATGTTCAGAGCCTCCGGGCTTTCTACCAAGATACAGTGGAGGACTTCCAGGATTCCTAAAAGGATATCATTTTAAAGAATTCATTTACATTTCAGTATCAGTGAGACATTTAAAATTCAATACACTGACATTGTTTGGTGTGATATATACAGCTTTACCTGAAGAAGACTCCAGTCTCTCGAGTTTGCTGACCAACCAGTCCAGGTTCTTGGAAAACTGAGTGCAGTTGGTCCTGTTACCACGAATCAAAGCAGCTGAACAAAAGACAAAATACACAAAGTTTTGCTCGCAAAAGTAATTCTGAGTATTATGTGATTGATGCTGGACATCTTGTGCTTTTTAAAGGGTAGAGGGTTACTTATTTTCTTTGTCTACTTCAGTAGTGAGTGGCATTAGAAAGCTTTACCGTCTCATTATTTACCATTAAGATTCAACAACAGTAGACTGATCATGCTCATTAAACAATTTAACAGCACTTTGTGCCAAAAGAAAGCAGCTGGGTGTCTAATGTGTGGCTCAGTGTTAGCGCGGTCGTCCTACAACCAGAAGGTTGGCGGTTTGATTCCCGCTGTCCCCACATTTAATGCTGTTGTTGTGTCCTTGGGCAAGACACTTAACTTTCCTTGCCTTCAGTGTCTGTGGCACTGGTGTGTGATTAGTGATGGTCGAAGAGTCCGTAGGCGTGGAATGGCTGCCATGTCTCTGTCAGTCTGCCCCAGGCAGGTAAGTAAGGAATAAAGAAGCATAATAATGTAAATATGAAATATAAACTCAGAGACAGACCCCGAGGCTGTCATTTCAACATATACTGAATTAAAAGATGAAAGGATAGGCTTCAGTAGGAAACCACATTGATAACATTTTAACAGTCCGCCTCAGCATCCTTGGAGATGACCTCGCCGTAGGGAAGGCTGGTGTGTACAGAACCATGTCTATGTAATTTGTGTGCAATTGTGAAAACAGCAAAGGTGATGATTAATTCAAGCCAAGACAAGGTTAGGAAGTGGAAGCCGACACTAAAACAAAGTTTTCCAAGTTTAAAGACCTACAGTTTGTCTTGGTGCCGACCCCAAGAGAACAGGACATTGGCAGCTGTCATGGCTTGCACTGTTAATGATGCCATCTTTGTTTTGTCAAACTGCTGAACGCTTTAAAATGTGTCTTAACAACTTAAAGTGATTGATTGACGTTTATGAAACAGGACTGATTATGCACATATAAAACAACCTATTTACAATTCTCTGTTGAACGCAAGAAGTGACAGAGGGCAACACAATAATAATCTACTGAACTACCAGATATGATGCCATCTACTGTAACTTTTGTTTGACTAGTCTCGAAACAGGAAGGAACAATTTAAAATAAAAGATGTTTAACAAGATTCAAAACCTTTTCAGAAAAAAGTAAAAGAATGAAAAGGAATGTTAATTCATACATCAAATGATTTTTGTTACCAAACCTTTTGATTGCACACTCCCACAGATTATTTTCACTGGAAAAGGTTTTTGTTTTTATATGAAATGATCTAAAATCGGTTTGTCTGAACAATACAGGACAAAAGGACATCTTTTTGTTGCTTATTTGTATTTTGAGGTTAAGAGAGCTAATGTGATGTAATGTGCACTGCCAATGGACCTGAACTATGCAATTAATCTGTCACTAACGAGTCATTAAATCTAATGTGGGTCCAAATGTATTTGATATGAAGAGGGACTCATAAGTCACTAAATGAGATGGGCTTTCAGACCTGTGTTTGAATTGTTACCAGCCACTCATCAGGGATGCACTGTATAAACAGCTAATGGGATCTGGGCTGGTGCTACTGTAAATTTGCCAAGCTGTCAAGGTTAAAAGTTTGGAGTGTAAATCCGAGAAGGAAAAAGGGAAGGAAATACCAAGGAAATACCAAGGGAATATAAAATTTTGCACATCAACCCAGTATCAATAGAAGACTGCAATATTGCCTGCTTACCCAGAAGTTCATAAAGAAGGTTGAGAATATCCTTCCATGCAGCTCCGGCCTCCTCCCCAGCCTTCTCTCCAAAGTGAGCAGCGCTGTTGTACAGGTTCATTCGGTCAATGCATTTGGACAAAAGAGAAAGCATACCCTAAAGAAAAAAAATAAATTAATCATTAACCGATTACACCTGAACAATCACAACCATAGTTTGTAATTGGGCTCCATGACCAAAATACCACTGAGTTCAGGTCTAACGTATTAGCATGATTTAAAAAGGATTTATTATTTAAGTCTTAGCTTGGTCCTCACTCACCTCCTCTTTGAAGAGGTCTTGACGTTTAATGAGAGAACGTAGGAGGCACTGCTTCTCCTCGTGCTCCAGCTCTGAGTCTGGCTGCTTAAAGTACTCAATCAGATCATTGAGTGTCTGAAGCACCTCTTCTACAAACCCAGCCACGGCCTGGGACTCCCCCTCAGCCATGCTGTCCAAGGCTCTAGAAGCAGGAACAAGAAAAAGTGATATTATAGAATTTTGCCGTTAAATAGTATTTCATATGATCTACAGAAAATGTTGTGTATGTAGATGTCACATGTGGTTAATGTTTTGTTCATACTTGATAAAGTTGCTGAAGAGGAAAGTGGTGTTGCGAATGATGCGTGCAGCTCGAGACTCCTCGTGCTGACAGCGCTGCAGAATCAGCCCATCATCCATGTGGCCCTCAGAATGCAAGCAGGCCTGTAGCAATTGAAAGACATTGTTATGTAGTATTTCATACCATATACAATGTCATTAACCTTTGGTCATGTCTACAATGTCAATGCAATGTCATGCTATGACTGGGGCTCAAATCTATAGAGGGTCCAAAGCAATGCTGAGTGAGAAGATGGCAGATTAAGAAGATGGACGAGTTTATGGACTATTCTCTTATGATCTACAAATAATCCAATTTACCCTTCTTTTCAAGGGGCCGAGGCGGGATGATTTGGCATCAGGTGCCAGGTAGGACAGCCACAGTCCTGTTGCCACATGCATGACAAAGCACATCGAGTCTCCATACTTGATTTCTGGTGCACCCATTCCATCGATGTCCCGTTTGGGGCCTGTGTCCCCCTTTTCCTGTTGTGGTTAGATATACACAAATATAAATAAAGTGCACGGACAAAGGGACAAGCTAACCAATAACACAAATTAAAATAAATGACTACTAGAGGTTTTTAGTGATGTGGGTGTGGTGAGTGTATTCATGGGCCTGTGTGGGGGCTGCTCCTGGCATCAGTTAGTGGCTCAGCAGAAATGTAGAATGTAGCTGATTACATTAGCAGGAAAGAACAGGGACATTTCACTGACAGTGTTTAAGTAAATGTAATGTTGTAAACATACACTTACACTCAGTAAAATACATCTCAAACTAAATTCAAATGAACTGCAGTTTGAACTTGTATTACTTTCTTAAATTTTAAGTTCATGTTTTTTATGTATGTTTATAAATTATAAATTTATAATAATTAATTAATTTATAATATATAAATTATACAATAGAAAACTTAGGAGAGCCTTCAAAAGAAAAAAAGCTCATTCTGAAGTGAAGGATTTAACATTTACTGTGTTGTCTACTCAATTTCTCTGAAAAGGTCAATTCATTGTAGTGAGACGTGAGCTCATTAAGAGTTGTCTCAGAAACCATTGATGATTAATTTGGAACTTTTTCCTACAATGTGTAAAGCAGGCTGTAGATTTTTTTGATGAAAGCTCAATGAAGGGGTAGCTCTATTTTATATAAGATGTACAATATAGATAAAATTATTGAAAAAATACCAAATAATAAACAGGGAGTCTAACCTTGGAGGGTCTAAAGCAAAAAGAGGTGGACGTGGTGTCAGACTTCTCTCTGTCCTGCAAAACCAGTCCCCGGTCTTCAGTCAGGGCCAGATAATGACCGGTTGAGAGATGGCGTAGTCTGAACGGTTGTCCCCAACGGATGTGACTGCCGCTCCAGCTAAACAAAGCACAAAAACGTGTGCAGAATATTGAAGAATTGTTCCCACACATAAATAAACGGTACTAAAGACAGAACTGCAGAAATACTGGTTCCCAAAAACTTTTTGTTTTGATTATTATGACCAGTTGGGTTATCATCCAGGTGCCTTTTTTATGAAATAACTTTGACATAAATGACCTATGATCTGTTCACTGGAGACAATATTAATTTTTATTGAAGAAATGTAGACCACTGTTGTTTCTGAATTCTAAAAAGGGAACTTTAATAGATGCACCTGCTGCACTTCTGCTGTACAAACTGTGACAGGTTTCCCCAGAGAGAGTTGGCAGAAGACGTGACTGGAGGGGAATTGCGTGGAAGAGAAAGAAGATAGGTAGAACGATTGGGGTAGACTGGAGTGGAAATAACCCACCTTCTGTGAGACTCAACTCTCTAATTGGATGTGACAGCTCTAAGAAGGGTGACATTTATAGACAGCAGTACAGTAGGTGTTATAAACAGACAAATAACACAAAAACATGCCACTTAATTAAAGCTACATGTTATTGAGGCGGAGTTTTACCATTATAAGTGTAGGACTTTGAGTCTGATCTCACCTGATCCTCAAAGGCTCCAGTCTCCACAACGAGCGGGCCCTCGATGCTCCTTTTCCTGCCTCGTAGTTCACTATCCTGAAACAAAAAGATAACTACATTTGAAGACTTCTGCATTTATGTTGCAAAATCTATTATGCACAATGTAAATGTATAAATGGAAAGGTTTGTGTAACGGACCTCTGTTCTTCTTCACTCTTGTCTGCTCCAGGGATGGTCAAACTCTCATCGTGCCCATGACAAAGCCGCATGACATGGCCACCAATCAAGTATCCTGACACAAAAACAAAATCTTATGTATTATGTCATTTTCTTACACTGAAAGAAGTCCTTGGAAGATGAGTAAATTTCTTGACCTGACTAATTTGCTGTTGTTTGGATAAAAAACCCAAAACAACCTTTTACAATAAACAGAAATAAAGACTGCAGGGGAAATAATGCTTTAAACAGTATATTGTAAATTACAGTGTCCTTGAGCATGTTGTGGCTGGCAGTGCTTTGAACGTACCTACAGCCATGTTGCCTGCGGAGCAGGTCGGCTGAACGTTCCACAGGGTCTGCATGAAGGAGGCGTCCACCTGGAAGTTCCCATTGGAAATAGAGAGGTGCTGCAAAGAGAAGCAGGTTGAAAATGATGTATTATGCATTAATTCAAATATTTCAGAAATGATTTAGCAAAGCATTGAAGCGAAGGTTTCAAATAAATATGACATTAAATACAGCTTTGTATGAGCTGATGGCCTATAGCCTTTAATCTAAATATAGCTTTCTCACACATTTTCTAAAATGTCAATTGTAGTGTAACGTATACACATTTGGACAGAGAAAACAGCCACTGAATAAATGAATGTGTCTGTATTGAGATTTTTGTCTAAGAGATAAAGTGCTACATCAGTTGCACCTTTCTCTAAAAAATGTGAGCAGACACTAAAAAACAAATTACTGGTAGTATGCTTTGCACGTTACTGTCCCTCTACTTGTGTTATCTTCCTCCTCTTCTAGTCCCTCTTAACATTCATCTCACCCGTTTCTTTACTCAGAAAGTTAATTGAGGTCAGGTGTGGAGCTGTGCGTAAAGGACAGAGCACATTAACTAGAAGCTCATCAGACAGACTGATACTTTCATGAAAAAGAATGAAAAAGGACAGATAGCTTCACAGGTAATCAGATTTCCATTACAGATAGAAGTGTGAAGTGCTTCTCCTGAATTGCCATGTCACTTGTAAGTTTGCAGAAGTGAGACAGGTATCCCAGCTCCCCGAAGGCTATTAAACTTTCCAAAGTGCTTTTTGAGATGACAGTCCAGCTATGTATGTAGCATACTGTCCAGAAAACAAAATGTGATTGTTGTGGGTGTTTTTTCTAGGTTTTATAACAGCTTGAAAAATGTTTTGGTTTTGAATCTGAATCAAGTCATACTAACAAAGTAAAATGACACAGAAAAACAAGAGACTGCTATCCGGCTGCAGCAGAATAAGTTTTTGCTGGAATCTAAATGGTCACGCGGTTTTATTTTTTGGCCTGGCTGAGACAAATTGTGATGAGAAGTATTGAGACGTGGCCTACCAGGTATCTCTCTGTTGATACACTGACGAGGATCAGGTCGTCTCCAATGCGGACCTTTTCTCCTTCAGACCTCTGCTTCGAGGCAGGATGAATGGTCCACCAGCAAGACTCACCTGTGCAAACATTAATTATAAAACTCTCAAACCAAACAACATAACAAAACAAAAACACATTTGACATTTGAGCAATGCTCTGAGCAACTAAACAACTGAAGTCATTAAAGAAACAGGAGAAGTAGTTTTCCACTTGAGTAATGGCTTTAGGGATTTGAAGACTTTAAATGTAAAAATGTAGCACTACAATTACACAGCACAAATGCACTGATTTCCCTCAAGGTGGAGGTGAGGCCAAAGTTAATGGCAATTCATCAGAGATTAATTGAATAATTGCCGATGAAACTGTGTATGTACCTATCGAATCTTCTTGCAGTCCAACATCAAATGACAGCTTGTCTGTCAGAGACCTTGAAGTCTTCAAACAGGTCAGATACTTGTAAAAGAAATGTGTTGGATTAGTAAAAACACAGACAAAGTGCACAGGGTTTTCTATTGTTATGTCCTGTAACTATCCTGTAATACGATTTAAAATGTTATACTTACCATGCCACTAAAGGAGTGTCGTAAGAGGATTGCATGACCATAAAGGAGGGTCCGATGTCCACCTCCCTGCCCCTGCCACGAGAGAGAAATGTTTTACATATTTTAGAGGATGTTTAAATTTACCTGCAGATTTATTTAATTTCTTAGAATACACCAAAACACTATTTCAGCACATGAAAAGTGTCTGTAAGAAAACAAACTGTAAAGTCCCACTAGCAAGCAAACAAAGGATAATAACAACACGCACTGATCACACAGTCAGTCAAATGTCACGCCCCATTCTTGTAACAAACAAGAATACAACATACTTGCTCGGTCAAGAGGAAATGTGGAAGACAAACTAAAAAAGAATGAGGTGTTTGTTTTCCACTTATCAAGATTCAACAAAGGTACTTACCTTTTTGATCAACCTCTAGTGGCAGTGAAAAAAAGAATAGACATCATAATAAGTCATAACATCTTCACAGGACAGATTTAATTACTAACTTAACTACTACTGGACTCTGCTTATCCAATGGTCCCACAGTTTCTATCTAGCTCCTTTATTGTTTGGGGGGTATATTGTGTTTGTGCTGAAGCACAAAAACCAAAAGGAGACTCCAAACTACATTTGACCAGACATTCATTTCCTTTGGCCTCCTTACATGAGAGACAAAAAAAGGAAATGGAGGGTTTAATAAAAAGACAAATGGGAAGAGTAACCAGCAACAGCTGGGACTGAAGTCAGGGGGTCTAGTGAGGCAGCCTGGTATTTCAGGCCCGCGCTCATGCTGACACATCAGTGCCTGGAACTGTGACCTTTGGTTTGGTGTTATGCCCCTCCCATCATCAGGGGACTGGGAACTGAGGTTTTGTTCAATTATATTTACATTCACAAGCGCAACATGAGGCCTTACTGCTACATTTTCTGTTGTGGAGGGTTGACCAAAATCAAAGTCCGTATGTTTCATCACAGACACTTGAAAATGTTACTGCTGACTGCTGTTTGACTCAAGTAAAGAATATTCCTTTAAACATAAGCCAGTAAATAACATCCAGTTATGTGCAACAGAAATGAGACGGTTCACTCAGGGGTGACCTGCTGCTTTAACTTAACTACATAGTTTAGCATTTGACTTTGCTATACAGCTGTTTTCTGTACAATACTAAATAATATTGTTTTGGTAGGAAAATTGAACTTTATTTTCAAGGCCTTCAACCTGAGGGAAACACATGGGATGTTATTCTTTTCTTTACTTAAAAATATTGTTACTTAACTAGCATTAATGTAAGTAAATGACAGTAATGCTCACATCACCATCAGGGGTTTATGGAGAAGAATCTTAGGGAAATTGCAATGTAATCATTTTATTCAAAGCCACGGAGAGGAGATGCATGCCAGACTCATTTATGTGCCATCGAAGGAACAGACTTAGAGAACACATTCCTTTTCCAACAAATCAACTCATTATTAACACAGAGATCATGCTCCATTTGCAATACATCACCTTCATAACAACATGTTACACATCTAATATCTGGATAGGGCTGTAAAAAGTAAAACCAAAACTACACACAGTAACTAAAATGTAGCAACCTGACAAAGAAACTTGAAAATAATAGCTTTGTATATGCATGTAAAAACTGAAATCAAAACAGAGAAAACAGAGCTGCAAGTAAGTTTTCAAACCTAGGATTTAAGGTTTGTCCTTTGTATTAATAAACTAATGTTTGTTACAGCTAAACTGTATCTATATTACAGTGTATTAAGCTGATACTTAAAATGAATGACTATTCTGACAGTGATGAGGGTGACGCTATGACATAAAAAATGCTGAATGAGACCAGGCAAACAGTTGAATTATGTGCACAAAGTGACAGCACCAATGGATGTCTATTTCAAGATTGTCTTAAGTCAAGGTTTAGAACCTGTTACAGGAAAACTTATTGTATATTAATGTGTGGTGAAAACTTTATTTGCAATCACTACAAAAAATAATATTTTTTATAAGCTGTGGTTTCTGCAGGTTTCAACAAGTTGCATTTAGGGCCACCATAAATTAAAGAGTGACAATAAAAAAATCTCATAATGTCAACTGACTCAGTTAAACTCGACATTGTTTCATATCTACTGTATCTGTAAGCTCTAAAACACACACTTATAATGTGGCAAAAATAAACTGTATGTCAAGGAACTTTTAATCACAAAATGACAATCGAGAAATAGGCCTGACTTCATGAGAAAGTAGACGCACTCTCACTTGAAGTGAAGGTAAAGCCTTTGTTAAGCATTCAGTAAAATGGACATGCACAACAACGTGATGGATGAGCAAACCAATGAACCTACCCATTTTTCATGGTCAGCACTCTAGTAACACACAAATACAAACGAAAAGAATGTGTTATTTGGAAATGTGGCAATCAATTAGACAACGTGAGAGCAACGATAGAGAGAAATGGGCCCTTCCTGCGTGAAGCGGGGAGGATGATTTATTAGCCGTGCTATCAGAGTTGCATTGTAGCCAACAGAGTGTTGTACTGCCAAACAATGTTGCATTGTTGACTACAATACAAATCTGCTCCCCTGGCTAATAACAATGCAGACCTGACCTTCCAGCAGAGAGGGCCCAACTAAGAACTGTCTGAGCTAGACACTATGTAGTGCATTAGAGTACAGTCACAGCCAGAGCCACCCAGCACAGCACACAGATATTTTGTGATGTTCTTTGAACTTGTACAAAGCTCAAAGCTGTGTTGTGCTGAGGTTTCTCGTATGGCTGTAAATGCGCTCCAATGACCCATGCTACAGTGAGTTTTGTGATCTCTGCTCCTTTGGGACAGAAGTGGTCTGTCTACAGAAAAATTATAATTGTTAAATTAATCTATTGAAAGTATAATTTGACAGTCAATACAGACTACATGTTTCCACATGGAATAGAGATAAAACACCACAGACAACAAGTGAGCTCTTGAAGGTAATTGCTTGTAAATGTAAGGAACTAGTCTTTCTAGACTCTAGAGAGAAGCACTATTTTCTCTTTGTTTTTCTTATTTTTGCATGTTTTTAAACTTAAGAAAAGTAGAAAGGGTACAGTTCTGGATTTCTCTAAAAAAGACCAATTCTGTCTTGACAAAGCGACACCACATTGTAAAGATAATAATAAATGCCACTTGAAATGACTCTAAATCTTATAGTATAATAAATCGAATCAGATTAAACCTTAACACCCAAACACATGCTAGCTGTCATTTCTGACCCTGATTTTTCCGTAACATTACAAAGTCCTACTGAGTCAGTGATTACTTACCTACTCTAATGCAACATGCAAAAGATTGTGTTGGAGCTCAAAGCAGCATTAATCATGAATGAAGAGGGTGAATAGATTGCAATAAAGCACTCACAGATAATTCTGCAGTTTTTTTCCCCCATAGATGCTCTTTCATTATCAGAGCTTTCTGATCTCTTTTTGCTAAACAGTAAAGTCTAACACACATTAAAAGAGACAGCTCCCATTTAGAATTCAATTAGTGCTCCTGGATTAGAGTATCGGTAGCTGTGGTCTGTCTACTTTCTGCTTATTCGTACTCACTGAGATTTGCCCTTATTAACCTGTGTTACTCAAGTGAAAAATGTGAACTAATCCCACAGACAAAGGAATAGCAGCAGAGATTGCATAACGGAAGGCTATTTCTCTCTTGGCGATTTCTAATGCTGCAAAAACAAATCAAACATGCAAATGAATGATATTATGTGCAATCACAATGAGCCACCTTCTTGTTGTGTCACCAACTCCAAATGAATGAACACTGTAAAACTGCTAAATGGACATCTACAACTTCCAAGAAAGGGAGGGGTATTATAGGGAACATGAGTGAAGAGACACAAACAATATACACACTGGCTAACATTCAGTATGGCTTTGTTAATCACCTTATATATTACATGTTTAGCTATTACATTCATATGTTGAACAAACTCCACAAACCTGTGAGCATTTAAAACACTGCAATGAAATGTCTGCAGATTGATGCAGTTGAACTTGTTTTTGTTTGGATGAAGTGCTGGGTTTGTTAGTTTGTGAGAGAACTACAGGACCAGCGGGAAGAAGTCAAGGACTCACCCCTTCGCTGTTCTGCCCAGTGTTAGCCAGCATCTCCTGCAGAGCCCGCACTGACAGCGACTGCTCCAGCACAAAGTTACAGATGCACAGGTCTGGAGGAACATACTGCAGCAGCCAGCATGTGAGAAAGAGAGGACAAAACAATACAGAACTTTAATTCACCATATCATATTAACTCTACGCATTTACTGTCAAATTTCTAATGCCATTATATTATATTAATCAATGTGGCATTACCATTAACAAGATGTTAATTGTGTATCATTTATAATATACACCTAAACATCCTAACTGGTGATACTGGTTAAAGCACTGTTTCATTGCTGCACTGTCTGTATCAACATATGCTAGCTGGCCCGTCACATTTACATAAATTGGTGTTGATTGGTCAAACCTCCTTGACCTTGACATAAAGAATATTAATATGATGTATAAATAATAAAAAATAATGTTCCAGTTAAGACAATATTCATTGCTGTACTCAAGCGAAGAAGAAGGAAAATGGTGATTTAATGTTTTGGGTAGCTGCCTGACTCAGTGTCTCGAGCAGCTAACCTCTGACCTCAGCAGTGAAGTGAGAAATGTGAGCAGAGCGAAAGGCTGCTGGTGATAATGAGCATGCCCTGCTCTGAAACTTAACACAAACAAGAGCATGGAAAGCTCTGACACCTCTGTCATGGAGGAACAACATCGTGAATTAAAGACTGGCAACCATCACACAGGTTCACAACAGGACCGACCAGATGAGACAACTGGACAAAGAAATGTCTTTCAGTCCCACAGGTGGGATTTGTGTTACTCTCCTAAACAGCATTACAGCCATGTGCTTCCTTATTAAAACACATCAGGGTTAACTGGCATTTTGAACATTTTTTTTGCTACAAATAGACTAAACTCTCTCCATGGTTACAGTGACCTTTTTTCTGCCTGGAAGACAAAGTCAGCAACTTTGATGCATAAAGAAAAGGAAAGAATTTGACTCTCTCAAAAAACGATTACAGGCATCTGCAGCACCTGACATCCCCTGAAACGGGACAAACTAAAGGCTTACTGTGGTTTTAGTCAGTCACTCAGATTAGACCCACATTTAGTCATTGCATAAAGCTTTTTTAGTTCTTGACTATCATATGATTAGTCCTAATTTTGGAAAAATTAAAACCTTTTCAAATAAAAAGGTTTATCAACAACAGCAACAATTATGTATGTCAACCTGACTGCTGCAGTGTTTAACTCTGGTTCTTGACAACAGTGACACTAAAATCAGAAAACTAAAGTATTATATGTTATATATATATATTGTATAGAAGAGGTGTGTTCCACAAAGTAAATGTTCATAAAACAGCAGTATGTTTAAGATAAGAAAGAACATAGCTGTCAAGTCTTCTCACTGGATACTTTCCTTAAATCAGCCTAAGCCTGAAATGCACGGCTCGTAAAAGCATAGCAGCCTAGTTTTGTGGACTTTTATGGCTGTGATCGTATGATTATCACCCTGCCACATAAAGGAAGTGTAAAGCCAGGCTAAACAGCATAAAATGATATGCTATAATAATACCAGTATAAAATTACATTCTGTAGATGTTGTAACCCCAACACAATTAAATGACAATTATCATGTCATTGACCACATGACTCTGTTCTTTTTCTTTTTATAACATGTACGTGATAGGTACCAGATAAATGTTATACAGCATATCATAAGAACAGTGAGAAACTTGACAGGTCACTGAACTGGTGCTTTGAAGAGCTTTACTAAAAGTATGATCTCAATAACCAAAACACTGCTAAAGTTATTGGGAAGTCTGGCCATGGAGCCAAGAACTAAGCTTGGATTGCTGCAGTGGTGTGCACCACAGGCCTTTCTTTTGAGATGGTCTTTATCTAATTAAGTCAATAGCAGTATATGCACTTTACAGAAGCGGATGAAAATGTCAGAATGAGGCTCCTGGTTTTAGTGTCTCTTTGATTTACACTCCATCAAGACGAGAGGCTGCCAAGGAGCACATCTCGACTGTTGGACTGCTGGATGCAGCCTGTAAGCACACTACAACTGTTTCGATTAAGATATACAGTAGAGCTTGTATATTTAAACAGAGCTGTATTTGTGCACTTTAACATATTATAAATGATCAAGCTATTACTAATCAGAAAGGACTATTATTTTACCAAGTTTACTCAAGTTTATGAAGCATAAATGTAAGAAAGATGCTCCTTGATTAGATTTTAGTAACATCTTTGCTGATAAAATATACATTAACACTTTAATTTTCAGGTTTTCAGATTGGATCTAAATAAATATATAGAGTGCTGCTCTTACCTTAGCCTCAGAGGTGGACTCCAAGTAGCAGAGCCGGTTTCCAAGTCCCTCAGCGGCTAGGCAGAACTTGCGATGCTCCTTCAGGATGGTGGCCACACTCTGGAGCACCACTTCATCGTCCTGCCAGAGACAGAGCAGTGGTAAATATCCAATAATGATGATGTTGTTTTAAAGCATTAATAACCTGGAAGGAAATGCAGGCATATAAACAGTACTGTAACCTTACAGCTTTTAGGGCAAAGTGAGAAATACAGTTTCACAAAATAAATCAGAATTTTCACTTAAAAGGCCAACATTTTGAAGGACTTGCCATGTTTTAGTGATTTAACAGTGTACTCTGAATTGTTGACCTTTTAAAATTAGTCTTAGTTTTCCAATGGATAATGGGTAGTAACAAAAAAATATATATCAACCAAAAGTCCGGAATTAGACAACATACACCGTCATGGATTGTGCAGATGCAGCCAATGTTAAAGTGCCATAGATCAGTGTAACCTATGCTGTTAAAAGTAGCATCCACACTACTCTGACAATTGAGGCTCTAGAGCTAAAATTAATATTAAAATCTAAGGTTACAAAAGATTTGATTGGGGCAGTGCCGTGAAAAAATAAACATCTCTGAGCCGACCGTAGATGGAAACACACAATGTAGTTACACAAATGGATATTGATTTTCTTTGTGCTTGTGTGTAGACCTGTGTGTGTCTGTGTGTAAGCATGCCTCCTGCCAGCTCACGTCCCACACCAGTCTCAGCTGATGGTTGCCATGGTTCTGGCTCCCACCGCCTTCACAGCAGCATTAATCCAACAGATTTAGACACAGCATCCGCAGATCAGGAGGTGAGGTGAAAGACCCACAGATTTTAAACATTACCACATGCATCAACTCTTTAACTCGATGCTACAGTTTACTACCAATACTGCCAAACTGAATAAAAATGGCCACCAGACAGAAGAAAATCATTCCATGCTGCACTAAATGTCTGCAGCAGCTTCCCGCGAGTTCTGAGATGGAAGTTTAAGGCTACAGTAAATGGAGAAGGTCAATATGAGCACAAGACAACCAAAGACTTTCCACCTCTTAAACCAAGTAAATACAACAGTTTCTTTGGAGCTGGTTTGAATTCTGGTGGCCTTACAAAACCAGCAGGACCTGGCAACATCACTGATACTATATTTGTGTTGGTCTGCGCTCCGGCAGGCTGGGCTTTAAGCGGGTTTAAATTGGTAACAGTTCATTATCAGTTCTAAGTTATTTGAATACCAGGTGACAATTTTCAACAAAATGTAATGCAACATTTAGTGTGAATGTTTGATTCATATACTTGGCAAACAAAAATATTTTAACATTTAAAAAAAAAAAAAAAAAAAAAAACAAGCATTATAGGCAAAGGCTTTCTTCAGGGTTATTCAAGGGGGAGTTAGCTATATTAAACTTAATATAGGTAAGACAATCTACTCGTCTGGTTAAGTCACCAAGCTGGGGTCTAAATAAGTCTCTCCATACAGCAGATACAATATGCTCAAATAATTCAGGAGGCACTGTTTTTTATCATTTATAGGAAAGTAAGGAACGTTGCTTCCAAATGTTCATGCTGCAGAATATAGGTTATGAAAGTGTTATATATATTATTAAGGAAGAACAAAAGACTAAGCATGAACAAAGTGAGCAGCTCTTTAATAATTGGGCTTGACTGGATTTCTTTGAGACATCCGAGCAATGTAAGGCAGTGAGCGAGCAATAATTTGATTCTGCCAGCTTCCTTCTAAATAAAACAAGCTCATGTGTTGCGAGTGATGTGAGTGGGTTTTTAGGTCAACTATCAACACATATCAGTGTGATCTCATTTAAAAAAAAAATAAATAAATAAAAAAAATCAGCATTCATCATTAGACTTTCAATGACGTGCAACTACCATGTCACATATCACTTCTTATGAGACATTAGATTGGTGTGTGCGTCCCTAACTTGATCCCAGGCCAGGGAATCCAGTGAATCTTAGGCAAAGTGATCTCACAGCAGCAGTGGGACCATCTGCTAGACCGCTAAAGACCAGCACCAGGACTATGTATAGGGCCCTGGCCTGCAGCAGGAGGTAAGTCAGGGACTTGGGTGGGAACTTGACCCTGCACTGTCCATACTCAAACCCCACCCATCCCTACCACCCATCAGTTTGGGTATAGGTACCTTTCTGACCAGAAAAACAACACAAGCCTCTCACTACAGCCTGGGCTTAAATGGGGTTGCCCTTTAGGAGCCATTTAAACTATACTATTTCCCTTGTGTTTTCTCCCTCTGTGTCATTCTCTTAGCAGCCGTCCTGTGAGCATTAACAGACAGCAACAGGTGCCGGTGCACTGAGCAGCACGATGCATCCACAGCCGAAACCCGAGAACTCCCAATGGCCCCGTGAGCCAAATACACTCCCACAGCCCAGCCGCCACTGCCACCAATGTGAACTTGAGAAAAGGTGAATCTGTTCAATCCCTCAGCGCTGCTATTTTGACAAGCATGCTTTGCACATGCTCACTGGACATCAAGAGGCTCAATACAGGACGGCAACAGGTAGAAGGTATTGTGTCATAGGTATGGAAGCAAATTAAGAAAATTCCCGAGTGTTTGTCTCCTTGTTCACACTGTCTGGGTGTGTAGTCTGTCTAGATAGCTTTGACCACAGGAGTTGTGTTTCTCATAAATGTCAGTCTGGGTGCTAAGTACAGGTTGAGCTGTATGTTCTAGTGAAGCTTAGCTGGGAGCAATATACAGTGGGCATGTACAAGAACTTTAAAACGATAAGCTTAAAAAGAACCTGTGTTAGCGCCTCAAACACAATTTAAATTCTCAACGAATAATAATGGATTTTCTATAGTGGCTGGAGAATAAAATAACACCTGTGCACAACAGAGCAGGAGCAGAGAGTGACAAACAGTTAATGAAACGAACTCCACACCCGCTATATTTTATGTTGACAGGTGAGCTCCTTCGTGTCTGGCCCCAGTGTGTCTCTGCTTGTTTTATTAATCCGTTCACAGCCCTGTCATTACACTGCACCAACAGTCAGTCACGCACCTTCTACAGATAGAGAGGTGTAAAATAACTTCTCTTATTTACATGGTTAAAAACATATATACATGTACTATACAGTAGTGTTTCGACATCATGAATAATTACTACTGTGCTTTTGATCACAAACCAAGTGGCAATAGATTTTTTTTTTTTTTTTTTTTAAATACGGTGACATAGATTGTGGCTGATGGCAGTAAGGGGTACACAACCTTTTTAAAACATGATTTAGCAAACTAACAGATTCTCTGTAATACTAATACTCAAATGAGTGTAAAATCAATGTTATATGACATACTGATTTTAAGATAAAGGTCACATAGAACACGTTTTACATTACCCAACATTGCAGTTCAATAAAGAGCTGACAGCACAATAAGTGTCATCACATATACTGTACATCCCTGCTCAAAAATATTCCAAACACATTCACTGAAAAATCTTTACTTCATTAAAGGTAAAACTGTGGTACTGTAAGCCCAGGTGGCTGCAAAGATAAAAATGTAGTTAATGTCTTTCAAGACAAATTAGACTCCTCTCCACACAGACTAGACTTTTTCTTTATTACTGCATCCATTGCACACCACACATCTGTTCCAATGTAATCAGAAATTAAATAAAACTCAGCAGTCAATCAACTATTGCCCTGCAGTACAGTGCTATGGATCAGAGCCTTCCAGATTTATATAGCATTCTTACAACAAATTGAATTTTCTTGGCTTACTTTATATGCATACTGCTTGATGTGTGCTTCAAATAGAGGCTCTCATGTGTGCACAAGGCTATAGGCCCCCCTCAGCAGCTCCACATGAAAATGGGAGGACAGAGCAGGCCTTTCTAAAGTCTATCCTGAGAGGAGACCAAGTGGCAAGGGCACAAACTGCTGGGCTGTGAAGATTGTGTGTGTGTGTTGAGACGGTCCAAAAAGAAAAAAAAGAGAAAAAATAAGCCGAGATCAGGAAAGTGATATTTTCACCTGAGGATAACTTAGGCCTCCTTTTCCTCGTCTAAGCCCCCCGCTTCTGACAGTTCATTCCCCATTAGTGCTGTGTCTGCTCATCAAACATTTGAGACACAAAAACCTCGGAGATAAATGTGATGGTGGCACACTTTGTCATCAATGTAAACCTCCACAAATGTCACACAGAGTGTTATGCTTAACTATACATCACAAACATCCACAAAGAGCTGTGTGTTAAAAGATTCATTAAGCACTGTCCTTTCTGCACTGCAATAAACATTTACTAAACATAAAATATTGAATGCTTTATTCATGTTAAGATACAGGCAACCGCCAACACAGCTCAAAATATGTTTTAAAGGATCAATATTGTTTCTGATTGTTTATTACTCAGTGACAAAGCAGTAAGTCAGCTCTCCCCATCCTTCCTCATTATCTTAAAGCCTTTCAATCCCAGCTGCTCGTCTGCTTTTTCGTAACCAGCATGTATCGCCGTGTTTGTAAGAACCTCTGGTCAGCATTGTTAACTGTGTTGTTGTTGTTAAGTGACTGTTATAACATGACAGGTCATTGGTCCTAATGGCCCAAAGGACACAGAGGCACAGTTCATCTGTTAATGAAGGTAATTATTCAGCTAGGGTGGTGCTGCTACATCTGCTCACAGTTCAAGCCAGACTTACACAAAACACTGAGCTGTGCACAAAACAAATGATTGATTAGGAAATATTATGATATATTGAACTGGACTTGTGAGGAAATGTCACGTTTGGGGTAAAGAGAGGCAGAGCTGCACCGTGCACACCCTGCTAAAGTGGATTCCTGCTTTTATTAATTTATAGGAGTTTCATAAGGACTATTTTAAGTCTTCAGACACAGAAATGACACCTTTCAGCAGGTAAAAATCCCACCACAAAAAAAAGATTACTTATACAGAAAAAAAAAACGGAAAAAAATATATTGTATGTGCCAAGCATGTAGCTGTAAACGGCTAATTAAAGTTCAGAACACAAATGCCACAAACTTACCTTTATTCTCACAACTGGCAATTATAATATCATTAGTCATCGCGATACTTAACACAGTAACTTGCATTTGTTCCTAATATGGTGCAGCTGTAGTTGGCACAAGAGCAAAGTAAATGCTGTGCTGCTTTGTCCCGCCTACATCATGTGCCTGTGTAAACACTGGGATGGCTACAAACCTACTGTCCAGTGTATTCAGCGCTGATGGAGAGAGCTGCTGCTGCCTTGCCTTCTCCAGTGGCTCAATCAATACAGAGGAAATCCTTCTCATTCAATTTATATCAAGCTCTGGAAGCTGTTGTCTCCACACCTCCAAATAAAAAGGCCATCTCTGGAAGGACATGCAAGTGCAATATTAAGGAATATCAAATGGTTTAAATACTACATTAAACTTCAAAAATTTATAGTAAAAACTTGTATGAATATATGCAACACACTGCATTATACAGTTGTCTTGGGTAACAGGCTCCCTAGATCCAAAACCGAATCATACGGTCTGTTAAGCTTTGAAAAATGCTGTATATTACTCTGCGGTATCAAGCATATGATTTTTAAGTACTTCTTTATCCCTATAAAAATGGTGTTAAAGTATCATTGGTCCCGTCCTGCCCTGACTGAAGCGTTGCCTGTAGCATGCTGTCGTGTCAGGGGAGCAGAGCTGTATGTGCTGTGGAAGCATCATCTTTAAAAAGGCTAAATTTAAACCCCTAGAGTCCTGGCCTTGGTATGCAGCCGCCTTTCCAGAACAACATAAACTCCAAATAAGCCCACAGCAGCTACTGGAGGACTGGACTGTGAGCTTTGAACACCTGGCTTTTACAGAGTAACAAGTGCTCACCTGGTTGACCAAGGTTAAGTAACTATTTCCGCCTTGCAATGAATAGTATGCCAACTATCCAAACACATACACAAATACAATGAAGTTATTCTGTGATCACTACAATCAAAAACTAACACACATTTTTACAACTGTCTTGAGTTTAAGCTTGATATTATTCTAGTCTAGACATTCATGAAAGCTCAACACAAAACAAACTACAAACCACCTGTAGACCTCCGAACTGATTATCTGCAGGTGTGCTTTCTACGCACAAGCGAATAAACTGAGAAACTGTTTGCTTTCCGTTACAACAATAAAATTATTATTACAAAGCTGGGTTGTTATATCACTTTATATCCATCTATGGCTTGCTAAACAAATACTTACGATCATAAGAGTTGAGTTACTTTAACAGTAACATCGTAAAGAATTTCAGGCTAAAGACCAAACTTAACCAATAATACCTTAGCAAATGCTTAACTATTGCTTAAAAAATATTAATGAAGGTTAGCATGAATTTAAGGAGGTAACTTTAGCTAGCTGTGCACAACTGGCGTCATCTTCAAACAATTTATAAGTTTCCATAATTGTATGATTAAAAAAACAATATGTTCTAAATATACATTCCAAAATTACTCACATAAGTGTTGTTTTTTTCCTGTACTCAGTTTATTAGATTTTTAATTTCTATGTTTAGCAGTCTTCCCAGTGGTCACTCATGTGGAACAACTGACTTCCTGTTTGAGAACGGCGTTGATTGGACGAGACTTGTCTCCTAGCAACCAATTATAAAACTAGATTTGGATACGTCAGTTACGACCATTTCTTATCATTTTAAAAAGTTTTAAAGGATGTATTTAGGTTGGTTTAAAGCACTGACTGTAACACAGGAGTTAAGTCCATTGGTTTGCTCATTGGTTTAGCAGTCTTTAGTCATTTTCGATGGACTTTGGGGGCCTAAGAGTCATCTTTATTAATAATCATGCATATTGATCATTTTAATCATATGTTTGATATTTAATTGTCAGTCATTGTTTAAGGATAAATTATATGGTCATATTCATTAATCTAATAAAAAATATGTGACAAGTATTTTTGCATAAACAGTATTAAACTGATAACACTCTCTTGAATTATATTTATTTCTGCACACACACAAGTAAAACTTTATTACAATATAATCTTATAAATGAATGGGTTTTAATGACCAACCTCTACATCCTGATTTTAATGGGGTTATGAAAGAAATAAAAACATTTTCCCCAAACAAATACGGGTTCTATTGTTACAAATTAAACTTGTAGGCTTACTCACTCATCTGTTTTCATGTGTAGGCCCACCCTTTTGTGACCCTAAGCAAATGCCTGCTTTGCCTCAGCCTCTGTTGCTCATAATAATAAACAGAGTAAACATTGTTAAGTTAATCAATGCATAGAAAACACACAAAATGTCTGGCCTGATACCTTCTATGTTTGCTGTAATTAGATGACACAGCAAACACAATCGTTAATCAGTAGGGTGCCAAATAAAATCTATTGCATTATCTGATTACATTACAACTTCTGCTCTTTACTACAAAGCACACTCATGTAGTGCACTGTAGTGTAAACAACACAAGGAGAAACTGTTTTTTCACAGTGTTGATGTTTTGGACAAAGATGCTGACTGTTGAATGACTGAAACTTTTGTGACTTTCTTCTTAGTACAGAGAAAGCGTTGAAGTGTGGGACTCTAGAGTTACAAGCGAGGGCTCTATCTTCCCTTTGAGACAGAGACAAAACATTTTCATCCTCTCAGTTGGTTTCCATTGCTGTTTCCATTGACTGATTATCACTACTGCCACTGACACTGACACTGAGACTGTGTCCAAACCTCTGTTATCACCTGACATCAGTGTCCACTACACAGATATTTGAAATTAATGATGCAATATTTGAAATGTTTTACAAAGCGGTGCAGTGAAGAAGACCAGAATAATAGTGACCATAAATGAATCATGAACAAACTTGACAAGACAGGACCAAGTCAAAATCAAGACCTGTGGAGGAGATTTGAAGAAATCCCAGGAACAGTTGTTTAATTAAACCACTACAAGTCCAGTCCCACAACCATCAAAAATACGTGAGCCAGTTTAATGAAGCCTTTGTTATTATGGGCAAGGAGGGCTTATTGGTGTCTGAAAAATAAAAATGAAAAATACTCTTTTTGCATTTTCAAGTTCTCCATCTATAGCAATAATGACTGTGCTTTGCAGTGTGTGTAGTGTGTTGTGTCCTTGTTCAAGTCACTTCACCCACCTTGTCTTCAGTGTCTGTGGCCCTGGTGTATGAATGCGTAAGTGTGATTGTGTCAGTCTGCCCCAGGGCAGCTGTGGCTACAGAGGTAGCTTACCACCACCACAGAGTGAATGTATGAGTACTTGTGTAGAAAAGGTAGATAAGTACTATATAAATGCAGGTAATTTACCATTTAAAATTCTTATATTTTTGATAAGACCAGGTAAGGAAGAGTAAAAATGTGTCCGTGGCTGAACTGTTAGAGCAGGGTCAGTTTGCTGCACATCATCCCCTCTCTATACCCCTGTCTAGTAGCAACTGTCTACTCTTTCTAATAAAGGCATACAAGTCCAAAAAAAGAGACACTCCTATGTGCCCACCAGTTTTTTAGCGCAACTATCAAATACAGTAGAGACATATACAGTTGTTGACAGCATCAATTAAACAAGTACAACTCTTTACTTAACAAAACACATGCCAGCTGTATGTAGGCTTTAGATTGTAATGCACTTCAATTAGCACTCTTATTTTAGTGTTTCCAATGAGCTCCCTTTTCTCTCGGCACTGAGGTTTCATAACACGACTGTGAGAGGCCTCAGGGAAGCCCCTCGCTCTCAAAGCGCTGTTGTCGTCAGATAACCAGGATGCCATTGTGACAGTAGAATCTGAGAGGATCAGGGGTCAGCATATCACTGGCATCACAAATAGTAGCAAAACCTCTGGGACTTCCAATCAGATCCATGTCATTTCAAAGCCATTTCCCACTCGTCTGATCAAAGCAGCAAACATAATTAGGTACTCAGTGATCCAGACTAATAAATTATGTATAAGAAAATATTGTGCTGACCAACCTTATTGCAATGTTAATGCACATTAGAGTTTAGGGCACTGTAATGTCCCATTACTTTACATTTGTTTATGCACACATAAATCTTTATGGTCAAATAAAAAGCTAGAGTTAAAGCTTTTCAGACAAAGATCACATTCGTATATATTACACATCAGATGTTTAGTATGCTCAACTTGACCTACCCCACCAATTAATCTTTAGCAAAAGCATCTTGCACCCAATAACAATAAAACAATAGCTTTTTCTTTAATTGATAACTAAACTTGAAATCAGAATAGATCTTTTAAATTGCAAAAACTATGGATGGGAAAAATATGTTTGTATTTTGTATAAGAAATATCATCCTATACTGCAGGGTTGTAGTCAATGAGTTCACAACGCGACGAAAAGTGCAGGAAAGTCCAAATGTAAACACTGATGTTCTAATAGATACATTTAAAATCTGCTGTTCCCTGAAACAAATCATCCTTTTATCTGAAATAAATAAAATAAAATAGCCATTTAACAATCCCAAAAAATATAAAACATGTCTGTGGACATATTCAAGAAAAGGTTTCAAAGAAGGCATCTTCAAACCTATACCTTCAACATGCAACAGTCCAGAGGCCTTCTTTGAGACCTTTTCTTTGAATATATAGAAAATCAACTCGACTGGAGTTATGCACTGGTTTGAATAAAGCATCTGAAGGAATCCTTTCAAAATAAAAGGAAATAGAATACACACCCCTGTTTTATCCTTTAGTAGCAACAAGGTATTGTTAATGTTTAATAAGTTCAGGCAGATAGTTAAAAGAAAAGGGAGGTATTTGGCCCATGGGCCTATATTTGACGGACAACATAATGGAGGGGGGGTACATGTGTTTACTTTGCTTTGAAGGTAATTTAATGTGTATTGCACATTTCATAACAGAAGGCACTCTTCTTTTCAAAGACAAGACAAGAAGCATTACACAAGAAAAACAGCATTAACATATAGAAGAATTGTTTAGAAAAAAGGAGTTAGTAGGTGTATTATAAATGGTGTTTGACAATCCTTAATAATAAAAATTACTATTGTATTAAATACAAAGCATAAGCTAACAATCCCAGCTGCGGACGTTGTCTGAATCCTAAATGGGTCTCAATGCCCTCCAACACCTGGCCCACTGCGAATAATACGTGTCCGGCCAAGAAACCGCGATAGATATTCCCACCACACCAACATACAAGCTGTCATATCATTTACAAGTATAACTGCTGTGCATATCCACATAGAGCAGGGGCTCCGTAAGCAATCTGCGTCAAAAAACTAAAATAGTAATCGCAGGGGGTTAGCGTGAGGGCGAGCACAACTTATTGAAACTCCGGTTTCTCCTTGAGCTAAAGAGAAAACATCTATTAAATCTTAACAGCTGCGACTGAATAAACAGGACATAATAGATTTGAAGCTTCGAGACTTCAAATGGCTCGGAGCGAAGGTGTTAAATCATTTTGCCCTTGCACCTGCACATGAGCTCTCATTGACATTCTCCACAGCGAGAGTCCTGCCGACAGGTGTGTGCCATAGCTGGGGGTGCAGCGGAGCCTACAACCTGCGGCAACTTCAGCGCAATCCGAGCGCAATATGAGACGTCTAACATGGCAATTTATTCAAACTTCCGCAGTAATACCACTTGGAGCCGCTGCTGAATTAAGGTTCTTTCCACTTGCTGCCTCTGCGCGTAAATTGTAGACTGGGAACTGACCACAAAAGGACACCCCCCTCACCCATGAAATGAGCTTTACTTACTGTTCTCAAGAACTGGATCTCATCTTCCCCTTCTCCGCCCTCAGC